>BLKR01001121.1:0-335268 GCA_011170035.1 Teleogryllus occipitalis | reverse complement strand
GTGGCGAATTTTCGACACTACGTACTTGATTCGAATTCAGTCGCAGTTTGGAGAAGAATTCTAGCGACCGGATACTCTGATCGTTAGTTTTTCGTGGTTTCTCCCATCTACATTATGCGATTTCCGGAGGACGACCCTATTAAACGCGCCTGGAACCACGCGCGATCTTTCCTTCCTCTTCCTTGACCTATCCCGCCCCTTACTTACGCACTCTTACACTTACACGTACTTCCCTACTGCATGTGTGAAGGAACTTAGAACTTGCCCGGTTGGGGCGATGCCCCGCTTGTTGGGAGATAGGTGGATTAGGAAATCCCGCAAGCCGTCATGTTAAGTCAAACGCTTTGGTTACGACTGAATAACTTTGCGCTGTTTTCTCAAACTACTATCAACCGGAGCGCCGTTTTTTGGTTTTTGAGAAACCTAAAAAAGGATCCTTATCTAAACCCCAAATATTTATTTGCTCAAATTGAATTATTTATAACTATATTGATGAACTCGTAAAAGTAAATCTACATTTTTCATTCCAAAAAATAATAGTACGCATGTATTAGAAATAGAACATCACAAAAGCAAAACTAAATCTCAATAATCTCATTTCTAATTGCTATGATGCTTAAACTGGTCAGGTTACATCATTAACTCATAATGCAAATTTTAGGAGAATATTGAAGATCTTAAGAATTCTACGAAAAAGATAAAATGTTTGACAATGACAACACTCGTTCCCGACGCAAGAGTGTTTTCATTCTCTTTGCAATACAGACAATTATTACACCATCACATGATAAATTAAAACAAACGGTGTTATGCCTTTCGATTCACCAACAAAATGTCTCCAAGGCACTGTTTTTTCATGTACGACGTTGCCTCTCCTAGTAGTTTATTTCGAGTAGCTGCTAGTTTGTTTTTCTTCTTTAATCAATAAAACCAACCGAGTCAGCAAGTAAATAAACTTCCTAGTGTAAAATAACCAAAGAGACATGCACAGTTTATGGAAAACTGGAAAATCAAGCTTGCAGACTGGCGAAAGTTTGATTTGCATAAGAAAATTGGGAAATTTTAATAAAATATGAGGTACGGATATCTCTATCAACATGTGCGAAATCATTTGAGTTCATTTACCCGACATGCCATAAACAAGAAAATGTCTGCGTGAATGGCTCCTCCTTACCAGGGCGGCATACTAAGACCACGCAGTTTCAAGCTACGACGCCAGATGTCAATGCTGCAGACAGGAGTCTTGTAACCTTGTTTACACATCGCATCAACGAAATGGTGAGTAGAAAAAAAGGAACGTCACTAAAGACGTTGTTTTCAAAGACAGCTACTGTAATTATATTTTGAACGTGCAATCTCAAGAAATTAATAAGTTTCAGGCAAATAACGGGATAATATTGATTACTCTTAAAATTAAAAGATTAAAAAATTGAAAATAACATATTTCACGTCAATATTATTTAAGGCAGCTTGTAAGGGACACAGAAAACCAATCCAGAGAGTGAACAAAGCAGGTAAGGAAAAAATTATTCGAGAAAAATTAAGATATTAGTCATACTTTGCACAACTAGCTAATAAAACAGACGACGGGCAGAACCCAACGTAACTAATAAAATAAATTAACCACGTCCTCCATTCATCTAAAAACATTTTTTCATGTACATACTGCCTCATTCAACATAGTTAAGTTGGAAAACCTGACCATAACATAGGATTAAAGTAGAGAAATTCGATTATTTGTAAATGACATCAGCGAGGCATTTATGGGTGAAAGGGGACAAAGAATTGCAGTGTCTGGTGGTTGTAGAATTAGGATGGTGATTATCCAAGCCTTTCTAATAGATGCTGATTTTGTAGCCAGCAAATCTTGACTAATATAAAACTGTATACTTAAGTTGTGGTTATTTTTAAGAGAATACTGTTCTAAAATGCAAACCCTAGAACCCAGAAGATGTATCAGTGAGTTTTGAAGGGTGTCATTGTGAGTAGGATCAGAGTTAGGTTCCAGAATCAAACTGTTTCACTTTGAAAACAGTGAGTTACAAATTGAATATTTGCACCTACAGTAGGTACATAAAGTGAAATCTGAATTAATTTTAAATCGTCACTTCGGTTTCCGGTGAAAAAATGCAGAAGATGTCACTTAATGGGCGTTTTGATAATATGGGGACCGGACATCTCTAATTTTACCATTTTTAATTAAGTAAATTATACTTTGCTTGTTTACTTTTTTTAATTACATTGAAAGTTCAAAATATCTTAATGCTTTTTAAACGTGTGCTCTTATTACAGCTTATATACAAAAATATTTAATTCGAAGTATTTGCTCTCTTTTCCATATTTCTCTTTGTTTCTTCGCATTCGTAAGCTTGGATTTCAAATATACTTAAATCTGAAATGTACACCCTAAGAAAACTTCAGAGATTGCTTGATAAACATATTGTTGTCTCAAACAAACAAAAATTTAGCAAGTGAAGAAATTCTATATATCGTTGGTCAAGTAACCTAACATTGTCTCTCGATGCAGGGAGGTACTGAATCAAGAATAGTCTCATATCGGTTACATATCAAATTGGCAAATTAAACAGGATATCGTGACCATCTAAAACAAGTTACATAATCTACGAATGGCCGCTGACTGTTGGTCAGAAAAATGTTTTTAAAACAAAATATTTACACGTTTACACAATTATTACGTGCCTTACAGAATAGCCAATCGGTTCCATGAAAAATGACAAAATGAGGTAACCGTTTAATTGAGGTGGCCGTTAGGTTAGCCTGTTAGGTTTCACTGAATCTTTCTAGTGCAAAAAACACATTAAACTCCGTTCCCCAGGATGTAGCCTTCCCTCGTTATCGTGCACGCAGCTTCAGAGCTACGTGCCGACCGCGAACGACATCACACGATCTCCGACAAACGGGTGCACCGCATGGAATGGAACGCGGAGTGAGGGGAAAGGGGAAGGGGTGGGGAGCACGCGTGTGAAGCTGGGTGCGTGCGAGTGGAGGAGCGGTCGCAAGTGGGTCACGAGTATTCGCGAGGCTACGAGGTCGCCTCGAGCGATGCGCCGCGCTTGTCATGGACCCCCGCTATCCCTCCCCTCTCCTCCCCTCCCCTCCCCTCTCCACCCTTCCCCGCTCCCGCCACAGCATCCACCCTGTGCACCTCATGTCTGCGGTCCGTCAGATATAATACCTTTTGAATAAATTTTAATCTGACTATTTTTCTTTTATTTTCTAGCATACTAAATACGTAGTGTAGTAAACGTTATGTAATGCTACAGCGAGAAAAGACGAGCTTCCGTCAGAAAAAATTCGCATTGTAGGTAAACGATCCTGAAAAAGTAAAAAAATAATGTTCCTATATGAAATAACTACTTCCTCTAACATTCTGTGCAGTCAGAAGCAACGTTTTGTGAGTCCTTGATAACGAAAAAATGGTTTACGGCATAACTTCCTTCCGTCCGCCTGTAAAAAAGTAGTAGCGGCCACATCATAAGCACGATTGTTACCAAAATTGATATTCTTGCCCTTTGAATTTCAAAGCAGTTTTAATTTTTATGGATACTTTTACATGAAGTCTCAATGATCATTTCAAATTTTTCTCAAAAATGGCATCAATTTGCTTATTAATTTTTTATCGTGTGGAGCAAAATCCCTTACAAAAATGACTCAGATTCGATTTACATTTAATTGCTGGATTTTCAAAACTACAAAAGTATAATTTTTTGGGAAAGAGTGTGACGCTGTAGCCACATTATTTTTTATTAAAAGCTGGTTATTTAAATATACAGAGATCATTGTTTCAATGCCTCATAATACAAGGTATTGTTTTTATTACAATCAAAACATATACTTCAATACACTATTTATTGATGCATTTGAAAATTACACTTTTCACACCGTTTCGAACAACGCGCTACATCAGGCGTTAATTTAGTCTCTACAAAATATAAGAATGGTGCTGAAAACTGGTGCTGAAATATTAATAAAAGATAAAAACCAAAGCAGAAAGAAGCAAAATTAAGATTCAAATGAAGAAAAAACTTTTACCTTAGTCGATGGAAACTAGGCATGCGCAAAAATTTGTTATGTAATTAAAACTGAAAATATAAGCCAATTAAGTAGAGGCAAGTCAATATTGTAAGTACATTATTTGTAGACGGTCGGTAAGCCTCCATTAAAACAGGAATGTAAAGACAGAGTGGTCCCAGAGAAGGTGTCTTCTGGTACATCGAGAGGGTAACGGGAGAAAAGCACTGATTTTTCTTGCTTTGTGTCTCGTGTTTGCTTCTCTCTGCTTCGGTTTTCACTTTTTATTTATATTGCAGACCTATTTTATGCTTAAACTTATTTCTTTTTTCTGAGATTTAATGAACTCGTCAGACGCTGTGAAAAATAAAATCGTAGGCTTCTGCGGCCGGAGTAAATAGACAATATTGTTTGTCCGGACGTGGAAAGTGCAACTTTCAAACTTATCAATGAATGTGAATGAAATGATATGTTATAATTTGATTGTCTAGAAAGAATGAGGATACCATATGGTGTGAGAATGTCTATGTTTACGGAAGTACAACTAATTTTTAGAAAAATAGAAAATAATTTTCATAGTGCTAGATGTTTAAAGCGTCCTATCCAACTGTTTCTATTTCAATGTTCCTATTCATTTACAAATAAGGCTCACAACAAAGAGAATAAAAAACGAATTGCCTTATAATAAAGATAATTTCACGAAACTCATACAATTAGTAAAGAAAGTCTGCCATTTTTTATCTCCATAATTATCTCTTACTGTAGAGTAATAGCCGTTCAATTTTTAATTAATTCGCTATCTTTTAATGTATTCACAAAAGACTGCAAAATCTACCAAATATCAGAGAGCATGTAACATTCGAATATCTGCTTTGATTATATATCACATTATGTCTGAAAATGAATTTCGGCATATTAAAGTTTATTGCGCTTTGGAAGTTCGTATCAAACTACATCTTTAAGGAAGCCAATTGAGTACGACGACCACGCCACAGCCTGTCTCGGTCCAGTTCCAAGAGCTCTTCTCTCGTTGCATCCTGCGGTTTAGGCGCAGCTGCTAGCCCTCTTCCGACAGACAGCTGCTTCTGCCAACCCCGTGAATATGTCCGCCTCATCGCATGGGGGTGGCGAACACAATGCTAAGATGGCAGGGTATTTGAATACAGAGTACTTAGACTTGATCAAATACCTATTTGCAATGTCTCCCTACCTGAGTCACTGCAGTGACAATTGTTGTCATGAGATACCTTATCTGGCCTTACGTTTATTCATTTAAAGAGAGGTTAAATGCACCTGAGGAACGCCCTGATTGTTGGATACGAATTTAATAAGTTGGGATTTGAACTCGAGTCACAGTATATTTTTCTGTAATAAAGGCGTTTTCGCCTGTTTTACGCAGGGCCAAATTCAGCAGTCACATGACTGGTAGTTTCAGATTGAATTCGGCGAAAAAATGGGTGAGCGAAACTGGTGGAGCAAGTACGATGCTATACTTAAAAGGATAAATATATAAATTTGAATCACCGAAATATCTTACTTATACATATTGCTACGTACGCAAGAGAATTAAGATATTTAATATCAAAAAACGTTTTTTTTAATTCTTTTGTCTCCTTGGCAAAACACAACATAATTGCAATTGATCAATTCTATTCTTGACGAAAATTCTAATGTTCAATATTCAACATTTTCGATTTCCATTCATTACTGTGCATTTTAATGCATATTTCCTTTATATAATCATTTTTGTTCAGAATACATCTGTTGATTAATTGCATAGTAATATGAAGTAGACTAATGTATGTCGGCCAAGAGATAGAAAGGAACTAGTTGGGAATAATTAGATGTTGCATTTTTTGACTTTGAGTAACAAAAACATTCAAAAATAAATGATAGATTAGCTAGTCTGTCTTTTACTTTCGCGTCACGCACACAAGGTGTAAACATTTACGCCCTCCCTGGATTATCGCAGTAAAGTGGTGCCCAATGCCAAACAAATGCGATTCAGACACCAGAATTTCAGTCTTCCGGGACGTTAATAACAGGAATATTACACGAAACTACTCATTACACTTGGAAACATACCTAATTTGACCAATTAAGAGCACCGTCAGAACACCTGCTAAAAAGTTTCTTGCGTTCTTATGACGCGTATCGAAATACAAATGGGCACAGTGCTCAAAGGTGAAGAAATGGGTGGAGACAGAAGTAATGATATAGACCAAAGACCCATCCTTTTTTCTGTCATCGACCCCTTTTAAAAGAATGGTTTGTTTCATCGACCACCTTACATATTTCTCTGTAATATAGAGCAAACTATAATATTCTTAGCACCAATAATTACACAATCATTATTAATGAATTATATAAATTAAAAACAAGAACATGAACAAAATGTTTTGGAGAAATTTATTAGAAATATGTTTCATAATTTTTGTATTATTTTTATTTTACAAAAACTATAATCAAATACTTTATCTCTGAAGGCCAGGGGTTCGGTGCCGTTAGCATTCGGAGTTTCCAGACGGTCACCCATCCTGGAAACCGTGGTGTTTCGAGCTACTTAAATCTTCCGCATCTTCACGTAGCGTGGTTCTAATTTTGGATTATTAAATTTGTCGATATCAGACACAACCAACAATTTATATAATATTTTTATCATTTTAAACACAATACATATGAATACTAAAATATAAAGAGTTGCTTCTGAAATAAAATGTACGAGTTATCGGGTAATTAATTGTCGCTTTCTTTTATTCACAGATACAAACTTTGTGACAAATATTTACCACCAACAAACAAATTTAACATAAATATAACATAAATTTCAACATAATATTTTTTATCCATAGGATGTTCCACAATGGAGCTTAGAACTAGTCCCGTCTGGGGCGGGGATCCCTAGCGGAGGACAAACCTGTAGGAGAACACCCTGCACGCTAACATGTATGTCGACGCCGGATCTTCCGTTTGAGCAGAGGATAATCAGCGCCAACTCCTGACTGTAACATGTACATACGACCGTGCAGTGGTGTAGCGCCGGTGTCGGCCGCCCGGGGCGGAGAAAAATTACGCCGCACCTTTAGTTACGAATTTTAATTTAAAAGACTGAAGTAAAGCTTGAACAACGTAGCAGATAATCAAACATACAATTTCATAAATAAACCAGGGCGAACAATAAGAGATTTTCTGCCGAAAATTCGTCGTTTCCCGGTGCATAATTACACAACTTCCTCTTCTTACGAAGTACTTCGTAAGGCAAGAAAGTAAAAACGTAAATACAATATTTAATACATAGGTACACTAACTACAATTTTCAACAAATTTCAATAATTTTACAATCATTACACCTACTTATAAGCACTAAAATCACAGTTTGGAAAGCGCATACAATTTATAATTAAATTAATGCGAACTGGACGACCGACGATGTATCAAGGAAACTTTCTATGAATTTTCAGAGAGTCACTCACAGACTTATCTCAAGGGACTTATCCCTAATATAATCTAATTGGCAAGTGTTATTTTATACAATATTGAACACTATTCTTTATATGATAGAAGTCATTCTCGCAGAATATTAGTCATGAACAATCCTAGCACAAAATAAAATACGATTAATTCCTACAAATCAGTACTGATGGTATTGTCAGTCGCTACAATGAGGAAAATTCATTATACATTAATTTAAAGAAATCACAGAATAAGTAATGAAATATTCCGTAATCATTTCGAACGGTCCGAATCGTAGGTGCACAAAAATATAAAATGAAAAGGTTCAATTGTTTTACACAATATTATTATTATTATTATTATTATTATTATTATTATTATTATTATACATTGTTTTTCTCGGTATTCACCGGATTTTTATTTGACTTTGTGTCGGGTTAATAACCAAGACACAGGACAATTCATGTTTCGTCGCAATTTTGGAACTTTTGAACAATCTTGCATGTGTTTAAGATGATCGATTTTTGCATAATTTTATAGGTATATTTTGGTATTTGAATAAGTTCCAGATTTTTATGAACGTTATTTGGTATAACTCCTGTACACGAAATGACCAGAGGAACAATATGAACTTTTTGGAGATGCCATAGTGCCTTGACTTCAGCTGCTAGTTCTGTATACTTTGTTATTTTTTCTGCATGTGCTGTTTGAAGAATAGCTGTTTGTGGAACAATTATGTCAATCAGGAAGCCAATCTTTTGCTGTTTATCTACAAAAGTTATGTCTGGTCTATTATGGTGAATAGTTTTATCTGTAATAATTTCTCTGTCATAGTACAACTTAAAGTGTGAATTTTCAAGTACAGTATCGGGAACATATTTGTAATATGGGCAGGTCATTTCTTGTAGATTGGATTTCGCTGCCAGTTTCTGGTGAATAATATTTGCAACTTGAGTGTGCCTATAGGTGTAATCTGTATGGGCCATTAATTTGCATCCTGATGTGATGTGCTGTATGCTCTCAACTGTTGTATGGCATTTTCTACCTTTGTCATCTATTGTTTGTTTGAGGATATGCTTCCTGTAACTTTTAGTGTTGATCACTTGATCCTGTATGGCGACCATGAATCCTTCTGTTTCGCCAAACAGATTACCGTATTTTAGCCAAGTGTTTGAGGCTTTTGAGTCTACATGAGGTTGCTTGAGATCCTTTGTATGGCGTCCATGGAGTTCCTTTCTTGACCACATATCTATTTTGCAGTTATTGTCAGTAACCCGCGATGAAATGTCCAGCTGTTTGTTGTTAAGATTAAGAGGGGTTAATTTAGTATCTGCTTCAACTATTGCAGCGTGTAGTTCTGAGGTTGCCTGTTTCTCGTAATAAAAGTTCCTTAATGAATGGATTTGTCTGTAGCACAAGTTTTTTAGATCTATTAGGCCTCTTCCTCCCTCATTTCGTGGGAGTGTCACTCGTTCTATTGCGCTATTTGGATGGTGATGTCTGAATTTTGTCAAAATTGTGCGGGTAAGTCTCTGGATGTCTTCGAGGTCTGTGTCGCTCCACGGTATAATTCCAAGTGAGTATGTATATACTGGTACTGCAAATGTGTTGATTGATTTTATCATGTTATTACCTGTTAATTTGGTTTTTAGGAGTGCAGTGATTCTTGATTTGTACAGTTTTGTAAGAGATTGTTTGATTGCCTTGTTGTCTGTCATTGCTGCTTGATCGACTCCTAAATACTTATATATTTCTTCATCGCCCATAGCCTGTATTGTCGTTTGATCACTGAGTGTGCTGTCTATCTTCTGTAACTTTCCAGTTTTGTCTACGTGAAGAGTCATGCATTTGTCAATACCAAAACTCATATGAATGTCTTCAGAAAAAGTTCGTGTTATTTCAAGGAGATATTGAAGCTGTCTGTTGAACTGTTAAGTTTAATGTCATCCATATACATCAGATGTGATATGGTGTGGATAGTCTTCTTATTTTTACGAATTTGGAAGCCATAGTGAGTACTGTTAAGTTGTGTTGATAGGGGATTTAGAGCCAGACCACAACAATGGGCTTAAAGAATCTCCTTGGAAGATTCCCCTCTTAATTCTGATTTCTTTTGTTGAGATTGTTAACTCTTGCTGCCTTAAGGGCAATGTTGTTCTTCAATGAGTCATGATATGTTCCAGAAAGTTGATGATGGTTTCGTTAATTTTGTATATGCGGAGAACTTCAATAAGCCAACTGTGAGGAACGCTATCAAAACCTTTCTTGTAGTCAATGTATGCCAGGTGCAAGTTTCTATGGTTTTTATGTGCTTGTTGGAGAATGACCATATCTGTTAGAAGTTGTTCTTTACATCCTTTATGTAATCGACTTCAACCTTTCTGTTGTTCTGTCATTATTTCTCTGTCCTCAATATAATCTTGGATTTTACTTGTAATGCATGAAGTCAAAATTTTGTACATTGTGGGAAGGCAAGTGATTGGGCGGTATTGAGATGGGTTCTGTGTGTCTCTACTTTTGGGTTTCATGTATGTAATGCCTTTGGTTAAAAATAAAGGCATGTCTTCTGGGCTGTTCATGACTTGTGCGAAGCACTGAGCAAACTTATGGTGAAGCGTTGTAAACTGCTTGTACCAGAAATTGTGAATGTGTTCTGGGCCAGGAGCTTTCCAGTTGTGGGTTTTTGCAATTGCAGTGCTGACGTCTTCTACTGTGATCTCTTGATTTAACATTGGATCTATATTTTGAACATTATTAATTTCGTCCTTAATCCAATGTGCCTCACTATTGTGATGACTAGATTCTGACCAAATGTTTGACCAGTACTGTTCTAAATTTTGTTGATCTGGTGCACCGTTGTTCTCTTGTTGGAAATTGCAATTTTGTCTGAGTTGTTTATAGAACACTTTTTCATTGTGATGAAACACTTAATTTTGTTGTTTACGTTTTGTTGCTTCTTTGTATCGTCTAATCCTTTGTGATTTAGCTGCAAGTTTCTGTTTCAATTCATCTAAATGTTCAGCTATTAAATTTGGATCAATGGTGTTATGTTCCTGGTTCTTGTGTTTTCTTGATTCATGTTTTCTGATCTTTGCAAGTGTTTTCTTAATTTTCTTGGCTAATTTCTTGTTGTTTGGTTGGTTCAAATATTGCGTTACTCGGCCTATTTCCTGTCTAAGATACTGAATTTGATTTTCGAGTCTTTGCTGCCATGGTGGTTTCGTATTTATCATAGCAGCCGGCCGCTAGAATTCTCCTCCAGGCAGCGACTGAATTCGACCTAGCTGAAAAGCTAGAGTCGAAAATCCTGCCGCTGTCAGGACTCGAACCTAGGACCTCCCGGTCAGAGGCGCTGCAGTGACATCAGTTGATGCACTGAGCTACCGCTCCCAGTATATTATTATTATTATTATTATTATTATTATTATTATTATTATTATTTACTGTTAAATTTTGCCGCCCCCTCAAAGAGCCGCGCGGGGCGGGCCGCAACTGTCGCCCCACTAGGCTACGCCACTGGGATCATGGACCAAAGTAGTTGAGTCGTCCGAAAAAAACTGAAATATTCACGCACGCACGCACTCACTCACTCACTCACTCAAGAGCTGAGAGTTAAGGTCGTTAGTCGCTGTAATTCAAGGAGATTTTTCATATTACTATTACTACATACTATTTCGAAGGCATGACATTGTTATCCGATTTTAACTACTGGTGCCATAAATTTTTGTTGAGCGCGTTGAAATGTGAAGGAAGTTCACGAACTTTTCCCTTACTGTTTATTGTGATATAGTATTGTTATAACAACGTTATATAACTGTGTCCTTACGCAACTGTTTGTTCGGTACTGGGTAGTGCTTTATTGATGACATGACGGAAGTGAATATGCATCCAAGTATTGTCATTGAACACTGTCTGACATGTCGGCGCCTCAATAAGTTAAATGATCTGTCAGGGAAGCGAGCAGTTATTAGTCGTCACAGTGCATTAGCACAGCAGCTTGTAGACGCCTCAGTACATAAAAGCAGCGAAGAGTTCCATTTCTAAATAAATATACATAAGTCAGTTACTTATTCAATGTATAGTTTAAACCGCAAGAAGACGACACCATTGCCGGACGTATCTAACTAATGCAGAGAAAGTGCCAACTTTGGGACAGAAAAACTTTGCAAATCATAACTTTATATGTAACAATCCACGCTTTGAAGATAAGTGTTGCAAAAACGTAGAAATACGATCAATTAATTTTTGCCTGGACCACACAAGATTTATCAGTCACATGAATAAAACGGCGAATCCAGACGAAAAATGCTGAAAAAATGGTTCGTGCGATGGCGAAATATTATGACTCACGTAAGAAACAACGTGAGGTATGAACTAGAGCTCTTGATGTTGTACGGGAATTTGGTCATGCGGGTACCCAGAACCTGTTTATACGGGTATTCTCACAGGTCAAACCCACCCGAATTCATATTCCATCCGTACTCACTTTTCTTGTGGACCGACAATATGTACAAATGTAATGTGTTATGAATATGTAAAGAAATATTTGATTATTGAGCAAGGAGTGCAATTATTTAATTTAAGAGCAAGGAGTTCAATTAATAAATATATTTGATTTTTTTAATTGGAAATAAAAAAACAATGATTTAAATAAATTAGGCAACATGGTAACGTACGAACGTAATCTGATAATGCAGAGAAAGAGGGGCACAAAACCCGTAATGACTTTCCTAGATTTTTTGTTTCATTCCGCTACTTTCCTAAACAGTTAATTATGTGGTTACTGGAGAATAATATGTAGTAACTAGAAACCGGGAGAGGTGGCTCAGGGCACCACTGACGGCACTGAAGTGCCTCTGATCGGGAGGTCTTAGGGTTCTAGTTCCTACGGTGGAAAGATTTTCGACACTAGCTTTTCAGCTAGGTCGTATTCAGTCGCTGTCTGGAGGAGAATTCTAGAGACCGGCTGCTATGATCGGTAGTTTTCCGTAGTTTCTCCGATCAACTTCAGGCGAATGCTGGAGCAGTATACTACCGAACGGGAACTCTCCGCGCGCAATCTTTCCTTCTTTTTCTTTGTCCTATTCTCTCCCCTTACACACACACTTACACTACCACACATGTCGAGAGACCAGTCAGGATGTTAGAGCTTGTCCTGGCTGGGGCGGTTCCTGGCTGGTGGTAGATAAGCGCCTACGTGGTCTCTCGTGAACGTAGACGTTTGTACAGGATGAATTTTTTCATTCTAAGCTAGTAGCGCTAGAATAGCATAGTTTCTCATAATATTGGTAACAATTACATAATTTTATAATTTGGGGAGACGGGAGATTTCGTGACCGAGCTGCCTTGAGCACTGTATAAAATTAAGGGAAAGGCTGCTGCTGTTAATGTAACAAAAGCTACTACTACTGCTGCTGCTATTATTATTATTATTATTATTATTATTAATTATTATGTGACAATTTCTACTTACTCTTCAACTTTAACTTGAAAATCTATTAACCAGAGAAAATTTCATATCTATCTGTTTTTGAAAATTCAAAAGTTGAAATGAAATTAGCTTCTTCCATTAAACTCAGCATCTTCGCATATTCACTATATTACACACAAAATTGTGACCAACAATACTGTACTATGTGTATTTTACCTGTATATTAAAAAAGTCCTTTTTACCTGTAAATTAATACAAGGTGATAACGGTAGCGACCGCGAATTCTAGCGTAGGATTACGAAATCATCAATGTGTCATTTGCTTGCTGAATTTGTTGGCCTATTACTTTTTACTTTCACGGCTATTATGTATTTACGCAGTAAAAAGAAAGTAATACAGTAGTGGAAAGTGGAGATTTTTTATCACAGAAGTGCCCTGGTATCGAGAAAGTGAATACATTTTGTTCCTACTTGTGTTAGAAAGAAGCAAATTCGTACAAGTGAGAATTCTCATTGCGTGTGTTCATAATACCGAAAAATTTGTTTACGGCGAAACGTGTGTCAGACCGTCCCTTTGTTAGTCCGTCTGTGATCAACACTAGAGCTTTAACCGTTCAAATGATTTTATCCTAAATTAACATTCTCCATATACCGGGCCGAACCCCTAGGCTTTGCAATTTGTCATTTTCGGCGACTCACTGTATTTTCGAAAATGGCAAAAAATTAACTAATCAAAATTACAATACTGAAAATAGATATTTTTGTCTTAAAAAACTGTTCTAAAAAGTCAGACCTTTAAAGGGTATAGTTTGAAGAAAATGTTAGTTTTCATGTAACTTCTGCTTGAAGTTCATGCAATTTATAAAAATCATTTTCTGAAAAATGGCTCATAATTTCTTTCAAGGATGGAGAAAAGGACTCTTTAAAAAATGACGCACGTATGATTTTCGTTGATCTCTGAATTTTCGAAAACAGCAAAGTTAGAAATAATGCGCGAAAATGTGTGCAGTTGTAGCACTGTTAGTTTTGTTCTAATGTTTGCTGCTGTAGATAGCAGGTAGAATCTGGTAACCACTCTCTGTTTCTTCTTCCACCCCTGTATTTTAAGCTCTTCACTTCACTCCAACGTTTTCCTCATTCACCTGCAGATCATCTACCAACTTCCTCCTTTTCCTTCTTCTCCTGCACTCTCCCTGCATAAGCTGCCTTCCAAAACTTTCATTAATCAGTTGTGACCAATCCTGCTCATCCTTCGCTTTTTCTATCCCTCGACATGTAACTCCTTCATAATTACTATACCTCAAACTCTTTTTCTTATTTGTCTCTTTTGAAGGTTCAAGGTTCCAGGTGTCCAGGTTTCTTTTTCACCGAAGAGCCTTTGCGTTCTGACTACTCGAGAACAGTTTTCACGTTTGGCGCGCGCTGACAATGAGTCCCCTTTTGATACGCTTACGGTACGGGATAACCCATCCGCGATATGGCTGATCCGAAGCCACTCCGAGTAGCCGCGATTCTACATGATGAAGCGATCCTACATAGGTGGTCATAATCCAGTAATACAACAGTGCACATACCGCAGTATAGGGTCTCAGTCGCTAATTCATTTTCACCAGGAGAGGTGGCTCAGGGCATCAATTCATGTCATTGCAGTGCCTCTGACTGGGAGGTCCTAGATTCGAGTCCCGACGGAGGCAGGATTTTCGACACTAGCTTGTCAGCTAGATCGAATTTAGTCGGTGTCTGAAGGAGAAATCTTGCGGCTGGCAGCTCTGATCAGTAGTTTTCCATGGTTTCTCCGATCAACACCAGGCGAATGCCGGAGCAGCACCCTTACAAACGGATCACGGAGCGCAAGCGAACTTCCCTTCCTCTTCCTTCCACTACACTTACAGGACTAATGACTTTAGCAGCTGACGCCAGCTGATTTATCGATAAATCAATTTTTTTTAACTATTTAATTTTCGCAAGCAAGTTAAGGATTTTTTGGGGAGACAAAAATATCAGATTTCAATCAGTATTGTGCAAATACCAGATACAAAATGCCAGATGTCTACTACGCCGTCCACTACACCGTCCGATTCGGCATCTTTGTGATGGTGAGATTCTTACGCCATGTGCGAGGCGTGGGGCATGGATGAGCGTCGGCGCGGGGGCTCTTCCGGGCAGCCCAAGTTGGAAGGGGGAGGGGACGGATTGGATTGGGTTGGCGACCGCCCGCGTAAACACAGCAACGCCCAGAATAACCTCTGCTCTCGACGCAACACACATCTGCTGGATCCGTCCTTGCCCCAACAGCACCGTCTTCCACTGACTATCGAAATCATTAGTCAACTATCAGTAATTTAAGTGGGTGAGTAAAACTGAATGGCTTATTCAGCGAGAAAGTCTGGCTTTCAATGTTTAATTGTAGGGTTATTTTTGAAGGTGTTTAATGACTGAAGTGACGGAGAAACTTCAAAACAATTTTTTACGTTGGGTAGCAAGCCTCGTTATTGAAATACAATAAAGGCCATGCTTCACAAATTATTTTTCGTAATAAAGTACATTATTGTCTACTTAAACAGAGGTACGAAAAGACACACTGAACGGTCGGTGTCTGTTAAGTATTTAATAGATAGTATTTAATAGTCCGTGAAGAACTATCTAAATAAACGTGTCGTAGCTAAAAATGACATTTAAGTTTTCTTATCTCCAGAAATGATATTTCTTGTTAACATTCTTACAAAAGTATTGAACGATACATGGTAGAAAACAAATATAAACCTTAATCCTTCCATAATCTCTTGTCCTGACCAGTTACACAGCATGTGATGTGCAATGTCTGTGAAGGCAATTGAGGAATAAGCTCCCTACTCCCAGGTCAATGGTACAAGCAGTGACATGGGATGGGGGCACGGACTACCATGGGTATATGCAATGGTACAAGACCGAGATGGGCCTATGGGCTATCGTGGAGTGATGCTTGGGAAGCGCTAGGGACCTCTTCACGGTTTAGCGTCGTGATGAGTAAAGACGACAGTATTCTCAAATATGTACATTTATTTTGTACATAATATACACGGATAACTTAATATTTGTACAGAGCATATATGAGCATATATTATCCGCGTGTCGTTTGCGGAAAACAGATGATGATTCTCATAACAACCTTCATATATTGATACGCACCATGGCAATGTGTTGTCATGGTCGGCAGGCGGAATAGTCTCTCGTAAAGGGATGAGAGAGTCTACGACGTTACAACGGCAATTCTCTCAAAGACAGCGAGAGGTATTGCGGTAGGTCTTAGGCACCGATAGATGACAGGTAGGAAGGGGTATGGAACCGCTCCCATCCGCGCGCCGAAATACAGCCCTAAGTCAAAAGAAGTGGGAACTAACTAGTACTAGTACAAAGTCTGAGCTATTTTGAAGCACATTCTTCATGTGAACATTAGCCGACTAATTCACAAACTACTCATTGTCAGATTTGAGCATTATTCTTAATACATACGTTATGGCATTTTCTTTCGGTATCCAAAGAACCGTTTTTAAGAGTTTTCTATGGTAGATAGAATTTTGTTTTCTATATTTTTCTTGCGTAAGTCAGAAATCGTAAAATTCCCGAAGACTTCGAACTTATTGCTTTCAGTCTGAAGTATCCGTCTCAAAAGTTGCATAAATAGGAATCCCTTGCAGAAAAAAAGCCTATGAAAAGTGAAAATTAGAAATTTCGCACTACCATTATTACGATAGAACTTAAACAGTTCTGCCACAACTATAATAATACCAGAACTACAATAAGTGTATTTTTCATGCTACAATAATATTATTAAACATTATTATTAAATTACAATACTACATGACATTAAACAGAGCTATTCAACAGTTGAGAGTTAAAATTCCGCGCATACGCGCTCGAACATAACTTTATTACTTCGCGTATGAAAAACTATTTAACAACTTATATAATGAACTATTGCCTCTGCGATGGCTCATGGGCAACGTACTAGCTTCCTGTGTTGTCGTCCCCGGTTTCGATTACTGATCGAGGCAGAAATATAGTTGTAGCTTTCCTTTAAAATTGTCCCAGTTTCTGTAGCTGCAAGACAAAGAAAAGCTGAACCAGGCGAATCTTGCTAGTTACGGTGAAGAGAATACGTCATGTTCGCCTCATGTCGCTCTTACCCTCAAGCATGGGAATTTAACTAGGTCCAGGGAAGCGGGACACAGGTAGCTGCCCGGCGAAGTCGGACTACCGACCCAATAACGCCCAATACATACATATAATCATCTATTACCTTCTCTATATCATAGGCATCATTTATCAATCATTTCTATATTACAGTATCACGCATTACAAGCAATTTTGTGTATCAGTTATGAAGAAGTACTATTACAAAATATTATGCATATGATATCGTGGATAAAGTGTTCGTTTATGAAGATTGTTGTGATAAATGTATTGTTTACAAAGAATGAATTACTTTGATAAGTTATCATTATGTAATTTTTGTTAAAATGTGATCTAGTGTAGTGAAATACATATATATTTTTTTTTAAGATAGAGATGTCTGAGAGGTGAAAAATATGTTAATTGCACGGTTGCAACAGTCTTTGTCACATTACATTCGCCAAACATGCTCGAATTAGACACGATTCATCAATCAACATTCATTTAAATTTTAAATTACATAATGTTTTGCAAATCGCGTGTGGCTTTCTGGCTGGCAACACCAGCACGCGCTCTCGCATCCATGCGCCCTTTAACCGGCCGGCATAAATCCCACTTGCTCTACCCCCGGAGGGGAGGGGAGTGGCGCCGGGTGAGGCGGGGCGATTCGGGTCTAGGCCGCTGGCGGCGGTCCGCCCGCTCCACTTGGCTGCTAGGGCACCGCCTTAAGCGCACGGCGCCCATCCAACCCCGACCACACCCGCCCTCCATTCACTGCACTGGGTGCGCCTCGCCTCGCCAAGGCCCGCGAGCACGCGTCACGTCTCCTTACGGACTGCCAAGACGCGCGGTACACCGCCTGGGGGCCCGAAGACGCGCAAGAACCCCCCAAAGTTGCGTAAAGAAAGCTTGAGGAAAAATCCAGAAGTCGGGCGCCACGTCAAAATACCCGCAGAACGACCGGAACCACGTCAAAACACCGAACAAAGATCGTGCCAAGCCTTGAGTCACGTTAATACGTCCAGAGCCGGTAGCACGTCAAAACGCCCGAGGCCACGTCGAAACACCCGGAATCACGTCAAAACGCCCGTAGTCACGTCACAACGCCCAGACACACGTCGAATCACCCGGAGCCTCGTTAAAACACCCGGAATCACGCAAAACACCTGGAGCCATGTCAAAATACTGGAAACAGCGTCAAAACGCCTGGAGTCACGTCAAAACGCCCGGAGCTATGGCAAGGGATCCGAAGCCACGTCAAAAAGCCCAGAGCGACGTAAAAACGCACAAAAATCAGTTGGGATCATCATATGTATACATAGTAAAGTTTGGTTCGTCAAAACACGTTGAAAGTTTGGTCGTGAAAGCACTTTGTGGTTTGACAGAACTCTTCTGTCTATCTTCTCAAGATTCACTTAAATACATCAAAATTAAAAGACTGACATGACTCAAGATTGACAAGTATGACTCAAGATTAAAAGACTCGCCAAACCAACGGTTAGGGCGAGTCGGAGTTTCTCGGAGGACCGCAAAACCACTCTAATGATAAGGAAGGAATATGCTACGTCAAATGGAATATCGTTGCGCTTTATACTGACGCTTAGCTTGTGTTCTTTGCGCTCTTCACAGTGCTTGACAAAACCTTCTCTGCAATATCAGATGTAATTGATATACATAATTTCGATTCTTTGTAGAACCTGTCTCCAAATTTCGACATTTTAACGTTCGCATCCTTTTTGCTTACTAATTTTTCCTCTTTTAACTGAATTGCATACTTCATTTCGTTACCTTTTCCCTTACGTCGAGATCAATTTACGTTTCTCAAAACGTTTCACGTTTTTCAATTTTACACCGCTCACAACCAACAACGTCTACAAGTGCATATTCATTCTCATGACATATGTATTCTTCTCTATCTTTGTTTCTTTAAATTTCTTGTTTTAAATTCTTTGTTTCACACTGTTTCATTTCAAAATCAAATTAAGAAAAAGTTCCTTTTTGTGAAAATGGCCTGATTACCTTCTAATAAATTAAAGTACTTTCAAACTTAAGCAGGCCTTATCAAATTAGACCTTACCAAAACATTATTCAAGTCATAATGGCGCCTACAACAAAGTTGAAATAAGGATATTTTACAAGCATTCACTTTGTGGCAAGAAAATTCGTTATACGACATGACTTCTGCCTTGACTTCATTCTGGCTAATATTGCAGAAAGGCTCCCAGCGTCATCTGATATCATTCAGTACACGTTGGTCCAGATGTAAGATTGAACGAAACGTCATAAAAATAACTGTACGACCCAAATTGCAATTTACAACGTTGCCCGTCCATGAGCAACTTTATTAGACAGGTTTTCCAAGTTTACTCCTTGAGGCTGTAGGTAAATAACACGTCAACGATCAGGCATCCGCATCAGCGCCATTTGTCAGCTGAGCCATCGCGTTATTTATTTCCAGCGCAGAATAAAGTCACTCCGTGAGAAGCTGAAAGATCATACCTGAACGAGTTTTCCACTTACTATTTACTTGAGAAATATTACATAAATATCGAGAATTTTAAGCTCTCCATGTCCATAATCACTATTTACATTAGAGGAAATCACAGAAGTTACAATTGACATGAATTATTTTCTCAAAAAAATATTATTTTTTAGAGATTTTCTTTAATAATGCTTCCTAACATCTCTGATGATTTTACGTACAAATGTAATATGTACAATTGAATTATGTGCAATTGTAATCATGTACAAACGTACATTATTTGATTCACACAGTGGTTCATCTCTGCAACCGATCCATTTGCAAACCAGACGTTTTACGTTTGCTCAAATAATTAAGCTAGTAATAGTACAACAGCACGTACTTTCTCGCGATATCGTTAATGGCAATGTAATATTTCAATATGACAATTTCTGTCTTACAGTTGAACTACCATTTGAAAAATTCTTCAACAAACGAAGCGTGAAAAATGTACTTATTTTACTTTTCCGCGCTTAAGAAGGAACTTCTTAAGAAGAGAAAGTTATGTAACGCTGCGCCAAAAAAACGACAAATTTTCGGCTAAAAAACTCTTTTTTCACGGCCCAGGCAGTAAAAATCTGGATAAATCTAATTGTAAAATTTAGAAAGACAATTTCTAACACCAGTGGTGTAGCCAGAAACCCTATTTTGTGGGTCCTTAATACTTTTCAGTATCTATTTTTCAATCGATGATGGCAAAACGTGTCTGTATGTATGCCCGTCTGTGAACAACGCTAGCGGTTAAACCGTTCAGCTAATTTTCTCCAAGTTGATAGTCCTCAATCTCTCTGGCTGATGACGCGGCCCCTTGAGTTTGAAACCGATATTGTAATTTTAGAGGGTACTTTACATGAAGCTTCTAAGACATTTCCAAAATTTTCAAAAAAAAAATGGCGCCATTGATTTTGATTAACTTTTGTTGTTGGATAGTCTGAAAAACGTTTAAGACAATAGCGCAGGTCTCATGTTTGTTGAAATCCCTAATTTTTCGAAAATAAAAAAATTCAAAATTGTTTCGCCGTCTTCCTACAAGTACAATTATGAAGATATTTTTTTCTTAATGAAATGTGTTAATTAAAGACAGATCTTCAAATACGGTCATGTTGACTTTTTGAAAATACGAGCATTTTTTGTGTATACTTTGGCGACAAACAATCGCCCGCTCAGCATTGATTGCGCTTCGCCTTCAGCATCATCCTAAAACTACAATTGTGAAAACACATTTTTTTCTTATCGAAATGTGTTTATCAAAAATAGAACTTCAAAAAGGGTCATGTTCAATTTTTTGAAAATATTAATAGTAAGTTAGCCATATTACATAATAAATAAGTATTTTTGTGCAATTTGGCGACAAAAATAAATGCCCTTCTACACTTCATGGACGTAATTCCAGACAGTTGGATGCTTCATATGTTAGAATTTGTAAATCATTTCATATTTCTTTGTTCATTTCTTACATTCGACCTTTTGTTATACATTTACACGTTAATCTTTTAGAAATTATTTAAAACCTATTTGAAATATACGAAATAAAAATAGATTTTAGAGAATATCAACAATGCAGGGATGCAACAATGGAATTCGTGCCGGGCTCGTGAATATCTGTAAAATACGTCTCATTGTTTCGACCCAGCTATGCAGCAAGTGTCGAAAATCTGGCACTGTCGGGTTCGAACCCTAGGACTTCCCGATCAACATCGCTGCAGTAGCACTACAGTTAAACATGATTTCCTGCATCCCCTCAATTTTACTGTTCAGTCTGAGCAACTGGGGCAAGGTCATAACTTGCTATTTTTTTAATATTATTACCTATGATTTGAAGATAAGCTACCAAAAAAGGTTTATCAGTTAGGAATTCCTCATAAGGAATAAAAATAAAAACTCTTGAGAGTCGCCATAAAATCACGGCTCTAATTGGTACTATTGGAAGGACATCTGGCGGTAAACTTCGGACGTTTCCGCGAAGCGCAAATCAGTAATTGGAATTCAATTTGGAAGTAAGGGAGCGGAAGCTATCTTCAACATACGGAAAATAGCCCGACTCAAGCCATCAACTTCCTAGATAATAGTGAAGAAACCAACAGATTATCCAGAAGATTGATTGATTGATTTTTCGTGTTTCCAGGCGCGTCAACTGCTTTGGTCATTAGTCCCGTTAGTATAGTGCATATTTTTTCTCGGGAGATGGCAGTAATCTTCCCCCACTGGATGGCGAGATCTGGCGCCGACCTACCGTCGGCTAGTGGGGTTTCCCCCTAACCAGGACTCTCCCACCAGCGGGGCACCGCCGCAGTCGGGACAAGCTCTAAGCTCCCGACCGTTATCCCAGAATATGAAGTAGTGTAGTGCATGTTAGTGGAAGTGCGTGTGTAAGTGGAGAGGATAGGACAAGGAAGAGGAAGGGCAGATCGCGTGCGGTCCGTGGCCCGTTTGTTAGGGTACTGCTCCGGCATTCGCCTGGTGCTGATCGGAGAAACCACGGAAAACTACCGATCAGAGCAGCCGGCCGCTAGAATTCTCCTCCAGACAGCGACTGAATTCGACCTAGCTGAAAAGCTAGTGTCGAAAGTCCTGCCGCCGTCAGGACTCGAACCTAGGACCTGCCGATCAGAGGCGCTGCAGTGACATCAGTTGATGCACTGAGCTACCGCTCCCAGTATTATCCAGAATTACACCCTTAAAAGTCCATTACATATTTTCAAATTAGTCACAAGACATATGGTCATATTCATTCTTCTACCTTGACTCCTAGCCAAAAGCACTAAGTTGAATATTTTTTTGTTCTAGACACAAGACGACGGTGAAATGTACCACTGGAATAATCCACCCACAATAATTTGACATTGTTAACTGTCAATTTTATCATATTTTCTAATTATTTTAATATAAAATAGATTGTAAATTTATTTTGTTAAGAATAAAAATCAGCTTTAATAAATCGATCAATCAATCGGCTTTAATCATCAACGGAAACATGGACAACGATGTCGCATCCCTACCTCGCCCGCGGCGCTGAGAGCTCTTACGAAGTCGTGGTCCCCCCCCCCCGTCCCTTCGCGCGTGGGCGAGGCCGAGGCTGAGACTGCCTGGAGGTCGCGCGCCGCTGCCCTGACCTGCGCCAACACGCCACACGTGCGCATGCGCCTACGCCACGACGTGCCCCTTCGTGCTCCACTTCGACGACGCCGCCGCCGCCACCGCCGCCACCGCCCGCCAAGAACACACGACACCGCCATGGTCCCTACGCTCTTTCAGGCCAGAGACCGATTTCTTTGCCAGGGTCGAAAACAGTTCTGCGTCGCCGAACCCACACTGCTCCCCGAAATGAATTCTTCCGACGAGAAGACATGGAGCCTCAGCTGGTAATGAAACAGGGTCGGGTCAGTGCGTGCAATAAGAAAGAGGAGATAGTCTTCACGAGTGATTTACCTTTTTCCGATCCTGTCTCTAAAAGGGGTATTGTAAGAAATGATGTAAATCATGACGAAAAGCAGAAGCGTGTGTTTGCGCATATGTATTTTTGTCTGTATGTGCTTGTGGCCAAAAGAAAGTAAACCAACAAGCCGGAGCGACATTCACCAAATTTCAAAGAACCCCCGCTGTATACGTTTTTAAATAAATTCGTAACATACAGTGTTTTAATTAATCAATTATAGCATATCTTAAACTAGTGGTGCTACTAAAAGCACAACTCATCCTACCCGCTCCTTAGTATACATCGCTCCAACCTATTGGGACCTAAAAATAATTTTCAATTCAAATTTGTATTTCTTTGGATACGTCTATATTTTTTTTGTCAAATCGCAAGAAGTTGTGCTAAATTCTCCTCTTTGAATAGTGCAGTGAGAATCTGGGCAGATTTATAGTTCCGAAAGTGAAAGTTCGGTGAAAGTTCGGTCATGTTATTGACAGCAGGCAGCTTTTCGTCAGGTACCGATAAAACTATTTAATTTCCTTAATATAATAGTGGGGAAAGCTTGTTTATTATTTACGTTTATGATTTTCTTTATTTTTGTTTTAATCTTTTTATTTACGATGATTCCGCCCTAGTCTGCCGGTGAACTGATTTGCCCGGCTCCTCAGTTCAACGTTCGGTCTTCAGGGGATTTATTTACTGGGTCCATTTAAGAAGACAAATAGATGTGCAAATTATATCAAATCAGAGTGTAATTGCTTCAGCACCGCCACACGAACTTGGCTCTCCCTTTTCAAGGTGGACCACTCTGAGTCAATACAAAACTGAGACACAATTTATTCACGTATGAAGTGGAGGCACTTTTTTGTTTATCGTTCAGTTGAAATAAGCTGAAAATATTTCTGTTTCTTCTTATATTTTCATCTTGGCAAAACGGTGAGAAACGAATTCGCAAATTATTTTCGTTTCCTTTGCCAAGCTTTCAAGTTATATTACAGAAAGTTTATTTTTATCTCGTGTTTTATTACATACACATGATATAAAGAGGATCCGAAATAAAATTACGAAAACATCTCCTCCTTTACTCGTCATATTCTAAGGACATATTGATGAAAACACGAATAGCACATACGATTTTGTCCTTCGTATATCAGTATTAAACGATGAACTGTATCACACTTCATTAATTTCAAATTCATTCTAGTGCATAAATAACCTATTTTTATACATTTTTCAACAAAGTTATAGTAATTAAATGAAGGCAATATTCTGGCAGCACTATTAAATGTAAAAATATCCGAAATGAATCTTTGTTGATTCCAAATGAATAACGTTGAAATTTCACGACATACTGCATACGAAATTCTATGACATACCACAACCAAAGATCTCCCGAGAAGTGATTATTTTACCGCAAGTGCATTATATAGGAAGCTACTACACGTCATGCTTTCTCGCATTATTTCTTACTTTTGCAATTTTCGAAAATTCAAATATTTCAATGAAAATAGACCTGTCTTTTTAAGCGTCATTTCCTCTGTTCATTAAAAAAATAAAGAAAACTTTTGGAGCCGTTTTTGAGATTTCTTCATCAACAGTATTGTCAAGCAGAAATTAAGCAAACAGTATTCGTTTTGTGGAAAAAATTGTTCTTGACCCTTTTTAAAGAAAAGCTTTTTAGAAAAGATTATATTTTCAAAAAGCCCCTATCATTAATATTGTTCTTTTGCAATGTTAATGTATTGCAATTTGTGAAAATAGGAGTTGGCCGAGAATGAGACCTATAAGAATTTTTTATCGTTCGTTGCTGCATATGAGGAAAAGAATTAAGGAAAAATTTGGACCCGATGTGAAAAAACAATTGTTTAAAAATTATCTATATTTCACGTAAAATCACACCAAACTATCCATATTTTGGAAATATTGTACATGACTTTCTTTTTCTATGTACTTTTGAAAAACAGATTTCATTAAGGAAAAATCTCTATCTTCAGTACTGTAGTTGTAAGACGACGTCAAAAATTATTGAACGTTTGAAATTTTCAATCATTCAGCGATTTCAACGAAAATGAACCCTATGGAATTTTTAAGCTTGCTTTACGCTGTCCTAGGGGAAAGTTTAATGTAAACTATTTCGAGTCATTTTTGGAAAACATTTTAAAATGTTGAGGGTTTATGTAAAGTACTTCCAAAAATCAAAATATCTGTATCAATATCTGTTTTGGCCTCGTTCCTCGCCGGAACTTTTCTATTTTCATTTATTGTAGTTTTATAACGAATTCACAAAAACATTAAAGATGAAATAATAAAAATATTCTGAACAAGTTCACAAGAATTTTTACTGAAGCTCTAGACGGCTAAGGTGGTAAAAACAGCCACAAGAAAAATAAAGTAAAACGTATTTAATATAAAATTTAATATAAAGTAACGTAGAATACATGGGAACAATTGACAAAGAAGTGGTACGATTTCTTTATTTAATTTTTGATCAGTGTTCAATTTTTCAATCAAATGTATTAATTGAACAAGAAAATGATTGAGTCACGTTTCATATTCATAGTTTAAATTTCCCATTTGGAACCAATGATTTATTGTGGCGAGAGCGATAATGCTACTTCCAGATGTTACTCCATCTGCAATTCTACATAGACGATACACCAGTTCTCTTTCATCAATTTGAATTAGTAAGTCCTTCTTACAATGAAATGTAAATTCATATGTAATAAACAGCTGATTTATTTGAAAGACATTCATATCTACCAGTTTTTTTTCACAACAGTTTGCATATTAGTACCTGATGTGGAATGTCCGTGGATCACTGTGCGATAAAAATGCCCAGGTGCCTCCGCTACTTCGAGACCTGGTGGCATGAACCTCAGACCTGCTGGCAATAGGACAAGGATTGACATTTTCAATCGCACTGGCTTGCTCTCGACATAATGACCTCTTCCTGTTTCTGCAGTGACGCGTCTCTGGACGACAATGGCGACAAAATAATGGATTAACAATTGTTGGGATACAGTTTCATAAAAAATTTCCATAAAAATGCAGTATATGACATTTTATAACATCCTTTGCACAAATTTTTACTTTCACTATTTCTAACGTACTGCCATCAGCACTACAAGCTTATTCTTAATAAGCGTAGTTATCTCGTCTGTTGTTTGTTTGACTATGCAGGCTATGATTGCATGCAAGTACTGGCTTCCACGCGAGCTGTGTCGGGTTGCGCCGGGCTGCTCAGAGCATGCAGAGCCCTATACTAGGGATTTTCTTACCTGGCAGTAGGCGTAAATCAGCTGTTGACGGTTTCATCCAATTGGAAGCTTAAACGTCACCACAGTGACGTCACCGTGATGACGTTTTAGCTCTCGATTCGATGACACCGTAACAGCAGATTTACGTCAATTGCCAGGTTAGAAAATTCCAAGTATAGCTATGGGACTTAGATACCTCACACAAAACTCACATAATGGCTGACGGATGATAAAATTACATGTCGCCGAAAGAAAATGTATCTTCTACAGCCACTCACGGACAACAATTTGTATCGCTGTTCATTACAACAACGGTTTGCACTAGACTATCGTTTCTGAGAACTTTTGGCGTCTTATATTTTATTTTGTAACGTCTCAATTTTGGGAACGTTCTTTGTGTAGAATTTTGTGTCCAGTTGACTGCCCGTCAACTGCTCCAATCAGACTTGAAAAATAACATTTTCTCAACAAATAACTGATTCATTTCAAGACTATTTCTTACAATTCTCATTCTTGTGATTATTAGGTTATTCCACAACTCATGGAAACTTATCACATCTTACATTTAATCCACTGCCCATAGATCGGAGAATCTTAGACAAACTCGACTGCTCAAAAAATTTCTTTTGTTTATGTGGTATTATATCGAATTCCCCCATTGCTATGTCGGAATCACAGTTACATTTTGCGAAATGTCAAAGCTGGTCTGGTTGGTGCTGTCCTCTGGGACAGACTGAAGAAACATATCAAGCTGGCGAGCTACGTTGTCCAAGATTTGTTTGCGTTTAATCAACGCGGTTTCGGGAGAAAATGAAATAGATCATAGAAATAGCAAATTAAAAATGCACGAGCTAAGATTCGATTAGTCTCAGGCCTTATAATTGTAACCTAGGGTCTGAGCGCCAAATTTAAAATGCGAATGTAAAAACGTGGTAAGACATTTTTTAACAGTACGTAGTATATCAATTAAACTATCATTTAAATCTGATTCACGGGTCATATCAAATGTGAAAAACAATTTTTAAAAACACTTAAAACCATATACCACTTCAATAGTGTACCCTTTCCCTCAGATAAAATGTCCGGCAAAATTCTATCTTCCACACCGCGCCTTCAAACTTGGACACCCTTCGGCCTGGGGGAGGGCAGGGGGAGGGACGCGTTGACCAATTGCTAGCAGGTAGAACCACAGTTGTCTGTGATTGGTGCAACATCCCAAGGGGTGGAAAGGACGTTGCCTCAGGGGGAGGGGGCTAGTTTGTTTACGTACGAGGCGGAAATAAGTCATATTTCCCTACCGATGGAAAGATTTTGCCTGCACGTTCGCCACGACGAAAAAATATTTCTCAGCGGGGGTTTCCGTCCAGAATTATTGTCAATTGACCCGTAAATATTTAGTATTTTAGCAACAATTGATCTAACGTTTAGCAATCGATTTGTAACTCTAGTCGAAGTGCAATTTTCAGATGCTCATTTCAGGCACAATTTGCGGACCCTTCCCGGCCGTTCTAACGCATATTTCGAATTTGTTTATAAAATTATAAATTGTTGCAAAATTGTTAATTAAAACGTGTAAAAACGTGAAATTATACAAAATGTTCACCACGGTATCACAGTCTCATCTTATGAAGTTTTTGATTCTACAATCAAATAATAGGCGATGCGTTTACTACAGGAACTCAAGATCATCTCACCAAGTAAACATTCCTACCACCAAAATAACCCGATGCGCTCGCCACGGCATCTCAATCACCTATGATCTAAAAAAAATATTGCTTGATATGAGCCACAATACAGCGTAGTTTTAAACAAAAAAACTCTTTTCTGACCTACTATTGTTTCTTTACGTCCTTTTTTATATTACATTGTCTTCAATAGCCTTTTAGCCTTAAATTCCTAAATATATTCCAAGACATTCATAATATCCGTAACCATTTTTCTAATCACTTATTTTCTTATTTGAACGTATTATCAATAATCGTTTGGCACGCTTGTGAGAACATTCGACTGTCTCGTTCCTAATATGGAAAATTAATTTATTATCACTGATTTATTATCAATATTTTTATTTGCGAAATATTATATGGTTGCGAGGTGCCATTATTTGTAGATATGTCCTGTTTTTATTTATTGACATACAGTATTTTGGGCACTGTTCTTTAGAATATCAATGAATTTGAAAAAACAGCTTTCACTCATGCACTTTCACATGTTTTTGTTCTTATTGACATAAAATTAATGGGTTTTTAGTCCTAATTTCAATGTTTTTGTATTTGTTTTTGACGCGTCTGAATAGACCGTCACACTATCCATTTGCCATTGTCACTACGCACACTTGAGGCGATCTTTGTTCAGCAAACAAGCACATTATAGCGTTTCCAATCCTCCACCCGCTCTCGAACCAAGGTCCTACCTCCGCCTCCACCGTCCTAAGTGGCAGCCGACCCAAGAGTGAAATGTGAAGAGCAGCGCCGGTGCATGGCAGCGTGAGAACGACGGCTGCAAGGCTGCACGGCTGCACCTGCGGGCCTTCGCGGCCGCTCACGCGACGCGGCACGGCGCTCGCGCGTAATAACAGCTTGTCCGCGCCGTAACACGGCGCTGCCGCTGCCCCTACCCCTTGCCCCTTGCCCATTGCCCCTTGCCCATTGCCCATTACCCATTACCCATTGCCCATTGCCCATTGCCCATTGCCCATTGCCCATTGCCCATTGCCCATTGCCCATTGCCCATTGCCCCTTGCCCCTCGCCCCTTGCCCTTTGCCCCTTGCCCCTGCCCGTCGAAGCCCGCGCCGCCGCTCGCGCTCCCAACACGGCCCTAAGTGGCGGAGCGGATTTTATTTAGTTTTCTTTTTTATTTAGTTTTTATTATTTTATTCACTTTCATGTATTAATAATTATTTTATTCTCTTTTATGAATTTTTAATTATTTTATTTATTTTTATTTACTTTTATCTATTTATTTACTTTTATTTTATTTAGTTTTATTTTAATTATCTATTTAATTTTTTATTTTTAAATTTATTTTCATATATTTTCTAATTTTACTTATTTCGTATACTGGCGTCAAAATTATATGATTATGAGCCATGAAATTTTCTGAATTATGTTGTTGAAGCTCAATATTACTTATGAGATACAAATTGGGAGATTGAAGGTCTTGTAGGTACTATGTTTGCTACGGTATTCTAATGTTTGCCAAAATGGAGGTGCCATACAAACATAGAAAGAAAAATAATCAAATTACTGCCAAATTAGATAGGTGCACGAGATCGTTTATATGAAATTGTGTATGCCTTAGAGCACACGTTTTCTCTTTTCATAGTCTTCTGCGGATCCCTAAAAACAGCACGAGACATAGCAGACTCATATGTAAATCTATTCCGTTTCCTGAAGCAAAAGCATTCGCTGCTTCAAAAGTGAAAGATATTTTACATCCCAGGTAGCAACCATTTCTCTTTGAGCATTATAACCACCTCGACTGAGTAAATCGTCTGTCTACAGTCTAATTCATGGTTTCTACAAAAACTCATAAGATGTGAATACTTTCGTCGCGTTCAGACACGCGATGGAAATGGAAATCGTAAATCACCCTAGCGCCGTCTCTGCGCTCTTTCATTTACATTCCATTGAGGATGGAATGTAAATGAAAGAGGAAAATATAAAGATAAAGAAAGAAAAAGGAGGAATAAAGTGAGCAAATACTGAGAGACTGAGTATAACATGATTATAACTTGCTTATTTATGTTATTCGATAAACATTAAATAAATCGCATGCAATACATCAAAGAAAACAAAATTTGCTCTTAATTCGAATAAAAAATAAAAATGTAAATGTTTAACTTTTTCAATTTTATATCTGCTTTTTTATACATTATCACTCCACAGAGAGAGATAGAGAGGGTAGAGCAAGAAAGAGAGGAAGACAGAGAGGAAAATCTATAGAGAAGAAAACGAAGTGATAGCGAGGGAAGAAGTAGGAAGAAAGCGCGTGGGAAGTAGAGAGAGAAAACGGGAGAAAAGAGAAGAAGGTAAAGGAGTTCAGATTGATGAAAAAAGGGAGAGAGAAGAAGGGAGAGGAGAGAGAGCGTGTGTGAGAGAAGAGAGTGTGTGTGTGTATATACACACACACTCATACATACATATCACTCTCACTCTCTCATACACGCTCTCTCTCCCTCCTCTCTCCCTTTTAGGCCCGCATCAAGTCGCTCTTGTGGCGTACGGAGCCCTTCCCATACTCTCGTGGGGTCCCTGTCCGTCCATTCGTCTTGGCGACCGCCGCGCCGCGCCGCGCCGCGCCGCGCCGTGCCAGGGGCGCCGGCGCAATCACACTAATGGGCCTATTAGGACGTGCGCCGCTGCAATCTTCGCGTTGCGATCATTGTGGCCGCGGCCGCCGCGCGATGTCTTCATTGGCTTTACGATCCGAAAACTATTCCTCAGTATTAGATTTTAAATCATTTCCCTTACAATTTTTCAAAAAAAGAAAAGTTTAATGGATTCTTAAGGGAATTTTCACAATTCAAACGTAACATTATGGATAGTACCAAGTGCAAGCTTATACAAGTACATCTCACAAGAAGGGCTTCGTATTTCATTTGGAGGTCGGTTATGGGGGTCATTTAGATACGGAGATCTTAGATTCGAATTCTGAGTGGGTCATGGCTTTTTCTTTTTTGAGCCTTTTTCCGAAAATACCACCAATACTAAATTCAATTCAGAAGTGATTCAGATTTTTATTGATTCTTTAAATTTTAGAAAATTAATGAGTTAGCTATTGTTTTTGAGAAACAAACAAAAAATTGAAGCTTTAGTTTCTAAGAAACTCGTGAATAGAATGCCGAAGAATCGTCGGATTTTTTTTTTCAACAGATAATGCTAATTGCACTGTTTCATATGACAAAGTTTATTTTGCTTTATTCCTTTGCTTTTTCGTAAATTATTCAAATGTATTTTTTTAAATATCTCTCACGCCGTTAAAATGCACAATTCCATCGATTTGTAAACACTACTGCACTTGTGAGTTGAAGAGCTTTAAAGTCTTGAAATGAAGTTTTTCGAAAACTGAATAGATTCCTGGGAAAAAATTGCTCTAATTTTTGCTTATACCCTAACACTTAATGCCATTTTCTTAAAAACGGCTCCAAATTTTACAACTAAAATTGCTATTTAGGACATGATTTTACCTTCCTTAATTTTCTTGAAGTAAACTTCGGTTCTGCTTTTAGAAAGTAAAAAATAGAGAAAATGTTTTAAAAAATGTACATTGGGCAAATGGGGTTGACGACGGGACATGCGACGATAGATGGCATCCGGCAAAAGTATGTGGGAAGTCAGAATAGACCAAAGAAAAAATAAAGAATACGAGAAATTCTGTGCCATTCTGTAGCACCACTACAGACCGACATTAATTTGTAAATTAATTAATCGTTTAGTAACTTAACTTATTTTAAGAAAATCTATCACGATAATGCGAATCATTCTCAATTTTCTGTCTTGTTAAATTTTATTTATTAAACTTTATGTGTTTACGTCAAATTTATTTGTTATTTTAATAAAATCATCAAGCATGTTCATCAACTAAAATAACGTTAAAGTTTTTAAATTCAATACAGATGAATGGAATACACACGGATTTTGCAAAAATAAAATGCATCGAATAAATCTCAATTCTATAATTTTATTTCAATAAACGGCAAAAGAAATAAAGTTATCTTTTACAAAAACATTTTATAAAATCTCTAATAGAAACAAACTACATTACATTAGTGCGCAGAGACGAGGAATTCCGGAACTAAAGTTCAAAAGTAGATTTTTCCTTTCATATTTGGTTGCCTTGAAAATTAATATTTCAATTAAAATAATCTACCTAAAAATCGGAAAAAATAATCGATTTGTACATTGATCGATATAAAAATAATCGATTTCACTTTTTCGATTAATTGTATAAACTAATCGATTGTTATACTAATCGCGATTAAATCATCCATTCCTAGTCATCGCCCATCATCTGTCCGAAATTCGCAGTTTTTTGACCGACTTCTTGACTGTGTCTCTGGACGCTTTTGAGAAAACCTTCTTCAACAACTGTTCTTCGCAACAACATGCCCGTGAAAACTTCATCCTGATAGCTCCCAGCTACTTGCATTCTAGCCGTTCCTTTTACAATAATATAAAATTCTACCAAAAATTGTTGCATTGTTAAACATTTTTAAAAATTGTATGCTACTTGAAACGAGGCCGCTGATAACATTTCTCGCTTAGAATTGGGGGGATCAGATAAACGAAGACTTCTTTGTGCCGATGTTGGGAGTTTGATGGCGCTCGTTCTGTGGAAATTTATTGACGATGTTCCTCTTAGTACGGCTCCCAGACATCTTCCGTCTTCCCGAACACACGTATAAAACCTCGTTCTCGCTTCCAACACGTCCTCCGTTTCACCATCTACTATTCACTAGTAATCAACGTCCACAGTTTGTCCAGCAATACCATTTATGAACGAGTGGATTGTGAGTGCATATATTTCTTTTTCGCATCGAAATACGTGATGAGATTAAACGAGAAACGTCCATATCCAGAAGCATTAACCAGTGAATAAATCATCTGGTATTCTACAGATGTTCAATAGACTATGATGAGTTTCATTTATAAATGAAATAATAGTACTAAGAAACAACTGGATAAAATCGAAATGAATAGATGAACAATAAACGATGAGTATGAAGAAATAAAAAGCTGTAAAAACACAGATGGATTCCAATTAAAATATGACTGTTTCATGCTGCAAAGGTGAGTACGAATTACCAAGACGTCGTAATTTCATTATATAATTCACCAACAATTATGTGTGTGTCCACTAACATTAAGTGTTTTTCACAATTAACAATTGTTTGAGGGACGGCACGGGGCGAAGTGCTCAGCCTGCACGCTTTCGACCGCTGGTGCCTGGGTTCGATCCTAAGCGGTCCCAAACGGAACTTCTGGTTCGCGGCAGGTTTTCTCTTGGCACTCCCATTTCCCCGGACAAAATGCGTTCCACCAGTACGCTCCATCAATCATTCCTTCCTATAATTAAGTATGATTCAGCTAAGGATCACAGCGGCGTCTAGGCGATCACAGAGGAACCAACTGAGACGGGCCGTTGCTACCTCACCAATTTACAGGGGGTAGGGCTCTGACCTGGCAAACTAGAAATAGAGGGGAACCGGTCAGGGGGACGCCCCCTCCCAAGGCCCTAATTGCGAATGATAAATTGTGGATGTAATTCCAGACGGCGGATTCCGGATGGTATTCCAGGGCGACGCATACAGCTCCGTTTAAGCTGGCCCCTCAGGGGAAGGCATTTTTTAAAACAAATTTATGTAGTAAATTACCACTTGTCTCGATCATTTTGGCTTCCTTATTCCCAGAATGTCGTCAAATCCGATGATAAAACGTTAATCAATGCGGAAACTTGTTCTAGTAGCACTCTAGATGCCTACGACAGTTTCACAGCACTTTCTTCAAATGAATGAATCCACGGCGCCGCGTTCTCCCTGCTTACGCTTCCAGATCTCAGATCAGCCACAGTAGCCCGTCTCGAATGCGTGTGGCGAGTGCAGTTTGAGTTTCCTTCTTCACAACAACGCGATCTCTTCAAACCGTTGCTGTCTCTCCATGAAGAAATCACCTTCGAATAGGTAACATGACATCATGAACAGTATATAAGGTTTTTACGCACAGAACAATTTGTAGCGTTTCCTGTATTGTTCAATAAAATGCCCCTTGCCTTGTTACGACCCTGTATGGGAGGAAGATTTTTCTTCAATCACGAGGGGAAATAATAAATCAACATTAGAGAAGAAGATTCAGTAAGTAAAGCGTTGAATTGGTGTTCGATGCTGTCTGAATTTCCATCGAAAAGCTAACGAAGTCTCTGAGCGGTCAGCGAACTCCCATACAAAGGCAACGGTGGAAACAATCAGTCCCAGAACCATCAAAATAAAAGGTCCGGATAGCTTCTCCATGGACTATGGTTTGGTTTTTTCATGTTTCCGGGCGCGTCAACTGCTCAGGTCATTAGTCCCGTTAGTGTAGTGCATGTTTTTTTCTCGGGAGATGGCGGTGATCTTCCCCCGCTGGATGGCGAGATCCGGCGCCGACCTACCGTCGGCTAGTGCGTTTCCTCCTAACCAGGACTCTCCCACCAGCGGGGCACCGCCCCAGCCGGGACAAGCTCTAAGCTCCCGACCGGTCTCCCGGAATATGTGGTAGTGTAGTGCATGTTAGTGTAAGTGTGTGTGTAAGAGGCAAGGATAGGACAAGGAAGAGGAAGGACAGATCGCGCGCGGTCCGTGGCCCGTTTGGTAGGGTACTGGTCCGTTCCATGGACAATGGCTTTGTTTGAGGTGCTGCAGTGGAATCAGCTACAAGCACTCGCTGCCACGTCATTTGGGATTGATCAGAAAGGTACCAATAATCGTACATTCCTGATTCAACCACGTGCAAAGCAAAATTATTAATCATGTCGTAATACGGCATATTCTTTCTTACAATAAACGCCATATGTTATAGAACTCCACAAACGGGAATTAGTTCCACCACACACAGCGTACTCAGAACAATGATTGTGGCGGCGTCAGAGCCCTGCATATCTTGTTTTTGATCTCCCACAATATTTCTTACGGACACTGATTTACTTTAATGCAACACGAACTCTAATCTTTTATTGTAATAATATTTATTCTTAGAGATATATTCGGATGTTCACGGTATTGTTTCTTGAGTTAGCACATATCTGATGATTACACAACAACAATACGTACTGCAAAATTGCTCCAATAATCAAGGTGTTTGACTCGCCAATTGTCGCCTCCAGTGCATTCCAGAAATTTCAAGGATATTATTTTTTTCTGGTCGCAAGACAATCTCCCAAAAAAATAAACGCATTAAAAATTCTCTCTCCTTCACTTCATAAGTGCTGTAGGTCCCAACTAACAAGATAAAAGAGATTACCGTTCAAGAAGTCTAATTACATTTCTGTAAAAATGTCTGGTATTTTCATTAGTCCATATCTCTCAAATCTCACGCAACGTCAAAATATCCGTAGCGACTTTTCGTGCATGATACACGGCACTTCGACCGCCATGCAAGAACGATTATATTGCCACGGATTTCTCGTTGCGCTCCGCCTTAGTGACATCTGATATTAAAAAACTTTTTCAAAGAAGGCTTAAATATATCCATTAAATTTAATATAACATGTAAGAACGTTTTTCTCTGCAACCATTGTTTCATAAATGAAATGTAATAATGATAGATTATATTCATGATCATTTATGCTTTGTGAAATTCTTATCATACGTTGACAATGGATTATTGAAATTAAAGCACAAGAAATCGATTGGATGTAAGCTGATCGTCACCAAGACAATGATCAGGAGCTTTGAGATTTTTCAGAAACCCTCATTAAACATAAACTCTATCACTAACAGTGAGACGTGATGTGATAATTTGATGATGACATTGAGGTGAATTATGAGATCCACTGAGAGCATATTGTTAGTCTTTTCCTTAATGCTTGCCCAGATGGAAGCTTGACACTTCTTTTTGTACTTTCTCGCAATAATCATAAAAACGTATTATCGTATCGCAATCGTTAATCGTAAAATTAAACGTAAGTATTAAAGAGAAAGTATTGTAATTAAATTAAAAGTATTGTATCCTTGTTTAAGATTCTTTTCGGCTGTAACTTCGCACATATGTCAGAATTAATGTCTATTTTGTACCCGAAAATAGTTCTGTGTATATGAATGGATATCAGGATGGATGGATTTATCACTTGTAACTCAGAATCAGATGAGAATATTTTGAAGCTAAACTTGGTAAATACGTCAGAAGTATGATCTACTTGACCGTCCAGGAGATCATTAAGATATTTTAATTTATGGTGGTACTTTTCACGAAACCCCTATGACATTTTCAACATTTTCTGGAAAATGGCTGCATTTTTTTTTTTTTTTTTTTTTTTTGCTGGAATAGAGGAAAATGCATTTATAAGACTGGTATAGTTCCGAATTTCATTAAACTTCTGATATTTAGAAAATTTCAAAAATCTTTGTATTCAAAACGACAAGTGTTTTTGGTTAGAAATAAATTTTATCTTCGCTCTCAATCAGAATTCTTGTTTTTTGTTTCAAATGAAATGTAGACCCCAGATGTTTTATCGCTTGCTATTTTTAACAACTTTTGCAGTAAAACACAAAATTTTAATAAAATCATAAAATTAATAGAATTCACATTTCTCTGCCGTATTTCTTTTCTTTACTTCATTGGGTGAGAGGTTTTCTTCTTCGAGAAAAGCTAGAGTATGAGACCCAGATGTTTTATCGCTTGCTATTTTTAACAACTTTTGCAGTAAAACACAAAATTTTAATAAAATCATAAAATTAATAGAATTCACATTTCTCTGCCGTATTTCTTTTCTTTACTTCATTGGGTGAGAGGTTTTCTTCTTCGAGAAAAGCTAGAGTATGAGACTATCGTTAGAGAAAAAAGACGTCACCAATCGTGAATTTTTTCCAATACCTACTACTTTGAATATTTTAATACCTGACTGTAGAGTAACATAAACGCCAGTTGCGTTGGCGTTTGGAGGCACTGGCCGTCGCAGTAAGCCACATGCGGCGCGCGACCTCGAGCGCCGGGCAGGGCACGGCCAACAGCATGGAGAGCGCGGGGGGGGGGGGGCTTGCGCGAGGGCGCGCCCGCCGTCCACAAGGCGGCAACTGTGTATTTGCGGAGGCGCAGTTCCTCACGACTCTCGAAATATTTACTTTCCGCAGAAAACCGTACGGCGCGCGGCGACCTGTGGGGGAGAGGCGGCCCGACGTAGCGGGACGCGGCGCGGGCAGGAGCACTCTGCATGCGCACGCCAGCACTCCGCTCCGCCCCAAAGAGCGCGCGAGGGCCAAGTACGGGCTTCCGCGGCAGCGCGGCGCCCCGAGGAGGGTCTCATAAGCCAACCGGCCATGGACGTGATCAGGTGGGTGTCTATCTATCTATAATAATAATTAATTATATTATTATATAATTTAATTTTATATTATTTTATATATATATAAATAATTATAATTATTTTATATATATAAATTAATTATATTATTAAATTATAATAATATTATTATTATTATTATTATTATTATTAAGTGATATGATGATGATGATGAGGGATGAAGAGACAATCACAAATACGACCACGCCTAAGCAGGACTCGAACCTGCAGCCTCTTCGGCGCAAACAACGGCTGCTGCAACCGTCTGCGCCACGGGGCGGCTTTATTATTATTATTATTATTATTATTATTATTATTATTATTATTATTATTATTATTATTGTTATTATTGTTATTATTATTATTATTATTATTTTACTTTAGTTAATAGACGTGAGCCAATTACAAAGTACAAATTTACAAATTAAGTAATTACTATGTAGGAATACTTATAAACGGTTACAAGATTATTCAAAACAGAATAGAATGTACCAAACTTTGAATAACCATTATATCAGCTTTCCAAATTCCACCGTTGAATGAATTAACATAATTAGACATTCTGGTTAATGGATTATTCGGTGTAAAGTTTTTAATATTGTAATCCTGTCAGGAATCTGGAGTTTTATTTTTTGTAACAAAAATGGTAAATCAATGTTATAATTTACTAGTTTATAGAAACATTTTAGATCATTAGAAATTGACTGTGAATATAAGGAAGGAATATTCATTAACGATGCGTTCGAATTGTAAATATTCTTAATGAATGGGTAAGATAGGCTAGAATACGGTGCAACAGTTTTGTAAAATTTGTTTTGAACGTTTTCTAAAAACATTAAAAGAGGGTTACCAAACATGGCATTAAAACATTAGTAAGGTTCTAGCTAGAGCTAGATAAAGTTCATGGAGATTATAATTCACAACAAGATTCTTCAATAAAGCCTAATTTTTGGCAAGCCTAACAAATTGTCCTATCCGTGTGACTGATCATTGAAACTCATTTGATTCCAAGATCCTTAATCGTACACGCAGGTTCCATGTCATCACATTCAAGATTTTAGGTATGAACAATATCGTTTCTAAATCTTGAAAATGTTATCTTTTGTCATTTCTTTGCATTCAGCATCATGTCTTTATCCTTAGACCACTGAAAATGTGCATTAATTGCATTCTGTAAAATCAAAACATCAAAGAAAGACTTGATTCTTCTATAGAAGTTGAAATCATCCTCAACAATAAGGACTTCACATCTTTTATGATCGCACACACGACCGTTTTTTAATGAATATAACAAACAATAGAGGACCAAAATAAGACTCCTAGGGCACAACAGCTAAAACTACAATTTCCTTAGAAAGAAAATGTTTATATTTTACGTATTGTAATGTCTTGTTTAAATAGCTGTAAAAACAATTTGTACAAACGACCTATTACACCAATAGAATATTTTTTTGCAATATTCAGAAATTATTCACATCAAACGTTTTATTAAAATCTGTGTAGATACTTTCCAGATAGATGTTTTTTCCACTCAGTTCAGAATATTTTTCAGAATAACAGATCAAATTTGTATCAAGCTACGACCACTAATGAAACCACATTACCTACAGATTGATGCAGGAAGATCAATTTCTTAATTTTATCAGTAATAATAGACTCAAATATGTGATTTTGAGCGAAAATAATTCATTTTTTAGGATTAACAACAGAATATTGACTTGTGGAAGTCCTTCCAATATGGTGTTTCTTGTTTGTCTGAAGCAGGGGCTCCCAACGGGACCGGTATCGACCCCCATTTGGGAGGACATTTTAAAGGAGGTTAATGAAGGGGTCCATTAGGAATCGACGAGTACGCACCGGCAGCCTAATGAAGATCTCATCTAATTACTAAAAATATGGATGAAGTTAATACAGATCAGAAATCAAATAATCATTATTTGCTTCTATTGTAGGTTTTCTTATGATAATAAATTACAAATTTACTCCTCTTTCGGAATTTTGCATCATTCACAGGAATGTCACTTTGATACAATTTGAATCTGTGATTTTATTTCTTGAAAAGTAGTACAGTAGAACGAAAAATAATAAAACATACATTTAATAGAACATCTTTTCCAAACTTTGGTTAGAAATCTTTGTTTAATATTTGTTTAATGGTTGTATTTAAGTGATTTATAAACCATTGTTTTTGTTATGAGTATGATGTACGTATCAGGGGCGGATCAAGAGACAAATTTTGGGAGAGTAAATTGCAAATGTTTTGGTCGAATGTGTCATTACAGACTTTGTAAAACGTCGCAGGCTACACTGAGCTCATGCTGCGATACTATTTTATTCGTTTTAATGATTATCCGAAAATATTTTTGCTTGAAAGTTTCCTGACAAGTTAAAATCAATAGTTACATAAAAATTTTGGGGGGGTCCCTCATTTGCCTCCCCGTAGATCTGCGCCTGGATGCTATCTATCTACAATTGCCATGCTATCTACAATTGAGAAAAACTTATGGGTATTGAAGCCAACCAGTCTTTTAAAGAACGAAAAAAGTTGAGAATCCTTGCTTTGAGTTATCATAAAGAAGACAAAAATATATCCCGTCGCTGATTGATTGTCTTCGGGCACGTCGACTTCTATGTTCATTAGTCATCTATACTAAAGTATAGTGAACGTTTCATGCCTGGAGGCCGCGGTATTTTCCCCGGTTGGATGATGAGATTCGGCGCGCTTGTCGGCTTGCTGGGGTTCCCGTCCACGTACCGACCACCAGACGGGCACCGCCCCAGCCAGGACAAGCGCTAAGCTTCAAACTGATCACTCGACATGTGAACTATGCACGCACGTTGTCTTGATTCTCCAGCTTCCTAGTCTTCACTCAGCTCGGCATAGCATGGCCTGGTAGAAAATATGAGCTTCACTCGGAACATCATGTCTCAGTTTGCAGTGCTGCCCACCTTCCTTTCCAATGCGGTCTTCCTAGTTTTCGATCTCTCTTTCCATCATGTTCCTCCTGTTCTACCATGTTTCTTCTTGTTACTCAGTTATTTCTGTAACTATTAATTATATCTTCATAATTTTAAAAAAATCTTCTGTTGTTTCTCATTGCCAAAACGCGTTATTACTCTGAGTTTTCTGACAATAAAGTTGACTGCACTGCCCTGCCGTGACGTAGACAAAACCCACCTCTCCCCACACCGCCCACTATGAAGTATCAAGAAAAAGTTCACGGTTAGTAGGAGTGTAGTAAATGTTAGTGTGTCTGTTTGTGAAAGAGGAGAGGATATGACAAAGCAGAAGAAGGAAAGATCGCGCGCAGTCCTTGTCTCGTTTGTTTGGGTACTACTCAATCTTTCGCCTGTTATTGATCGAAAAAACACTAAAAACTACCTATCAGAGCAGCCGGCCGGTATTATTCTCTTCCAGACAGTGGCTAAATTCAACTTAGGTATACAGCTAGTGTCAAAAATCCGCCTGCATGGTGACTCGAACCTTAGGACTTCCTATCCGAGTCGCTATTAAGACAGCGGCAATAACGATTTTCGGCTAAACTCAGCTGGTATGGTCGTGGGACATCAGAGCCGAAAGAAATGTTTACGAACGGTGACAATGATGTGAGAACCAGTTGATAGTAATGGAGTAGGATGTAAGAATTTATGGATTTGAAAATCGAAAATACAATTGTGTTAATGCAGTGTTTTGCTAAACAAGTGTATGTAGTATGTGGAGAAGGCCCAGTCGGTAGAGCCGCGGTAACGAAGAGAGTTCCAGCCACCATTACGTATTCACAGTTCCCGTAGAAGTTCTTGACTACCAAAGTTGCAAGTGAGAATGTACTCGCATTAAACTGCATAATATGCATTTGTTATTGAAAATATGTTTTGTTACACGGTTATTATTGCATTCTCCAGAATTACAAATTGGTCTATCTTCCAGCAACAACAACAACAACAGCAAATCTAAAAAATACAGTATTTCATTAACAAATGGAAGAAGTGTGAAGAAAAGAATGATGCATTTCAATACAAGATGAAAATTTCAAATAGCATTATACATATTCTTACGTTCGTTTTAATGAAACCGCATCTCAATATCTGCAGTGCTTCAGTAGAATTTGAGAACTTCGTCCTCTGTATATCAGAACACTTTGTAGTTTGGCTGTACGTTGTGGCAATGAATAAATAATAAACGGCTCTTGAAATGAAAAGTATTTTACTAATTTTTAAATAATTTCTTCTTTCTCTTGTTCCTGTTCTTTGGCTCGACAGCGCGCTAAGGACCTTAGTCGAACAGCAATAAGGAAAGCGCACAGGCATAATTTGCCTTGGCCGGGAATCGAACCCAGGATTGCGCCGTGGAAAGCGAGCCACCGAGGGAGGATTTCCAACGAGACACCGAGGAAGGCTCTTTCTGTTGTATATCATTTTATTAAAAACGAGAGAATGATTTTGGTAGAAAAAAAATGAAAAATAATCCTTGACTTGTGAAATTTTTACATTGAAAACTAGAACTAAAATAAAAATGTGAAACACTCTACATCTAACAGCATCGTGTAAGAGAAATTAAATTTGTTGGTGAGAGAACAGTAATACAAACACTGCATCGCATGAAGCATGCAAAGCAACGATTACGTTTTTATCACCTTGATGTTTTTATCGATTAGTTTAGAACACTTCAAATAAGTGCGCATACGGAAACTTCATGGGAATCCGGGTCACTATCACTGTCAAGAACTCAAGAAGTGGCTCGTCAGTTCCACAAGCACACATTCGCACAAGAGCTCCCCAAATGGAAATAACATGGACATATTCTGACGTGTCGCATAGCGATTTTGCTGAATTTTGAACATATTGTAATTGTTAAAGGAATTATCCTCAATCGTTTTTTAATTTCTCGTCTTATTACACAAGAAGAGACAGTATTGTAACCGTGCTCTGGAAATCGCCAATTTTCGAGAGAAAACTAATTTTTTCAGTCAAAAATAATCGCTTTCGCCAAATTGTTTTTATTATTAATAATAAATATCGCCAAATAATTTATTATTATTATTATTATTATTATACTTATCCCTTAATTCTACTATTCCCTTAATTATTTTGGGCCAAACCAATATTTAATTATTTCAGTTAGAAATATTACACTTTCATTGTCATAGTAATTAAAGTAACTGATTGAGACATACGAGTGTCCACATTCAACATTTCAGCTCTCAGTTTCTTTTAGAAGCAAAAATAATCGAAGACTTGGAACAATGTATGAATAATTCTGTACCCTTTTGAATAAGAAATGTACTGATGATCTGCATTCATGACGTTTATAAATATGAAAAAAGGGGTTTATTAAATGATTTTCTTTAAAATTAAGAGAATTTAGAAAGAGATCTTATTATCTATTAAGAGATTTTAAGAGATCCATTAGAAAGGATTTTTAATAGATCTTTTTCGAGTGCCCCTTCATTGGAGAACAAATACAGAGCTACAACCCGGTTTTCCTTACCTTTTACAAATTATGAATGATGATTTAGATTATTATTTTAGATACGTGGTAGTATGCCTTCACCTAGTATAACAAAATAATCACAAGAAACAACCTATGCCGTACGGGAGATTTGAACTCAAAACTATAGCTCAGAGCTATAGGCGCTGCAGCAGCCTGTCCGGCCTCCATGGGAATAATACAATCTAAAACGTGCTCTATAAATAAAACGTGACAATCAGTTCTGCTTTTGGTTGTGTTAATCACATTCGTGACCTTGGTTTCCTTGTTACGGGTGAGTCCTAACATACTGGACCAACCCACATCATTAAGCTTTTAGCAGTGCTCCACGGAGTAGATAAACCCTCAGTGATAGTGGACGAATTCAGCTGCCTGTGACGTCACCGTGACAAACGACTCTGACGCGGCTGTCTTGTGACTCCTCTCGGTCTGGTGGGAGGAAGCTGTTTGGCGTTTTTCACCTTTCTGGCACATTTTTTGTTGTGAATTTAAATACTTGCGACCTTCAAGAGAAATTGAACGTCCATGTTGAAGCTTACTGACCTTCACAAGTCTCTATAGGTATCTTTGCAAATATAACGACGAAGTTACTATTAAATTGAAGGAAAAGAAAATACTCCAGTCGTTTTGCCACTCAATAGATATAATACAAGTAATAATACACTGTTTACACATGTCTAATTGAGATGTAACAGTTAAATCTCCGTTGAGAAATATTAAAAATATATTACGGAAAACTTATTTAACCACATAAACGATCGAAAGCACTGGATGACATCTAAGGAACGTTTTAAACAAACTTCATTACAAACACACTGATAATTTGGTCTTTTCATAAGTAAATAAATTTTGTGGACTATTTTTTTACGGAAAAAATATTTTGAACATTCGATTATTATTTTACATGCAATGTTATTTCTTACATTATTACTAGAACTAACTATGATCATTAAAATTAAAAAATATTAGAGCAATTCAATATTTTTCACGAAAAGACAAACGATTTACTGATTAGTGGTTCCGGGTGCAACAACTACCAAGGTCATTAGTCCAGTAAGTGTAGTACATTTTAGTTCCTCGGGAAGTGGCGATCCACGCTTCCCCTGCTGGATAGTGAAATTCGGTGCCGACCTACGTCGGCTAGCGGGGTTTTCCCTAACCAGGTATCTCCCATCAGCAGAGCATCGCCCCAGCCGGATCAAGCTGTAAGCTTCCGGCCTGTCTCTCGGCATGTGTTGTACTGTAAAGTATGTAAGTATGTGTCTAAGTAACGAATGAGGAGTGATGGACAGGGAATAGAAAGGAAGATCGCTTGCGGTCAGTGCCCCGTTTGTTAGGGTATATCTCGGAGGCATTCGCCTGGTATTGTTCGGAGGACCCACAGAAAACAGAGCACGGATCAAAGCCGTTGAGCGATAGATTTCTCCTCCAGGCAGCGCCAGAACTCGACCTAGCTCTCTAGCTATTGTAGAAAATACTGCCACCGTCGGGACTCGAACCTAGAATCTCCAGGTCAGAAAAACACTGACATCAATTGATGCTCTGAGCCACCTCTCCCAGTTTTGCTAAAACAACAATTAAGTCATTGCTTAATATAAAAAAATTAATGTAAAAAATTGAAGTACAAAATAGTATTGTAACGTTCAATCTTAACATTTGTTCAAAACACTCGATTAAAATATTTTGTTTAAAATTTGCTACTAAACAATTAAATTTTTCCCCACACAAAATGAAGTAAAATGCAGTGTTACATTGTTATTGTCAAGAATTCAGAATCTTGTTGATAATATTAATATAATATGACTTTCAAACAACTGTTTGATTACGTTACCAAGCTTACTGGATTACTAAGGTCTAAATTATTGCAGCAGACCTTCAAACTGTTGCGCAAAATTGTCTCTAATTCGTTGAATTAGAATGTTTTCATTTTATTGGATATGCTGCTCAGCTCCTAGTGCTTCCTCAGCTAATTTGATTATTCCTCAGCACCATTTGATTTAATTCCTTGATTCCTTGATTTAATTCCTCAGCACCATTTGATTATCAGTAGGAGGTTCTTCTCCTTTTCTATCAAGCGCGAAATTACGCAAACCAACACATGCAACAATAACAGCTTCAAGTCCATAATTTTTTAGACATAATTTATTAACAGAAACAGGAAAACGACTTTACCACATACCATAGCTCCTTTCAACAACTTTCCTTGTTCTCGCATGCAATTCATTGTAAAGATTGTGGTCTCTTAGACAGAGACGGATTTTCAGAGGAGGCAAGGGAGGCTGGGCCTCCCCACGCAATTGATTAACAACAATTGATTAACTTTTTTTGGAATTATATGAATATTCTCTAATTATACGAAGTGCCTAAATTTGTCTGGGCCTCCCCAAGTTTTAAACACACCATCCGCCCCTGTTCTTAGATATAGTCGTAGTCTTCCGCGGTGAGTCTAGCGTGTGCTCTTAGCAGCCCAGGTGTCGTCGCCGCGTCGAATGTTATGATGCAGACCTTTCGCTCATCTTGTCGTGGTCTTCCTCAAAGCTGGTCTGCCCTCCTACGGAATAGGCAGACCATCCCAGAGGAAGACCACGGTCGAAACGTCGGATCACAGCCTTCGACACAGCGTCACCCGGACAGACAAGAGCACTATTTTGGGCTCTTGCGTGCGAAATTGCAAAGGCCGTGAGTAAGAAACTGGTCAAGGCATATCCAGAATTTCCCACTAAAACTAAACTGTTCATATGACCTTACTCAAATAGTGCTTAGGAAGAGTTATTAAAAGTAGTTTGGTCACGCACTGCTCGTGCCCAACGAGCAACAGTATTTTGAATCTTGAATAGCACTTCACACAGTTTGTACATTCAAAGAAAATGTTCCATCTCTGTAGTCTTCTAAACAGTATTCGCCTGGACTTTTTATTTTAATGCGTGTGCATTCAATAGCACCAATAACTCTGGGGAAACCTTCCTTTTCGTAAATCTCTTGTTGCATTCGATTCCTTTACGGTACACATTTGGAGAAGTACATAAATTATGGGACACATTTGGCTATAGCTTGACTATTTTTTTTAAAATTAATCTACTTTCTGTGCCCACAAAAACCACCAATGCAAATTACAGAGGCTCAATAGCATAATATCTCAAAGTCAGTAAGGGCTGTGTTATAGGCGGTACAGACTGATTCCTGCAAGACAAACATAAAGGCTTGTTAAGCATTTTTATACTGCACCAAGCCGAGTATTTGTAAATTTGTAAGTTGTAAATACAGTTAGCAACAAAAATATCAGATGCAAAATCCAATATTTCATGTTTGCCTCATTTTTTTGCCATGTGCGTTGCAGCAAACTGGAGTGAATCACATCACCGAATTCAATGGTTTCTAGTTTGCGCTCAAGTACCGTACTGTGCTGGATAAAGAATGTGTAAACTATTTCTTGAAAGAAAGCAGTGATTTTTGGGCTATGATAAAGCTTTTGCACAAACGTTTCACACCCTATTCTTGTTCGTCATACGGAGTCATGCGAGTGAGTCTGGGCACACTGTAAAGAGACTAATGAGTTTTTTTACATTATTTGAGTTATAACAAATTGTTACTTGAATTAAGTTCTAAACTTTTACGTCAGTATTGAATGATGTTTACTCATGAATTCTTTCAGAAACAAAGAACTTGCATTCTAGTAGAGTATATCTAATTGGCATGGCCTGCGTTGATTTCATTGCCGCCATCTTGTATTGCGTTTTAGAATTACTTTTGCACCCTGAATCAGGATCCGACGTTATTTTTCCAATACCATGTCACGTTTTTTCCAAAATCACATATTACGTTTTTATTACATTCATGCACTTCTTACGTTGTTACGGGAGGAGTTGATTTAATTAAGATTTCCAGATTCATTTATTAAACCGATTTCCTGCAGCCATCTGACAACTCTGTATGATCCGCTTAAGTCTAGAGCCAGCAACATGGTACAATGCAGCAAGTTTTGTTGAGTGATGACATTTTCTTGTGGTTTTCCGCTAGTTTGAATTGTTTTGCTTGCAAGTGAAAAGAGATTATTGTCTTCTTAAGTGTTCCAAAGTGAGTGGCATCTGTGTTTAACACATATTTCAATATAAAAGATTATCTTTTTATTAAAATTACATCAACGTGCAACGTTGTGCCTGCGAGAACAGCCCAGATACATTCTGCTAAATGTGTAGAAGTTTCGTGCCGATATGACAGAATGCAAAATAACAGAGTTCGTGAAAAAGACGTATTACGCCCATTTGGCTATCAAACTGGAGACCAAGACAAGCCCTGCGCACCACATAGGGCTTGCAGAACGAGTACAGAGTAGCACGACAATGGATGAACCGTAGACATGTAGTACTAAATGTCTATGGGATGGACGGAGAGAGAGAACTGAGTTGACCCTCGGAATTCCAATGGTGTGGCAACAACCTACAGACCACAGTAATCACTTCTACTTCTGTTCTATGCAAGTGAACACAAAAACAAAAGTATTAACAAAAGTAAAAGTGTTTCCAAACAATATTCCATCAGCATTTTTACTTGTTCCTCACGGTCCTGATGCAACAGTTCCCCACTGTTCTGAAATTTTCTGAATGTGACGCAAAAATAGCCGATCCTACGACTTATTTCTTGATTAAAGATGTTGAAAATGAACCTAAACTTTTCAAGCAAAGTGTATTAAATGATTTTGTTCAAGATCTTGGCCTTTCAAAGGAATATGAGGAGATACTCGGGTCTAGACTTCGTGAAATGAACATGTTGGCACCAGGAACGACGAACTACTAGTACAGACATCGCCAAAAAGAATGGCCACGTAGGCAGTGGATTGTAGGCTCGATAAACATAAACCAAAAAATTCTCGTTCACAAGTCCGATAGAATTTTTCCCCCCGCTTCATTTCAAATTTGGGCTTATGAAGCAATTCGTTAACGCTCTAAACAATGAAAGTAAATGCTTTCAGTACCTTGCCATCGTTTCCCTGACATCAGTAATGCTAAAATCAAAGAGGGTATCTTCACAGATCCAGATATCAAAAAACGTCTATCTGATGTTAATTTCGAATATGTTATGTGCGCTGGAGAACAATCTGCATGGAAATCATTCCAGGATGTGATCAAAAACTTTCTTAGCAACAGAAGGGATTCAGACTACAAACAAATGGTGGATAGAATGCTGGTTAATTTCCAAGATTTAGGCTGAAAAATGAGCTTAAAAGTGCACATGTTACATTTACATTTCATTGGAATATGTCCCTGAGAATCTAGGAATGCTGTGCGAAGAGCCAGGAGAATGATTTCACCAGGATCTAAATGAATTGGAACGCAGATAGCAAGGAAAATGGAACAGACACATGCTTGGAGATTTCTGTTGATTACTAAAGAGAAGATCATCTACATCTCAGACGCGAAAATCAAGGCAAAAAGTTTCTTCAACTAAGTTATAATATTGAAACCGAAATCTTACTATTCATAATAAATTATGAGGCATTCGGTCCATTTCGCTGTGTTTTTCTTGAAATCTGTATACGCAATATATGACAAATTTCTAAGTTATGTTCATAAATATGTATTATAATAGTGTTTAAATGAGTAAAAATAATAAGGAAGCATTACTTACATATGATAATAAATTAATTGTAATCTTACCTATGCGCATTTCTCGTATTTTCATTTTGATTTTGCAAAACAAACTGATTTGATAGAGAAAAACTGACTTCAATTCCGAAATCAGCATGCCAGAAACATAAAAGATCACTACTTAAACTTTATGCAATGATCACAAAATTTAAATTCACAGGTCAGTGTAATCACATTTCCAAGGCGAACTACTGCCAGAAATGTTCCAACTTTTGAAACGAAGTTGGCTGCTTTTCAACGCTATATGACCATGTCATAAAATAAAATTAACTTTTCACTGTAAATAGGAATGCAGAAGAAATTAATTTGATTTGCCTGAAGTCAGCAATAAGATAAGGTACGTAAGTGTTAAGCAAGTGCATATCAAAACTACTGGTGTGCATAAAACACTAGTGCATGTGTTTTTACACAGTGTGTTGAGAAACACAGCCACTGCCAAAGTAGATGTACGCTGCACATTGTTAAAAAGATACCGCGGAAGCAGAGAATCCTTGCACACCAAATAAACGCGCACGTTTGAATGCGCGCGCGCTATCTGTTGAAAGTTTTGAGAACTCGCAAAACAGACGACACGCCAGAAACCTACCGGCACAACTGTAAACTACTTGGGAGCTGAGACCCGGGTACAGGCGAAGGGCGTGACGATTTCGCGAGTGAGCGGGGCCGGGGTAACCGGAAGCGGAAGTTCTCGGGAGGACGTTCAATCGGTGCCGTACTAGTTCTGGCCGCCGCCGCGGCCGGCGCGCCCGCCATTCATCCTGTCCAGGCATGAGGCCTTGAAGCGAGGTCTCGCTCCCGCGGCACCACGTGAAGGCCAAGCGCGCTGTGCAACGGCCAGGAGCCTTGGACGCGGGTGACCCGTGTCATTTCGTCGTGACCGCGCGTCCAATGCCTTTTGAGATGCAGCACCAAAGGTTTACGGTTCAATGCCGCGGAATCGAACTTATCATAAATATGTGTCGTGTATTATCGTTAGTACTTAACAAGGCCCAAGGGCATTGTAGTGTGAAATTTGCATTTAACAAAAAGGATACTTCTGGGGTCTTTCCCCTTTGACTCACATCTGTAAGTGTCAACGAGATGATTCGAGCAATGAAGATCTAATGGAGTATGATGCACAAGCCTTAAAAATACGACGTGAAATAACAATAAATTTCACGTAACGTTGACCATAAGAACTTTAATAGAATATTCGAGTATGAGTGCAGCAAAATGTGAAATTGCGACTGAATAATGTTATTGTTATATCATTGAAATTCATTTCTCATTTCGCGATCTACCATCCTAAGTAACTTTTCAAATAAAGTGAGTTCAAATAAAATGAGACCTGCGTCAGTTTTAAGCGTCCTTCGAAAGAGACTTGAGAGACCATTTTTGGGTGCTCTTTAATATCTCAGAAAAAAACTTTAATTTAATTATTTGGAGACATTTTTGAGAAAATCTTGAAAATTTAAGGCTTCATATATGGTACCTCCAAATTCAAAATATTAAGTTTCAAATTCGCAGGGCTTTTAGTTCAACCATATCGTTCGGGGAATATCAAAGTTGAAGAAAATCGCTTGAACAGTTTAGGCGTTAGCGTTGACCGTATACAGAGAGAGAGACGTTTTGCCGTAAACAAATTTTTCGGTATCAAAAACCCACAAAACGTGCACTCTGTTTGTACGAGTTCGATGAAGTAATTTAACTGTAGGAACAAGATTTATCCACTTTTCAATATGACGGCCTCACAATACGAGATGTTTTTTTTTTCTGAAATCGTTACTTTCCACTCCAGCATTACAATACTTTCTCTTTAATAAGTGTGTTGTAGACGAGAAAGTCAAAACTGTTAATTGATATCAATATCCTACGAAGGCTGAGTCGAAATCTAATGAAATTGTTGCATTACCTTCAGCGTATCCTTATTAAGCTTGCATTTATGCGTGGTCAATTTCTCAAGTCAATATTATAATGAACCACTGATTCCGTCTTACGTTCTAACTAAACAGTTTCCGACGAGGAAGTAGTTGATCGGAAGGCCATGTCTCCCTTTACAAAAAGTGTCCCATGACTTCCAGCATGACTGTCCAACCCGCCTGTGGACAGATGCGGGAAATAACACAACGATTAACTTATTTGCGGCGGCGGCGCAGCGTCCGGCGAGGTGAGTGCCAACGCCAAGGCAAGGCGAGTCGCCTTCACTCACTGCGACACCGAACGCCAGGCCCCAGGGGGGCGGAGTTGCTAGCTACAAACACACCGGGTAGCAGTGCCGGAGCTAGACAATTTTGGGCCCGGGGCAATGCTGAAACATAGCCCCTCCCCCGCTCCGAAAAAAATTAAAATGTGAAAGTTGTATCAAGAAACTATCAGTTGTTTTTTTTTTCAACAAATAACAAAACTTACGTTAGTTACTAGAATTAGTTACTTGAGTTACTTACTAGAGTTACTTACTAGAGTTACTTACTAGAGTTACTTACTAGAGTTACTTACTAGAGTTACTTACTAGAGTTACTTACTAGAGTTACTTACTAGAGTTACTTACTAGAGTTACTTACTAGAGTTACTTACTAGAGTTACTTACTAGAGTTACTTACTAGAGTTAGTTACTAGAGTTAGTTACTAGAGTTAGTTACTAGAGTTAGTTACTAGAGTTAGTTACTAGAGTTAGTTACTAGAGTTAGTTACTAGAGTTAGTTACTAGAGTTAGTTACTAGAGTTAGTTACTAGAGTTAGTTACTAGCATTACGTTACTAGCATTACGTTACTAGCATTACGTTACTAGCATTACGTTACTAGCATTACGTTACTAGCATTACGTTACTAGCATTACGTTACTAGCATTACGTTACTAGCATTACGTTACTAGCATTACGTTACTAGCATTACGTTACTTTTAATTTACTAGAACAAGTTTTTGCAAATGTATTTTAAATAATAGTGTTAAGTAAAAATCTTTAGTGATAAAATAATGCAATTTCCACAGTGAGCTTAAAACACTAAAAAATGTGTTTAGTTAAGTGTTTAATAAAATCACTTGTTAAGTACATGAAAGAATAAATATAATTTTCAGTAGAACCCATTTTAATGTTAGCGTCATTTGATTCATTTCATAGAATCCTACCTTATAAGTAGTAACTATTTAAGGTTAATTGAATTGAATTAAATACGAGGGTTGGGGCATAAGCCATGGCAACTATTTTTGTGTGTGTGAGAATACGAGCACGGGTGGAAATTGTTTAATACTATACACATGAAAGAAGAAGGTAAGAACCAAGTGCATGGACATTTAACGACACCCCAAAATTGTGTTTCTCCTAATTACTAAGGTATTTGAAATGACAGTACTGGTTTCATGTTCCAAAGCATTTGAACATTTAAGAGCTTACAACATTCCAAAAGTATTACATATCCGTTTTAAAGCCTCGATTAAGCAGATACACGATTACAGCACGTGCGACTTCGGTCCGCACACTCACAAGTTGTCACGAGCGTTGCTGATCACTGGTTGCTATGCGCCCTCGCAGGAATTCTCCTGCCCATCTCGCCACTGTCCGGTATGCAAGGGCCATACTAGAGCTTTCACCAATTCCCTGTGACATTCTCGGGCATTTCTTCCATGTAGAACGGCAGTCTTGGAGCATTGGCTGCTCGAAACGGGTTACATGCATCTGGCACGGTGGAAGTCGAACAACTGATTTCACGTTACTCTCTGTGCTAATAGAGCCACTCACAAAGACATCAGTTGATGTGCACACACTCTACTGTATTATTTCTTTCACGATACTATTGAAATTTTGTGATCTGATAACATTTCTTTTAGAAAAAAAAGTAGTTGCCATGACTTCTGCACCAACCCTCGTATAATTGAAAATATTATGAAAAACCAGACTACTGTACCGGGACTTATAAAATAACGATAATGATTTTCTCGAGTTCTAACTTCGTTTTCAATTTTTTTAACTTATTTTTTCCCCATCATCAGGCCCCTTGACTAGCGGAACCCCGGGCGATCGCCCGGACTGCCCATGCCTAGCGCCGGCACTATCTGGCAGGCAGCGTTTGCAAAGATACGCGTTAGCATATCTAGGCAGTTGCGACAGATGAAAAGGAATGGAGTGCGTTCAGAAACTGAGGTAAAATAAATCGTTAGTAAACTCACTTCCACAGTTGCATTTCCCGGATCTGGCGCCAGGTGTTAGGTCGGCGAAGGATTTGTCCGCAACATTCTTGCAAGCAGCGTTCGCAAGGATACGCGTTCGTTTGCATCAGGCAGATACAGCAAATGAAAATGAGTACATTCAGAAAACTTTCTTGCTTAGTAAACTATCTTCCAACTATCTATTTTCCGGAGTTTATTTTCCGAAAAATCACTCTTTATCGGCATATGCCGAAAAAAACTTTCCGGGTTTTTATTGACAGACAATTTCTTATTATATTATTTCACAATTGTTAAATAAAATAATACATTTAAAATATAACAGTTTCATCATTTGTTTATTTCCGAACATTTTGTGACTCAGAGCTAGATTTCTTATTCTGGGCGATATCAGGCGGACGCATGTATCTCCAAAGCAAAAGGGAATGTTACTCTGACTTATTGATCCGTAGATCGGAGTTATGTGGCGTAAATGTCTAATTCTAGTTTGATATATGTAGTAATATGTAGTTTGATGTAATATAATAGTATAAACATGTTTCTGACCCAAGTTTCTTTTCTTTTGTAAACGTTATCCGTGTAACTGAAAGATTATTGTTGCCTCTTATCGGTTTGTATTTGATAGATGACTACATCAATAGATTTTCATACTGGATGAGATACACCGGCTTCCACAGACCAGCGCGAAACATCCGTAGTGCAAATTTCGCGTCATGTGTTTGCTATGAGCACGTTCAGACCTGCGCGGCAAGCGAGCGGCTCGGCAGCGAATTGGCAGCATCTTTTTTCGCTGCGGATTTTCATTCGTGGTTGGACGCATTATTTCCGCAGCCGCTCTAGTTTCGCTGTGGAAACCAAAGTAAAGACTCGTTATATCTCCAATATTTTGAGCTCTTCAGTTAATCTAACAAGACAGAACGGTCAGAAAAAATACTTCTAATACTTCTAAAAAATACTTCAGTAATTGAATTAATTATAAATAACATTAAACTTCGATTTATTTAATTTTTTGTTCTTAAAATATTTGTAGATTTTACTAATGAAAAGTTTCAATGAGTGAGTGGAATAACATGTTGTTCTTCAGGTAAAACAGCTTCATGGTAGTTATGTATCAGATTTTCTTGTCTTCTGCAATCAAATTCAAAATTTCATCAAAACAGTAATTGGCCATTCTAGTAATTAAAAGCGTTTCTCGGTGTGGCATCAAAAAGAGAGAGTCTCCGTACTTTTTCTTTCAATCCCAAAATCATGGATCCCTTTCGTACGTTTTCTAAAGATTTATTAACAATGAGGGAAAATCGTAAAGAAAGAAGGAAAAACCACCATGCCGCATGGGCTCATAAAACGTAATATGAATAACTCGGCAGTTCTATCCCCTACATGAATAGAAGCGAGCGCATCTTCTTTACCGGATGAAAACTGTCACCAAACGCTGACGATGGACGCGGCGACGGAATTGACGCTCTGGTGTGGACGGTCCCGTGAATTTCGACGCCGCGTCTAGCGTACAACTTTCCGCGCCGCATCCGCTGCGGATGTTCCGCGCAGGTCTGTGGGAACCTTTATTGTGGCCTGCGAAAGGTTATAAGTCGAAAATGAAAGTCCCATACATCCATGTTTTGTAACAACATGGTGCGTCCAGCCGGGGTCAACACTTCTTGGAATCATTAATCATCAGTCAATCGAGCTTATTCCGGCTGGGGCGGTGTCCTGTTGGAGAAGGGAGAACACAGGGAGAGAGAAGCCCCATGGAAAAAGATGTGCAGGATCCCATATCAAACTGTAATGATTGAAATTTAAATATTTACTCATCCTGACACAATCTACAGAAGGTAATTTTTAAGCCATGGAATGTGAGCATTAGGTGCGAAAATGTTTTTTCACCTAACGTTCACATTCCATTCCTGCCTCCAAGCGACTCTCTCAAATTACTTTTACAGATTGACAACGCCTCAAATAATGCCGGGAAACTTCGAATTTACCAATTCAGTTTTTTTCTCAATTTTCGCAAAAAAATACTCTATTCTCGAACTATTTTTGATAATTGAACTTGACCTTATTTGTATATCGGTTTTTGGTGAATATATTTCATTAAGAAAATGTTATTTTCATAACTGTGATTGTAGGAAGACGCTGAAAAAAATTTTGAATTTTTGAATTTTCAAAGTCACAATTTTCATCGAACATGAGATCCACACCATTCTCTTAAGCGCCCTATACGCAATCCGAGGTCAAAGTTTAATAAAAAACTGGTGCTGTTTTTGAGAAAAAAATGCTTAAATAAAATTAAAAATTGTCTATATTTCACGCAAAATTACGCGAAAACAACTCAAATTTTCTAAAAATTGTACAAGAGCTTATTTCAAAACCTGTCTTTAAGAAACAGATTTCATTAAGAGAAAAAATCTTTATCTTTAATATTTTTATTGTAAAAGAAGCCGAAAAAATTTTGTACTTTTGCAATTTTCAAAAAACCTTTTCAACGAACATGAAAAAACTTTTCAACGAACATGAAATCTGCACCATCTACTGTCCAACAACCAAATTTAATCCAAAAATTTGGAACCATTATTTTGAAAATTTTGAAAATGTCCCGGGGACTTCATGTAAAGACCCTATAAATTAAAATATCGGTTTCAAATTCAAGTGGCTGGGACATTATCCAGATCGATTGAGAAATATCAATTTTGGAGAAAATCAGTTGAACGGTTTAGCTGCTAGCGTTGTTCACAGGTGGAGGGACAGAGCTTTTGCCGTCATCGATTTTTCGGTATCAAGGGCCCACAAAACATTGATTCTGGCTACCCCACGTGTTAGCCTTTTTTTCTAAATTTAGCAACCAGATTTATCCACATTTTCGTTTCCAGGGCCTGGCAATAAGTATTTCTGCCGAAAATTCTTTTTTTTCCCGCAGCATTACGTAACATCCTATCTACAACGTAAGTGTTCGCGAGAAAGGAAAAAGGCACCATACTACTAAAGACCAACTAAGAATTCCAAAACTTCTTCCCCTTCTCGTTCTCTTATGATAAATCTACAGAATTTTTCTCAATTACCACCACTTTCAACAAATTCACAAATGTACCTTGAAAATAACTTTGCTCCATCCTCTTCTACTACAATAGATTTTAATAAATATATTTCAAGTATAACAAGTCAAATTTTAAATACATTAGTCAGTGACGAATCCTGAATATTATTTTAAGTACCTATATCGCACCTTATGGAAACTACCTCTGTCACATTTTTTTTTAAATCGAAACCTCTACATCATTCTTGAATTGTGGAGAATTGAAGAATTTGCACATGAAGTAGAGATAGAAAGCACACTGCCAGAAATTTCTGCATTATTTTTAATGTAAAAGTACGTGAAAGTAATTATCATGAACGCACATTAAATTTAATGTACATGTCTGTAAAGCCCGTGAAGCTTTCTTGAACTTCGCTAGATTTGTCCACATAACCGAAAATAGGAGAGATGGAATATGCAATTTATTATGTCTGTACACTCGTCTACTAGAAAAATAGCCACAAACTTGGCAGAAGCAATTTCCTTTGTAATTGTATGTACCACAACATCTCTCACAGCTTCGATTAAATCGTTTTGGATAGCGTATGAATTAACCCTGAAAACTGTTGTATTTTGCAAATCATTTAAGTGTTGACATTTAAATGTAATATTTCTTTGTAGTTTCCTCCATTAAACGATGTTTCTGATTCATAGTGTCCCCTGGTCCTCTGAAAGCTTGTTTTTGCTTTCCTAAGTGGCAGACAACATCAAAGAGGCTTTCTAGTATATCTGAACTTCTTTACTATTTCGTAGCGTTTCGAAATGTCTGAAGCCTTCTGTGGATTGCAAGTCTACTCGAATATTACTGAAATTACAGCCTAAAGGCACAAAATTTATGATTTCTTGTCTTTTCATACTTGCCTAAAGTATTAGCATGGGAAACTATATTGGCGAATCCTTCTTTTGAGCAGACGTTACAACACTAAAAATTAACTACTGCTAAAAAGAAGACACGGCCAGCACAAGAATTTGTTTAATTAAGGACAACCCGTTAACATTTGTGTCTAAAATAATTAGAAGTACAGAAGCGTCTGCTAAGAAATTCAGTTCTTAACAATTGTTCTATATCCCAATCACACGAACCACTAGCTTCTGGATCATTTAAACACGCCATTTTCAACAAAAATCTTGAGAAAATGAAAATGTACGAACAATCGGCAAAGGACTGTTCACCGCAATATTTTGCGGGGCCTGCTGCCAGCTAAGCACCCTCCCCTCTCTTTGCCCTTCAAACATTGTGGAGCTCAATGTTACCGCGGTTATACTTGGATTTATTTAGTGTCTTTTGATAGATCATCAGCAGCTACGGTGTCATCCATTCGGGAGCTTAACCAGTGACGTCACTATGGTGACGTTTATGCTCTCGATCGGATGTCACTGAGCTGATGAACTGCTCATTGTAAATAAATCGAAGCATGCAGTGCCTCCTCTGCGCCAGCAAATTCTCTGGGCAGCATTTAAGTACGGTTAGAAATTTCTCCCTCTTACAGTTAGTGAAAAAAGCGAATGGACAAATCTGTCTGTTTTGGGTCTGAAAACTTTGCAGAGGGATTTAACGTAAATATGATAAAACAATCTTGACAACAAATAAGTTCTACCTATATTTTCACAAAAATAGTTCAACAAAGCCAAAAAATACCTTCGTACTAATGAAAACAAGAAACATTGCGCCGAAATAGGACACAAAAAGTCTTTGAACACTTATAGTTCTAATAAACTTACTTCCTAAAAAAAGACATGTTGATATTTTCGTGGGATTTCCCTTGACATGAATAGCGGCCTTAAGTCTCTGCAACATGGAATTCGCAAGACTTTGCACAATTTGAGAAGAAATATTACTTCATTCTTCTCGTAACGCTGTCGTCAATTCTGTTTGTTTGCAATTTTTGTTTCTAATATTTTTCTCCAGAAAAGTCCATAAATGTTCTATCAGATTTAGAACCGGCAACTTAGAAGAAGAGTGCAGTTGTTTTGGTGTATATAACCAAAGTTTCGTATTGAAAGCAGTGAAAGTGCTGTGAAATATAAGCTTGCTCTAATTTTATTGAAACAGCACTGACAAATTATTTCTTAAAATGTCAATGTAGTCATATTGGTTCATTGTAACGTCTACGAAGTGAAAATCCCCCACTCTACTAGCACTCGTACCCCTCCATACTAAGACCGAACCACAGACTTCAGCTGAGTAACATCTTTCAAGTACAAATGTCAGCAACTTTCCTTTTGTTGTGTAGTTTTTCTTGCTGCCTGCTTCACGCTAAATCCTTTGGGAAAGATTCCATCGGTCCCGCACAAAGGTTTAGGACAAATACGCCCCAGTACAAGCTGTCCTAAGGGTTCTAATCTCACATTAGGCGTGGTTGTGTTCAAGGATGTTTTGTGGTAGTAAGGGATTCGCAACCCCTCATGAATCACTTCTTAAAGTTAATCCTTCGTAATCTTTAGGCCTTGAGCACTGGCGAAGCGAGGAATTTTTTGGTCGCACAATTTGTCGAATATTTGTGCCTCTCTTTCTAAAGCGACTGGGAGATAGAGCATTCGATGTATTTTTCGTAGGGTTTTGGACTTAATCTCTCAAACAACATTCATTTTTCTGGTATTTTTCATTCCAATAAGTTTTCTCAACCCCTAGATTGAAATTGGTAGTGCTATACAATTCACCCCTCATGTTCACTGTTCCTGTGATCACGGAGGGGAGTCAGTTTGAGGCGCGATAGAACTGCGATCAATATACGAAGTATTCTGATTTTTCGTGAGCTTTGTAAAGGCACTTAAATTACAAATTACAACAGAAATCTGATATTTTTAGAGCCTTTTTTGCTGGAATTGCTTCTTATTTTCGAAATAACTTTCACACTTCCATAGGGCCACTTGAAAATCTCATAATTAGACACCATAATATGCCTAGTGTAAACTTTGCTTCTCTTGGTAACTTTCGAACTAGTCGAATTTAATAACGATAGGCAGGGTTGGCCTTTCTACACCGTCAAAAACTCTCCTCTAATGATTCTTTCCCCAATATGATGTGAACCACATGTTTGTTTGTTTGCTTTTTCAGCCCAACTACGATATCTTCTTAAAGTTTTCCCATTATGATCGGCAAAGTTCACAACCGTGATAACACAATTAAAGCTCAGTAAAAGCGACCCAGAATCGGGGCGCATTCAAAAACACCGCACCATTTCACTCACAAGTTCGTAATGAGATTTCGAATGGCGCATTTTGCCAGCAGTGGTGGCTGGTATCCTAACAAACTCGGGGTGCAGTTCTACCGAATGACAGGAATGTAATTTCCAAAAATCAGAACACTATTATGTAATAAAACGTAAGCAATTCATGGAAATAAATTAAAACTAAGTTTAATATAAATTTATATTCAAGCACTACTTACATAATTTTATGCGTAGTGTTTGTAACAGGTATATTCACCTTCCGTGCACGTGGTTCTGGCTTTGATATTCAGTGGGCACTCGAGCTTTTATATTAGTTATGCAATGTTGAGACAATTCGTGATAATAGAATTTACATACAAAAACGAACTCGATTTGGGAAATACCGGGATCGCACTCCAGCACTTAGCAAGACAAGCACGTTCTATACTAGTTCATTTTATGATCTTAGTTGTTATTGCGGCTACTAGTAGTGATGATAACGAAATAAAATTATTTTATTTCGAAAATTTCACTACGATTCCCTACTAAAGACCGGTAATTTTTCAGGAATGTATTCTCTCTTAAATCGGCAAAGATTCTTTCTTTCTTACTTTTTTCTTGAGAAAGGCGATTTGTCGGCAGCAGCAACAAGATCAACACTATTACAATAACTCTCGAGATCTTCTACTCAATCATTTACGATGCTCGCGAATTAACTGCCAAGAACTAACTGCTCGCGAACTAACTGCATTACACACACGGTGTGAAAGAAGAGAGACTTTCCTCCAAAAGACAACCAACTTTAAACAAAGGAAATTGCACTCATGGAACACTCACTTTGAACCAACAAACCTAACATCAAATGAAAATAACTTCCCCAAATGGAAATAATGCATTCAAAACCGTCAAGAATTGACTACACTTGTTTCTTTCAAGAACACTAGAAATTCATAAAATTGAAGCTATCATTTCAGACGAAGATATAAATCGCACCCCTAATGCAAGAGGGCCCCATCTCCTAAAAATTGAAAAATGAGTTACGCCTATTCTTAGGTACCTCGTTTTTCATTACATGATATGCAACGTTTCCATTTTATAAGTTTCATAAATATTCAAGTAATAGCAATTCAATTTAAACTCATTTCCTGTTTTTAAATGTCCTCGAGAAAACTTCCGAAGGCTCTCCTGCGAAATGAGCGATTTTCGAATTGTAGCACAGTTGCAATAGGGGTGAGAAATTTGGTATTTCCTCAAAGTCCCAACGGCGCGCCGGCGTGGATCCCCTCCGCTCTGCAGCGAGACCCCATCTCGTTCCCTTTGCGGGGTCTCTTCTACGAGTGTTGCGGGGCGAATGCGCACGGGGCCCGTTGAGGTTGAAGAATGGGACGCAGCGCCAGAATTATACGCTGTAAAAGTGCTGAAGAGCGTGATATCGGTGCGCTGCCTGGCACTCACGAGACACCACATAGGTCGCTCAACGGGTACTCTGATTTCAAAATGATTTTATGCAGATCGATATTGCTGCAATATCTCAAATATTGAATGACATTTCCAATGATTATATATATATATATATATATATATATATATATATATATATTGTAACTCCGACGGTTGGTCGCACCTACCTGGGCTCGTGTTGCCGGCTAGCTCAGGAGGCGACTAGAGCCTGAAATTTAAGTGGTGGACGGACGTGGCTACGTGATAAAGAGGTCAATTGAAAAAAAATTAAAGAAAAAATAAATTTAATGAGAAATTTAAAAAATAGAAAAATTAGTAGAAATAATTTGTTATAATTAACTGAGCTCAGTTTCAAACCCTGGCTTTTTATCATGCAGTCTTAAAACTAATACAATTAAATCTTATGATTATTACTAGGAACAAATAAAGGAAAAATTAAACAGAGATGCGTTTACAAAATTACAAAAAAAGGGCCAATGCGCGGCCAGCATCTTCTGAATATTGAATATAGTCCAGGTAAGTCTGAAGGGCGTGATAAATGTTCGTTTTGTTTGTCGGAGCTCGACAAATAACTAAAATCACCATGTGCGGCAGAGGAACTCGCTGGGGTGAACGGCCTCCAAACAAGCAAAACAGCTGGGCCCCTCTTCTTCTGGGCAACACGTCCCTTGGGTGACGGAGAAGGGTTTCTTCTCGTAGCCGCTTCCCATTCATGAGAGCAAAACCACGTCTGCGGCAGCGGTGACGACGTTATCGGTGACGACAGTTTATAAGTCCGAACGTCAGAATAAAACACGATACTCGTCGGGAGAATTATCACCGACTTCACTAATTATCGCAGTCGCGTAACTTGCGACAATTGGCGCGGGCGTAAACAAGCAGAGATAAAAAGAATAACAAAATTGAATAAAGTTCCTTTTCATCTCCCTAACACTCGGTGTGTCGATAACACCTCTGCGCCTTTATCGCGACACCCTAGCGCCCACACACTTCTGCCTCACACGGCTCTGTGCGGCCCTTCCGTCCGGCGACCTGAATGCTTCTGCTCTGCACGACTCTAGCGCCTCCGCGCTTCTGCCTCTCCTCCGCCCTTCACGGCGCCCACACACTTCTCCCCCCCCCCCCAATTTCTACGAATGTTCTAGAACTTTCTGCTGAATTTTTAGAAGGCGTGACGTTACTGGGCGAAAGTTACTACGCCATACATGATTTTACACCAATCAGATTACGCGTTTCTCAAGTAATTTTGATGGAAATTTCCAGAGACAGCCGAAAGCGCTCTTTCTCGCACACTTCCCATAAACAAACCTGGGCGATCTTCTGAAATTCCTCCGAGCAGCGTGGTCGATGGTCCCATGGGGAGATCCCAAGGCGCGTGTAACAAACATTGCGCCCCTCGCTCGCCCGAGGCGACGCCAATAAGTCGCGTTTGCAGCTGCGCGGAACTAATTGACCCTTTCACGGCCTACGGGAGGCGCACTCGGTTGCAACACACACACTGCGGAGAAGTTATTACAAAATAAATGTGTTTATTTCGAAATGTTTATTCCTAACATATCATATGAATTTGTTTGATTATCTGGGGGATTGTGCAACCGTGCAATCTAACCACGAGCCGCCACTGTTTGCCAGGCATGGCCGTAAACCGTCGAACAGCCGAGATTTTCCGAAAACGGAGATGAGCAGGAGCGCTTCTCGCCGACTACAGTATACGAATCGCTGCGGCCGGTCGTCACAGAGAACGGGCAGCCGGCGTTAATATCAGCGATTCCTTTGCAATCTTCTCGTTGCTTTACGACTATTTCGCTACTAATACTGTTTACATATGCTTATATAGAGGAAAGAAGACACATATGGAATACCATTTACAAATGGCAAACATTTTAGCCCTAGATATGATGATTTGTGGCAAATATCGTTGCAATATTGTGCAAAGAAGTCGAACCGTGCACAAAATGTCCTTGTATCCTGATAAAACATAGCAATATTGGAAAATATATTTGTCGAGTGCACAAATCAGAAACTACGAAATGGGTGACAAATATTGAAAACGTAAACGTCATTCATGTAATATACAGCTCAACACGAAATCAAATGACTTATTAACCCATATTATTACGCAGAGCCTACTTAAAGAAAAAATATCCATGAAACTAGTAGATAGTAGCAATGGTAGTCTGTAAATTACAGGCAAAGATTAAATTCTAGAATGCTGACTACGTTTTACAAAAATCGCAGACCGAACTTCCATCAGAGTACTGGCGCATGCTGTGCGAACTCATTCTTCACATAGGAAACATTGGACCCACTCTTCTTCTCTGTTGTTTGCAATAGTGCACAAACACGGGATACTATTCCATATGTGTCCAACTCATGGTATTCCTTATTTCGCGCCTACTGTACTTACTATATACTTTTGGAGGTTTTGGCACATGAAAGCCCGTAACGCAATGTATCTTCAAAAAGACAAAAATAAACCTCAAAATGTGGTCTATTCGAGAACACATATGACACGACCAAGAACGAAACGTTACATGTGCAAATAATCAAGAATAGATGACTTACCAAATTTTTCACTTTCCAAAATGCACAAAAATGTCCGTACGCCAAACGTGGTAACAGCAAGAGGAGTACTAGTACGAAAGAATGAAGTCAAGGAATTTCAAAACGAAATGTTCACCCTTGCTGCCACCAGGCTGCATTACGTAACAGAGGTTAAACCAACCTATTACATATTTGTCTCCCTTCCTGTATTGATTGATTATCCAATTCTTGTCTCCAATATTTAAAATGCAATAGTTGTGTTATTTTGCTTGCCATCGCCGCATCTCTCGAAGACCGGACGCCTTGCCACTGGTCTTAAGGTTTAGTGAGCTGTAACGTCTTGTGTGCTTGAACATCTGGCTCTGTACTGCTAAAGTCGATCCAGGATGTGATTTGACACCAAGGAGGCATTGGAAGGTCCCGGAGGTGCAAATATTTCAAATGGGAAGGAGCCCTGTGATGGGTACGAAGCACTATTGTGGGAAAAGTAATGAGCGTTATTAAGTTAGATTTGGGTTATTCTACGCTTGTTTAATTATTTTTCTCTCATTACGATTTGTATTTTTTAAGACAGACCGTATTCTTCAATGCATTTCATCTTTTGGAAATTTAACTTTTAATCTGTATGCAATCTCCTCGATTATCTCTTATGCACAGAAGCCAAATATATTTAGTGTATAGTTTTCTGTTGACTGTATGCCTTTGTGAAGAAGGAGTTGAATAAACTTTTTTTAAAACTTCATCTGAGAATTTAATAATGAACTTGCACTACACTTGGTGGTGATAAAATCACCAGAACAGAAGGCTAGATGAAAAGTTTAAGAAATTATTCTGAACTAAAGCCTTCATGTTACATGTGTTTTAAATATTCTATTCAACACTGGCTACTCACATACTGATTGTCACTATAATAGAATGCATTATTTAAATGCTTCAGTTATACTGAGTAATTTAGACATATGACAAACATTTTTAATCTGAATGTCTCATGGATGGTGGTCAGTGAAAAATTTGCGTCTGACACCAAAAAAGATAACTCTAAAGAATAATTTGTTTTGCTAAAGAAATGAAGAGAAAATAAGAGAACAAAAAAGTTCTTTGAACATACATTTTATAAATTTCAAAATCATAGAAATATAGGGGGAAACTGAATACTGCAAATACTATTGTTTTTAATCCAGATGTTGTTTCATTTCAGCATTCTTAATAATTGTTTTCCATTATATATAAGTAGAATTTTTTTTCCACCAAGCACTTTCAACTTGAAGTTTTCATGTCTCAGGGTAGAATGGGATGAAATTTTTTTTAAGGTGGTTAATGGATACATTCATTCCAATATTTCACTAAAAATTTGAGATATTTTAAATAAATTATGTGATGATATTGTGAATATTTACAAAGATTAGTAATTGATACATGTCACAAAAACTTATCATATATACAAAAACAATATTTCATTTGTGTTATCCCAAAAGTTATGAACCATAATACCAACCACAGAAATCAATTTGTCAAAGGTATTTCATTCTAGATAATTGTCATATGTAATTTTTTTGAAATTTTGTATGTAAAACATTCATTAACCTGAACATGCCAAAATTTAACAGACTATACTTGTTTAAAGATTTTTAATAACAAAATACAAATGAAATCTGCAGATCTTAATAAAATTTGGATAAAGAAAATTAAACCGAAACATTGTTAAGTTCTTTGTATTTCATTTATATTTTTTAATTAAAATTCTTTAATGTATGACAGTTAATTTTTGACTTCTTCAGATTAATAAAATTAGAAATATTTAATTTCTAATATAAAAAAAATATATTTATTAATCAGCAGTTGTTTCAAAACAACAATTATTTTTACTTCATAATTTTGAATTCATTAAATTTATATGCTACAGAATTACCAAGAGAGCGCAACAAAATTTCAAAGCTAGTGGCTACATCCCCTTCCCAAAGATTAGGAATATCCACTACCATTTTGAAAGGTAATTATGTTTGATGGTGATATCAATTTCAATATTAATGTGATACTTGATTAATTTTTTTTTCATATTCTAGCAAATAGAATTTCAATCTATTGTTCCAGGAAAATGAATTATTTTCATTGTTAAATAAACTTTTGTTATGTCAGCAAAATATTTTCAAGTCACAGTTTTGGAAGTCTTGTAATATGCCTAACAGGAATTAAATTACTTTTTAATCATAACTGCTTTAATAACTATAAATATTTTCTTAATGTACAAAGTTAGGTATCATACAGTTTCTAGTTTTGGTTGTTCCAGTTCTTTGAAACAATATTAACTGAGCATTGGCATTCATAATTTGTGATAGTATTTGGTGTGGAAATGACATCTATGAACCACTTGCAAAATCCCACAACCAAATGAAAAAATGCAGGATGACTTAGAAATAATGCTTTCTCTGGAAGCTCAGTATGTGTTCCATGTTTCATTATAGTAATATTACAATACAGAATAGTATACTGGTTAAGTTTGTAGACATTCTACAATGGATATTGGTCAGATTGTATCCATGACTACAAAAACCTTGCTTTTGACTTTGTTTTTTACTTAAATAATTATTTTGAAACTGACTAAAACGCTTAAAAATTCACATATTTATAATTCAAAATATCCAAAGAGAAAATATATTTAAGAAATTGAGGTGAAAGTTTCAAAAAAGTCATCTTTTCAGTTTCAACTTAATTGATGTAAACAGGATTTAAAAGAAATTACAGGTTTAAAGATTATTTTAGTTTTGTTTAACACGTTGCTTCTAATTTACAAATGTTGGTATTTAGTATATCAACAAAGTATAAAATGAAGACTTCTCGGCAGACACCTCTGTTTACCATTTCATGGCTGCTGCCTATCTTCAGAAGCTGGAATATATGGAAAGCGGCATGGAGATATTTACCAGGAAATCACGTATATAGTTATTTTATCTAATACCAACAATTACATACATGTTTTTTTTTTCTTCTTTGAACAAATAACCAGTTAATATATCCAAGCATCAACCATGATATTGAAATATGACTGTCTTTGGAAACTAGTATATATTGGTAATATAGAAATGAGAGACACTTTCATGTGGTTGAAAAAGAACACATACAAGAATGTCCCATCCCAGATGTATTGTTCATAGTTTCCATTCTGCACAAATTACAGGAACCAAATACTGCAATATTCACTTTATGACAAACATGTAACAAACATACCAGCAATGAAAATATGTCACAAAACAATGATTTCATATTCATACACATGGACATACAGGTTACATTTGACACCTGTTATCATAACAAATATAGGTGCTAACAATCCAGATTACAGTATTAAAGTTCTGGCAAAGAGGAACAATTCAATTTAAAAAATATATAAGCATGTTCACAATTTGTATAAATGGGTTATCATACACCAAATATTATATGGTATTAGGGAAAGACTATTTTTGTAGAGAAATGTGTCAATCCAGAAATCATCTTTGTACATTACTACTAGTTTCCAATAATTTACAAACAATAGATCCTATGCACTGCACATAGTATGTCCCAGTTTACTATGCATTATTAACAAGCCATAGAAGGTGCTAACAAGTGTGCCTTCCATTCCCATTTTCATTACATACAGAATATATCAACAAAATTAACAAGCACATTGCTATACAGGTAACATAATTCCTTCTTTGGTTAGCATACATCTGGAAAAGCAACTTGACTTACATGACCTAACATCCAAGATTCCTGTAAATCATCTTGGAATCCTGGTCTGAAATTTGAGTTTCAACACTTAACAATACACAGTAATTACAGAATTATGCAAAGTTTGCTGAGATGGGACTAGAACATATATTAATATTTTCTTACAAACATAATTTAATTGTAGTAAACATTTTATGTAGCAATATCCATGACACTTTATGTTCTTGAGAGTAATCCATGCATAGATGAAATGATACCAAATAACCTTGGAGATTTTTTGATCACTTGTATCTTCTCTGTTATTCTTGAGCAAAGATATTTACATGTCCAGAGACCATTATTGAATCATTGCTCACATTGCAAAATTCTTTTGTAGAAATGAGTAATGATAATTGGCTTCATAACAGTATAACTAACAGTCAACTTCCCTAGCACATACTGATAAATTCAAGACAGGCTATTCAGAAACTCAGAACTCCAAACTTTTCATAACATTGGACGATGTAAAAACTTCTAGCTTATTTGGTATATACAAAAAAATTAAGCATGATTGTTCCATCATTTTTTTGATCTACTTTGTGCACATAACATGGATACAAAAATACCTGGATTGACTCCCATTTCTGGTATTTCCTGCAAATCTGGTGGAAGCCATATCACTACGCGTACACTTTCCCCAGTGTTTTCACTCACACACATCGGTCACCCACTAATTATCACACTAACATTTCTTACAATGATAACTTTAAAAGCTCCTCTTTAAATCTGATTGTTTTTACATATGCTTATATACATTAAAAAAACTAACTTCTTTATTAAAACACTCACAACCTAAATGTACTGGATAGAATTGTTTATTTGGCAACTGTACATTAGAGCCAGTACACATTGTTTGTGTCCATCACCACACATGAAAACACTTTAGTCACTGAAAATTTGTTGAAGTACATATTGAAAGAGTCACAAAGCACCACCATAAATGACAAGTCTTGTCACTGTATTAGTTATTGGCAGACACAGCTATATTAGGAAAACAGGAGCCAGGATGTTAAGCAGAGGAAAGAACACATATCAGTTTTGTGGTTAATCACAGGTTAATCATGTTACGCAGCCTAGCAGATCTATATACAACAAAATTCTTGAATCCTCATGAGGAAATAATGGGGAAAATAGAGAGCCCATTGGTAGGTATAAATGCACGGCTTTATAGTAAGTCATAGTATTGGTTATTCTGTGGGTAGATTGGTTTTGTTGGGCTGTCGTTCTTAGCTTTGCGTTGACTTGCTGCTTCAATGGAAGCTTTCTTGTAGTTTATAGGCCCATAAGAGCGGTAATCCACATCTGCATAGTCCAAGTCAGAGAATTCTGGTCGAAATGGCTGGAAAAAAAAGTTGTTTTTTAAACAACAATTAAAGTAAATTTCTGAAAACATGCTAGTAATTTTAAAATTGTTCAAAGCATGCTTTAATGATATTAATGCTTTTGATTCTTTGATGATAGCATTAAGGGCAAGAATACATTAATACTCAGAGCAAGAATATAACAAACATGTTTATGAAGCACATGGAAATATATGCAAAAACTTGTAAGGCACAAAGGTAGTATACACAATTCTTTCATATTCAAGTAGTTGTTCTTAACTGAAATATGACTGAACGTAAAATGTGTTTACTTAAAATGATGTGCTGGGTTTACTTCTTGAAACTTGTCCATTCTTTTAATCAGTATATTTGTCAATTATATTAGGGCAGTAAACACCTTTTGTGAAAGTATTATCTTCTAATAAATACTCATGAATGAAAAAAATGTACTTTTACACAGTGTGCTGCAAATAAGTGCTCTCATTCAAGAAGTATGGAAATGATTAATGTAATATGATTCTTTAAAGTACCTTATAATTTCATATTCATATGAACTATGAAAAAGGAGAAGTTCACCTGATGAACTTTTGAAATGGTAGAATATTAATGGAAAATATCCATTGTTCTAATCAAAAATCAACAGTTTATTAATCCAAAAATATTTGAAATTATTCTGATAATTGTATGATAGTTTATAAATCTATTTAGATTTGAAGTACAACAATAAGGTATAAAGAGAACACATTGCTTTTCTGGAATACAGTTGAAGCAAAAATTGGGATTTTATTTGGAATGTGTTTATATTTCTGTACTACTACTCTAACTATACCAATCACTGCTAGGTGCCATATACATCATTATTTCATGGACAGATATCGGTGCTTTTCTTTTACAGATTTGTTGCCTCCACAAAGTCATTAGTGAAGCGGGAAGTCATAACTTTTTCCTGTAGTGTTGTATTTGTAATTGGGTATTACATTTGTGAATAATGTTTTAAGAAATACCTCAGTATTTCAAACCGAATTCCCAAAATTACTCTCTCTTGCACCCAAATTACTATGATAGTTTGAAGAAAGTGTTGTAGTGTTGAAATTCAAAAAATCCTAATACATTCAAAAACAACTCAAAAAATTCAGAGTTAAAAAATACCATTTTAATTACTAGAATTTACTAATTACTAATTACAAAACTAAGACAAATATACAATTTTTTCATCTAAGATGCAAGGCGATATTACTGATCTTTGATTAAGCAAATGAAGCTGGGGGAAAATTAAATTACCCTCTCTTGAACAAAAGTTTTTTGAAATACAAAGTATTTCAAGAACTTATAGAATCTTGTAGTTTAAGGGTGAAAGTGAAATTAATCCATAGGAATAATTAATTATTATTTTTTTGATAATGTTAAAGAAGTATTGTCACAACAAATGAATACTTATTCAAAATTTAAGGTGAATGTTAAGTCGTGTGACAATGGTCAGAATTGTCATCAAAATACCAGGAAATTATATCCTTTGAAACTTAAAAGCAAGTAACAGTGTTATTGGTAAGGCAAAATTAAACAATTGATTTCATTCAGTATCTGTACATTTGAAAGCACCCAAAGAAATAATAGACCCAAATGTAGATTTTGTTCACAAAGTTAAAAAAGAAACAATAATCATATTTTGAAGAATTGATTATACAGCAAAAAATTCATGTAACCTAAAAATTCTCCTGATCAAAATTGTGATAAGGAACAAATATTTAAAGCAAATTTTTGTGCTTTCCAGTAGAACATCATTATAAGAGTCCTAAAGGGTTACACAAATTTTGAATATCAACAGAAGAAAAATTAAAATAAGAATGTAAATTAATGATATGATAACATTATTTTTCAGGTTTATGTACTAATTTCCTACTCATATTTTTCACACATGTATCCTTTCTCAAACACTTGCAAATGTGTGAATATTCAGATCACAATCACTAACAAATCTGGGGCCTGCCATGCTTTTTTTTTTCACAAATTGTACAATTTGGAGGAAGGAAGCACATGCAAACACCAAATATGAACAAAAGTGCTCAAAAGCTACAAAACACACATCCCAAACTTTCAATAAATGAACATTGCCAACCTGAAAAGTGAACTTCTAGAAGAAAATATTCATTTGTTCAGATGACAAGAGTTCACTTCCTTCTAATAAATGTAAGTAATGCTGGGTTTGGGACGAACCTGCTGAAAGAATAGATTGAAATAATAAGTTACACACATATGATTTAAAAGAAACTAAAATCCTTACAGCTTTTGAGCACCTCCAGTTAACAAATTTGGTGCCTGGTCATTGCCATTGCCAAAATCATGTTATTATTTTTTCTTAGCTTAATAACAAATAAGTTGCTTTTTGGATGCAAAATATTTTGCCACTTTTAACTCCGAAAGTCACACCCTTCCCACAGATACACATGATAAAATATATGATTCACATGAATTGATAGTTTTTCAAGGAGTGTGTTCTTAAAAAGATAACTGGAAAGATTGATACTGCAGGTAGAAGATACAGAAATAATTGATGTGGATTTTGTGCAATTGTAATAATTTTGTATTTCACTCATACCGTTCTGAAACAGATTTCTATCTTCTCACAAAATGGTTATTGTTATAACTAGATGGGTGAAGATTGATAAATTATATTTTTTTATTTGGTGTGAGCAGCCATGATTTTGTGTATGAAAATATAACAATTAAAATGTATTTCTTAATAACATATTTCTCATCAGCAAATTTATCAATTACTAATAATTTATTAAAATAATACTCTCTTACAAAGAACATGTAGATATTTTATTGTATTCTTTACATTTTGAATGATTAAACAATGTTTAGGTTGTGCAATTTAAAACTTTAAAAATTGAGTATGTCAATCTAAATGTTATGCATGTAAAGAAGTTAAATCTGTTCTCAATGAAAACATACACTTTCTCCTTTAATAATTGGGTGCTCTTTGAATAATATATAATTAAAAAATTGTACGTGCAGTATAGAAAACATGAAATTTAACCATTGAACCTAAGGAAAAATTAGAATTTGAAAATCATCAAAGTAGTAACCACTATAGAACTTATATCTTCAGACTTGAAAAACACAATTCTACCAATAAGAGCATCTGTTATGAGACTGAAAATCATGCAATGAAGTAAGAATTACTCATTAAATTGAAATGTGAATTATAACTACGAATCACTACCTATTAAAAATTATGCTGAAACAAGATGTATTCTTGTAATAAACAGGGAATGAATAGTCTTTTGTTAATACGCACCACTTCACACATCAATTTCTTGTCCCACATCATGAAACTTCAAGATGGCATACTCAGTAGGGGTTTGTTGTGGCCTATAGTGGGAAGGAAGGTGAGGTTCTCGTCGCCCACCACTAGTAGCCAACGCAAGATCTGCATACACTACACTATCTGACACGTAGGGATCAGTCATGTAGTAAGGTTGCTGATACTCCAGTCGCATTGGGGGAAGGTAATTTCTACTGCTGTGGCTCCTTCTGGTGCTGCCAAATTGGGTTGTGTTGGTGGGATTCATTAGTAGATGATGTTGTGATGTTAGGTTGTAGTGGTGATGATGATGCTGCTGCTGTTGTCTTTGCAGTTGGCTCTGTAAGGACAGCCATGGGGCATGCTTGTTAGTAGCAAGCTTTTTGTTAAGATATTATGTTGTTTAAAATGGAATGCTGATACAACCTTAATTCTATTTAAACAATTAAGTAATATTATACAACAATTCTAATATATACAAAATTTAACTTCTTTAGAAATATTCAGTACACAGAGTGTTTTGCAAAAACTTATGAGAAATATTAAGACGAAAAATCCCAGTAAAATGTTTCGTAATGCCTCTCAAATTTATGCCCAACTAATAAAAACGTCTTTTAAAAATGTTGAGTGGCTTTGTATTTATAATAGTCATTCAGCTCAATGATGTTTGTGTTTTATCTTCCTATTAATTTTAATACTTGAGGCTAAAGGGGAAAAGCTTTCAACCAGTTAGTGCAAGAATCACTTGAGAAAATTGGGATTACTAAAATTTATATTCTTACACTGAGTGCATTAAATGTCATGGACGCAATCGTAGTTCTTGTGTCAAAGTTTATTGCTTTATGTATTCCATTACATAGAGTAGTATCGAAAAGCTCAAATAAATGTGAAAATGTCTCTATAAGAATTTGAAACAAGTGAAATTTTTCCCTTTAGACAATCTTTGAAAAAGAGGAATAAGCTTTTTGCAGGTGCCAAGGGCACAGGTACCCAGAATGGAAGGGGGGGGGGGGGGGGAACTGGGACACAGCCCTGACTTAACCCTTTAAAACCACAATTAATTATTATTGCAAACTTGTTTAATTTCACATAGCAGCTTAGGTGATGATATTGTGTTTTATTTGTTATTTTCAGTCTTTATTCAGAAAATCTAGTACCTCATCCACCCCTCCTCATCTGCCCACACTCCTACCCTCACCCCTGATGACTCTACCACCCTCGATACAACCCTTGCCCCAGCTCAATCTCATGCTCTACCACCACCTGTGTCTTTACCTCTGCCTTCTACCTCCCCACTCTCATGCCACCCCTCCCCCCTCGCATCCACTCCTGCCTCCACACTTGTATCCATCCCTGCCATTGCCTCCGTCCTCGCTCTCACTTCCATACTCATCTGTTTCATCACCTACTTTATACAAATTCAGTGGTTTACAGTTTATTTATTGAAAAGGTTAAAAGGTAGTTGAAATGTCTTGTGGTACAATATTGTGATAGAAAATTTGATGACCAAATAAATTCACCAAACATTTTCAAAACCATAGTAGTTGGTTCTTATATGGTTATTTATATAATATTTAAGTTATCTTAGTATATAATAGCTATTAGTAATAATTATTGATAAAATAAAAGCATATTTCTTTCAATACCACTATCAAAATCTCACATTATTTATACATGCAACTTTTTGATGTCATCCAAAACAAGTAATACACTGTCCAAAACCTGAAGTATCAAATCAACAAACTAAAATAATGTTTCTAGATAGCAGGAAAGATATGTAAAGAAAAAAGATCACATTCGCCAAGAACCTATGAGCAAAATTAGTGAGTACAATACGATGGTTCAGAAATGTACCGATAGGCTTTAAAGGGTCCAGGGCCCCCAAATTTTTTTTCATTCTAAATAAATAAAAAATGTGCTTACTTTTAATTCATATTAACACTATAAGTTACTTTTTTTGCATACAGAAATGAATTCGGTTTATATATTGAGGAGGGGGATGGAAGTTTTGTTTGAAATAAGGGGCCCTTGCGAATCTACTGCTACAAGTCTATTGTTTTCTCTGGGCACCCCTGACCAAGAGCACAAAAAGTTCTGGAATAATTCTTTCAGTAATTCTTGTTCTTGATTACTACTCTCAGAGGTCATCTTCCTTCTGAGACAATTTATTTAAAAAGGATATTACAAGTTTTACAAATACAGATTAAGTCTGAACAAAATGAAAAGAAATCTGCATGAGAGGCAATAAGTAATTCAGTACAATACAGATGCCAAAAACTTCAAATTTTAATTCTGAATGAATATGTACTATATCATTTAAAACAAGAAAATCACTAATGTTTTGGATTATTGAGAAAAACATTTATTTTTTATTTATAAACCATTATTTTAAAATACAAAAAGGATTACAAAAAAGAAAAATATATTTCATGTAGGTTCTTTATTGAATGTTGATAATGTTTAAATATTGCCAATCATTAACTAACTTCAAAAAGTGAATTGATAATAATTTCAAATTAGTAAACACACATTAAACTTTTCAAAATTATATTTACAATAACATTCTGTGTACTTCTATTGTAAACCAATTTATGAAGGAAATAACTACAGCTATACCATCTAACTATTATTGAAGCTACCAAAAAAATTTTAATACCTTTACATAAATACTATTGAGCAACAAAAATTAAGTTTAAAGAAAGAAACTCACGTGGCACATATACAAGCACGGTAGCAACATATATGCCTGAGTCCAGCTTAATAATAAAAAGTTCAAAAACAATTTTAGATTAGTAAGAACAATTGGACAAACTTGGTATTGTATGTTGAAAACAATTAACAAATAAAAATGTGAAAATTATGACAACTTTCATACAAGACCAAGTTTTCTTGTGCTTGTACAACTACTTTTCATCAACCAACCTGTGTCATTGTGAGTTCTTGTGGCTTTGATGCAATAGGAATAGGAACATTTTGATAAGTGTGTACAACTGATTTGTTTGGAATTTGTTTTCTTGGAGCTGGAATAGGCAATTGTGTCCTATCTGGTGGCTTCTTAGCATTGTTATTAAGTTCTATAGTGGTAGAATTTTTATTCACAGATTTATCTTTTTTATCTTCAATTTCATCCACTTGTGAAGAAATTGTAGATAATTGGACAGACACTTTTTCTTGTTGCCTGTCATGTTGCTTTTTATTGTTTCCTGCTCCAACTCTATTCCTGTTTCTGTGATGTAATCTCATAGAATAAAACTGGGGGTAGTGCTTTTTATGGGGATGTATCCTCAAAGAATTGAACTTGTCCTTAGCTATCAGAGCTAAAGTCTGAGATCTCTGTAAATGAGGACCCATATGACTGCGTGTTGAACCGTAGCCTGAGGAGCCGTACTGGCTCAGCTGGCTGGAGGGTCTACTAGCAGCTTGAGCTATGGGGCCAGTAGGTACAGGCTGCAAGCAAAATAATGCAACATGCAGGCACACATACAAAAGCATAAGCAAAAAAACAAACAATAAAAATCATGCAAAACTTATTAAAAATTCATTATAAGAAGCTCATAATAAAATACCAGGGATGAAGTATAAAAATCACAATTGTGTTTATCTCATAAATCAATCGTAAATGTCAAGAAAAGTAACAATGTTAGTTCATTCATGGAGGACGGACTACAGAAACTCACCATGCATAAATGAAACAGGATCTTCCAAAAAATAAAAGAATATAATTATTAACACATTGCAATTGATTCATATTAATAAAATCATCAAATGGTAATGTATTGAAAATAATGTTGCAATTTATATTTTTCAGAGAAGGAAAGGGATGGGAAATAAAACAAAATTTAAGTAAGTATACCTAGTTAATCATGCATTCGAATTGTAACGGAAGTAATTGTTTCATGATGCATCTCTAGGGAATTTGTAAGGAGAACTCCATAATGAAAACTCTCATTTATATACTATAATAATTTTCCCCAACAAGAAATGAAAAATACGAAAACCATTTTTGTTAAGATGGTTTTTCCAATGTTTGACATGCCTGCTGTACTGAGTTTGAAAAATTGTCATTTAATACTCTAATATTTTTAATACAATTCATCTTCAGTTTTTAAGTATTCCCAGTTGCTCTTATTGATTTGTGATCTCTGGTTTTCATCAGTCAGAGAAATAATATGTAGTTTTCTTTTTACCATCATTTCATTCTGTGACAGGTTAAATTGCTAAGCAGATACCACTTTAAAGAAACGAACTTTCTTAGCCTTTTTTCTGATATAATTATTAACATTAACTAATTTCATCCCTGGCACTATATACTATGTAAATTAAATAAATGCAAACTACATGTCAACAGTGAAACCTGTTAGCAGTAATGTTTTTTAACTACTACTTAAAAACAAGGCACACAAACACTCACCCTTATCAATGAATTTTAGGAATTGTTTAAAAATATTTTTAAGGAATGTACAGTGAAATTTATATCAGTTATACATTAGTAAGGTTAATGAAACTTCAAACTTTCCATACCTATTAGTTCACAGACATGCTAAAACAATTATAACAGAGAAAACAACTTACATCAAATTATAAAAATATGCAGTTAGACAGCAGTTTCTAAAATAAGAGGTGTTGAATCTAGAGCATCCTATAAGAAGGGAAAGCTGAGAGATAAAAACTCGACACTGATTGTTAATGTTGAATAAACATATATCAAATACACTAGAAATAAAAATAAAATAAAAAAGTGTTATCTGAATCTGCTGACTATTCAGTGCAATAGTTATCAAATGCAAGTTAAATTGCAGAAATGAAAAAAAGCTCTTAATATCTTAAAAAGAGTAACATTGAACAGAATTTGTGAATATATTTTAATACTATACATTCATCTTGGGAGTAAAAGAATTAGTTTGAGAACAATGTAAAGAGGAACTGAAATAAATATTCACTGAAGACCTTTATTTTCTTTATATAAAATATTGGACAGGTTTCACTGTAGATGTTTTGAATGTAAAAAAGAACTACGTAGAAGCATTCTCACACAATGGAGGCAGTGTCAGAAAACTTACCTTGTTGGGTGCGGATTGCATGCCATGGAATGGGAGATTTTCATAAAATGCCTTGTCTCCATCAGGCTGCAAAAGACCATCACTTGGGGATGTGGCTAAGTCCTGCTTTGATTTATCTTTGGTAGCTGATGGACTTGGGCCTGAAAAAATATAGACATGCATGTGAATACAATGAATAACAAAACACTTAATAAGGCAATAACAAGTGTTTTGAAGCAAAACTTTCATTATTGCAGGGATACAATCTAGAACCCCTGACAAAAAATATTGTAATAATGGATATAGTAGGTCAGAAAATATTTTTTCTTAAAGTAACGTCATGTTAATTGATTTATCATTGAACTTCTATTTTTCTTGGGAAGGGTTTCAAGAAGTTCTTCAACAAGAAAGAAAAAAAATATTAGTTTTAGACAAAGAAGACAGGTATCAGTAAAAGTTCATTCTTTTATACTTTTGATTTAATATGTGAACAAATAATATCATTCAGTATCAAAAGAAAAATAATTATCTCATTTCAATGTAATATAATTCTTAAATTTCTTAATACTCTTAAACAATTCAATTCAGCCAGTGAGTACTTCTATCAGCATCTCGTTTCAGAAAAAATGAAATTTATAGCTTGTTCTGATGACCCTAAGAAAAGAACTCTTAAGATGAATACATTTCTACTTTAAATATCAGAAGTAGATTTATCACCTTTGCGCATCAATAAATTAAGATGTAGTTCAGGTTGGCGATTCGCAGTGCGAGTAGCAGTTGTCAACGCTTGGGTGTATATATATATATATATATATATATATATATATATATATATATATATATATATATATATATATATATATATATATATATATATATTTAAAAATCTCCGTGCTTACGAGGAACTCCCTGCCTCGGCCTGTGTGCGCCCCACCAGTTAGGTCGCACCTGCCGCCCGTGCAACGAGCACTGTATTATGTCCATTTTTCATGTATTTATCTTTGTGTTCCAAATATAAAATTGTGTTCAGTATCTGCGTCTTCTATTTATATTGCTCGTTCTCGAGCTGATGTCCTAATCCTACCAGGTTATGGGCCCAGGCACGCAAACGTATTAATTGAGAAAACGTGTTGATCGGCCACGTGTAACACTCTTTAGAACCGCCATGAACTCCACGAGTATGTCAAGGATTGAACTCCTCGGCAAAGATAATTACGACACTTGGAAACTACAGATGCAGGTCTTGTTGATCAAGAACGATCTGTGGAACTATGTGAGCGGAGTCGTGGTGAAGCCAGAACCAGCGGAAGACAACGCGAACGCGGTCGACATACAAGCATGGACAACAAACGACTTGAAGGCGCGATCGGACATTATTTTGTCGATAATCTCAAGTGAACTTAAGCAAGTTAAGAATTGTGAGACATCGCGGGACATGTGTCAGAGGCTGGAAGAGGTTTACCAATCCAAAGGCCCAGCGAGAAAAGCAACGCTCTTGAAGAAACTAACCCTACAAAAAATGGCAGACGGAGACGACGTGCGCGCGCATCTCAACCGTTTCTTTGACTCGGTCGACAAACTGAACGAGATGGACGTCGAAATAAACGCGGATCTATTGACAATTTTGCTCCTGTATAGTCTACCCGCGAGTTTTGAAAACTTCCACCGTGCCATCGAGTCGCGAGATGAATTGCCCACACCAGAGGCTCTCCAAATTAAATTTGTTGAGGAAAGTGACGCCCGAAAAGGTGAAATGCGAGAGGCATCGTCGAGCGCTTTGTTCGTCAAGTATGGTGGCGGTTGGTCTAATCAAAATGGCAAGTCAGAAGCGTACAAAAACGACCGCGACAAACGCAAGTTTGAGAAAAACATTCGGTGTTTTAAGTGCAACAACCCGGGACATAAAGCCAACTTGTGTCGAAGCATAAGCAAAACAGAAAGTGCGGGTCGCGTGAATGAGTACGACGTTTACTTGAGCGTTTCGGACAACGCGAATGTTAATGGAAATCTGAAATGGTGCTTGGACAGCGGAGCCCCCACTCATCTGTGCAACGAAATCGAACTTTTCTGTGAGATCGACAACTCCAAACAAACCAAAATCAAGCTCGCAAACAGTTCGACCGCAGAAACAGTCGGTGAAGGAGAAGTACATTTTGTCGCGAGTGTGCATGGCGATGAAAGAAGTGTCACTTTAAGTAACGCATAGTACGTTCCGGGTTTAAGATTGAATCTCTTTTGTCCGTGGGAAAAATCACCGATCGTGGACTGACCGTTTGCTTCCGTAAAGATGGTGCCACCATCGAAGATTCGAACAAGAACGTGGCGTTGACAGCAGTGAGAAGTGATGGTCTCTACTATATATGCGAGGCTGAACCAGTTCATGAAGCATGCACCGTCGCATCGAGCAAGCAGACTAGAGTTACCCTCAACGAACTTCACAGTCTAGGACATATCAATACCCGTGATATCGTGAGTGCCATTCGAGATGGGGTCGTCAGCGGAGTGGACCTGATAGACGCAACCGAAACTTTTGACTGCAAGATCTGTTTGTAAGGCAAGATGACGCGGACATCGTTCCCGAAGAAGTCCGATCGTAAATCGAAGATTCTCGAAATCATACACACAGATGTGTGTGGGCCAATGAAGATGGAATCTTTAGCGGGAGCAAGATACTTTGTAGAGTTCATCGACGATCACAGCAAATGGTGCGAGATGAGATTCCTGAAGTCGAAGGCGGAAGTAACCAAAGCCACGATAGAGTACATCGCCCTCGTCGAGAACCAAAGGAACGCCAGAGTCAAGGGTCTGCAGTCAGACAATGGGCGCGAGTACACAAACAAAGAGCTCGAAGATAATCTGAAGATACGAGGAATCAAACGAAAGTTAACTGCTCCGCACAACCCAGAGCAAAACGGGATAGCGGAGAGGAAGAACCGTAGCTTGAATGACATCGCCAGATACATGTTGATGGTATCAAATCTCCCCAACACATTCTGGGCCGAAGCAGTGAACACTGCCAACCACATTCGAAACCGCATGCCGACGAAAAGTCTGAACGGATGTACACCACATGAACTTTGGACAGGCCAAATTCCAAATGTTTCTGACTTCAGGGCATTCGGAAGCAGAGTTGTTTATCACGACAGGAATCCAGGAGATGGAAAATACAATCCTCGAGGTCGAGAAGGAATTTTCTTAGACTACGCGGAGTCCAAGGCGTACCGAATTTGGTCAGTCGACAAACGCAGAGTCCTGATCACTCGCGACGTAAAATTCATGAGTGGTTACAATCCTCAGAATGACGAGCAACGAACCGAAGCAAACATACCGTCTCGGTGGAGTTCGAGATCCATCGATTCTCTCAAATCGACCCCATTGTGGAAGCCCCTGTGAGAGACGATCAAGAGAGCGTCGTCTCCGAAGAAGAGTTCCGCGGGTTCGATATCGTAAATGAGGAGATGTTTCGGAGTAATGTCGGTACGAGCAGAGATGAAGACTACGACAGTGGAGGTAACGGAGGTGAAGACTCAAGCCAATCCCCTGATCTTCGTAGAGCTACGGGTCGACCAAGAATCATCAGATCCGGTTTAAGGGGAAGACCAAGAAGACTTTTCAACACTGTTCCAGGCTCTGCAGCAGCGAACAGCGTAGCCGAACAATGCTTACTGAGATAAATATGAACGACGCTTTGAATGGACCAGAGGCCGACGCGTGGCGTGAGGCGATCGCAGACGAAATGAGGTCCATCTTGAAGAACGAGACCTGGGTGCTCGTCGATCGACCCGAAGGACGCAAGGGATTGGGATGCCGCTTCGTCCTCAGAAATAAGTTTCAGGCAGATGGTACGTTTGACAAGAGGAAAGCCCGCCTTGTTGCTCAGGGTTTTAGCCAGAAGCCGGGGATCCATTTTACAGAAACTTTCGCACCAGTTGCCAGAGTCGGTTCTATTCGTCTTCTTGCTTCCCTTGCGGCTCGGTACGACATGAAGATCAAACAGTTTGATGTGGAGAGTGCCTACCTCAACGGACATCTCGAAGAGGAGATCCTCATGGAGCCACCGAGAGAGCTGGAGGAAATTCTACGGTACATCAGTGACGGTCGACACGACGACGTCAGTCAGAAGGCAAAAGAGATGCTGAAGACTGTGCGGAAAGGGAATAAGGTCTGTCTCTTGAAGAAATCTCTCTACGGCTTGCGCCAGGCGGGGAGGAGCTGGTACACGACCTTGAACAACACCCGGAAGGGACTCGGTGCCACTCCCTCAAATTCTGATCCATGTTTATTCTACATGGGGTCTGGCAAGGACGTGACGCTAATTGCGACGTACGTCGATGACATATTGGTCGCGGCACGCGACGAGACAAAGGTTGCTCACATCAAGGAAGGACTATCAAGAAATTTCCAAATCAAGGATCTTGGCGAAGTGAGACACTGCCTCGGAATCGAATTTGGACGCAGGGGGACAATGCACCAGAGAGGCTACATTCACGAGTTTTTATCAAGATTTGGAATGTCAGACTGGAACCCTGTGGCCATCCCCACTGACCCTGGATCGGTGTTGATGAAGGCGGACGATCAGTCTCCTTAAGATCGAAAGCTTCCCTATCAATACATCAATATATCAATAGGGAACTATCAATACATCATTTAACCCACAAAATATTTCTTAATTCAGTACATAAATAATGCACAGTGCACAGTATTTGTAGTTTTATATTTGAAATGATATTCAAGTAAGATAGAGTAACCAGTCATAAAGTAAATCAATTTCTGTTTCCATATATTTTGTGATAAAATTTTGGGATAAAAGCTTATGTTTGGTTTCTACTTCAAAATACTGGCTAAAATATTAAAGAAAGGTGTCGTGACCGGCCGCACATAATTGAATGTGCCGCCACAGGAGCACGTCAGGGCGTTACCGCCCCTGGCGGCAGCGGTCAACAACAAGCGCGGGCCAGCGGTGCTCGGCTGAGTGCGGCCGCCACGCCTGAGCGAGCGGGGCGAGACTCGACCCCGCCCCTACCACACAGCCAGTCGGCGGGCCTACGGCCCAGGGCAGCTATAAAGCCTCGGCGCGGAGCTGAGGCAGGCAGAGAGTGAGCGAGTGAGCAGCGGTGACAGAGCGATGATACTGTGGTTAAGTGGTGGTTACGGTGTGAAGAGTGATAGACTACGACAACTGCGCGACGACTACGGACTTTCCTTTTCGGCTACTTGGTGACTCGGCGTATAGTGGTACATCTCCTGGATTTACGGCAACACGGCTTCGTCTCTCTACCAATTCTCCTGGATATCCGGCACTATAGCTCTGTACCTGTTTCTGTTAATAAATTGTTTATTGAACCCTGGTATTTTGGAATTTGGACACTACAAAAGGATTTCTTGAAACCAAAGTAAATAATGTAAAGAAATTATTCATTTAATCTAACATGAATCATTCAATTGTAAGCATTTAAAAAAATTCTCAGAAAAGTTTCATCAGAGATGTATGAATAATTTCAACATTTTGAAATTCTTAAGTCATAAAGATGAACATTTATTAATACACATTGTTTTACATTCCACAAACTGTAAGTGGTGGCAACATCATGATTTCACTTAGGTGATGAACATAATCTCCTTTCTACATACTACCTACTATAAAAGTTATAAAGGAGTGATAAAATATTCAGAAGTATAAAAGAGACGAACAAGATCAGATAACTTATTAAAAATTAACCACACCAAAGGATTTAAAAAGGATTATTGAAAAAATATACTAAAATACACTTTTTTAAACTAAATTTCAATGTTATTCTACATTTTGAATTTCATAATGTATGCAACCAATTACCAAGAATTGCTTTTTCACAAAAAATACATAATCAAATATTTTTTAAGTTAAAAGGTTTTTCTATGTTTTTACAATGACTTCAATTCTAATTACACAAAATATAAATATATATAGCATCTAAATCTAAGTAGCTGCAAGCAGCCCATCTAGATGTACAAGAGTATTATCTAACAGATGTACAACTAACACTAACCTGACCCAGGTTTTTTACGTTTCCTTGAAACTCCACTGTTTGCAGGGCCATCTAGTTTCTTGAAAGTCACCACTAAAAACAGTATGAAACACATAGCATGCCAATCACAAACAAACAACATAAAACTTTTCAAATGATAAATAAGTTAGTAAAAGAGTTTTTGGAGCAAAGCGAAGTAAAAATTAGCAAATTATATACACAAAAAACAAAAAAAATTATATTAAAAATGCATGTACAAAGCAAGCATGGTTGTGAAGCACTACTTACATACTGGTACAGATGTTTTAAGTGAATGAATTTAATGTTCATCTCAGTCTTACCTCCTGACTTCCCATGGAAGACCCCAGGCATGGTTTCACAACGATATTTTGAACCGTCATTAATGAACATCTGTCGAATTTTGTTTGCCCTACTGTGCTGATTTGTGTCATCAGTTCCCTCACTGATAAGACTAGCAGCTCTTCTCTGCTTAGCTTTTCTAGCTGTTAGCTTGGCTCGCCCTCTGTTCCCAGAGATTGTATTCGTCGTGTGATTTGGGGTAACATTTTGTGAACTAGAAGTTACTGCAGGTTCACACCGCCCTAAGTTGAGACTGTGTGCTCCATTGACATGCACAAGGACTCCTGGACGCAGAGGCCACTTGTGAACAGGCCGTGGTTGGGTCTGAGCAGGTGATAAGTTGGAGTCTCCATCAGGGCTGTTCCACAACACATAGGGAAAGGTACTGACAATCAACACCAACAAGCTTCAATATTATCAAAGCATGCATAAAGGTGGAAAAGAAAATGAAAAAAGCTATAATGAGAAAGCTGTAACAGAATAGTAGAGGAGCAGCTACAGATGGGAAAAATGTGAAATTAATGCACATTACTGACAAATTTTAAAGAAACTAAAAACAAAGGTGAATCAGTTATGCACATACATAAATTAGAGGAAAATAAAGTGATTTTTCATCTCACCATTGAATGGAAAGAAATTCTTAGGGCTTGGCAGTGAACTTGGTTGCTAATAACTATGTTATGATAAAACTAATTTAATTACTGCACAACATTTCAGTTAAATTTATCTAGTTCACTCCAAATGCCCATTTGTAAATAAACTACTTCATAATATTTGCAAAATAATAAATAGTATTTTTGAGTTTAATGTTTTTTTAATACAATGGAAAAGATAAAGAAAAGAAACAAAGATGTATTTTTAAAAACTTGAAGATAGTGTCAAAAACAGCAAAGAATGTATCTGATGAAGATCTTAATGTAACTGAAATGTTGTTGCAAGAAGTCAGGATTCCCAGAGTTAAGTTAATATATTTTAATGAACTTAATTTTTTTAAAGACATTTTAAAACTATATGTTGTTAGATAATGTTGATGTACTTTACAATTGCAAGAACTATGATATATAGTCTGATATGTTATTTAATTGTATCTTTTAAAGCAGTTCTTAACTTTAATGATTCCAAATTATTAAAAATTTGGAATAAATAGTTGTTACAAAAATGTACTAGTATTAAATATAATTAGTTCAAGCAAAAATATAACAGAGCATACCAAACATTCTTATAATGTGCAAAGGCTAAAGCTAGCAATTCCCAGAAAACCATTTTATAAGAAAACTGATATATACTTACATGAATTAAGAAGATTACAGATTCATCACAAACCTGTGTCCTGCTGAAAAGACTAGGATTAAATGTCTAAATAATTTACCATACTTATTTTGTCATTCTGTTTTGATTTTCATTTGGTTTCAGTTCGCTTACCTCTTTAGACTAATGTAGTCAATGTTATTACACAAATGACAATGATGCAATGTACTTTCATTCATATACACAAGAATTTGAAAGGGATAAATTTTCTAGCTTATGTGATAAAGTATGTACAACATTAAATATTTTCCCAGGTTGAACTGTAAAAATTTTTTTTAATATGTGATAACAGCATTACAATAAAAATATAAAATAATCAACCCACAATTTATAGATGTAAAATTTATTGTTTCTTGATACATGGGAATCCTTCTCTGGCAACAGTTTCAGTTTATTTCAAGAAAAACAGACAGTTTCACAGATGAGGAGGGAGTTTTAGAAGGAAGAACATTGAAGTGCATGCTCACATACCAGTAAAAAATGATATAACTAAAATGTTAGAAAATACAGAAGTTGCATGTACTTATAGACGAATATATACCAATGGTAAATTATCAGAAATTACTTGTTTACAAGTCTGCATCAGTATATAAAACTAACTTTACAAGAAGTCTGCCATTTTCACAAATATGAATGGAATGTTTTTTCTAGTTTTTCAAAACTTGTCAGTTACAAAATCTAATATCCATACATGGTACATGAAATTTAGAAAGAATTTACAAAATATTTTAGATACAACTAACTGAGGAACACAGCCATTACAAGTCATTAGTATCATCCAAAGGTGTTAGGTAATAATAACATTTTAGTTCATAGGACTTGTAATAGCTGAGATTTACCTCTCATCTAATACAGATTTACAACAAGATGTGTGTTAGACACTTACTTTTCTCTTTCCTCCAGCTCCACTGGATTATTGTCTATAAATTAAAGGTAAAACATATGTTAGTCAGCTTGCTTGTTTAGAGGTGTAACAGTCATTCTGCATTAGCAAGTGATGTTACTTGATTTGCCCATCAAGACTGTAGCTTGAAGGGATTCGATGTCCCGGAGATATCATCCTTTGCTTTGTTCCCAAAACCACATGCATGCAAGAGCACCCACAGTCTAGCAGCCCTGCAGTAAAAAAATGTGCATGCTCAGCACCCAACACAAACTACATGGCTAGGGAAAAGATGTCAGCAAGGAGAGTAGGATGTTTTATACAGGAATGGAGAATTTCAATGTCTACCAATTCTTATTGGGATCTTATATGTTTTCAGGCAATGAGTTAAATGATTTTCCAGTTAACACAAAAGACTTTAATGTTTTCAAAGAAAATATTAAAGGATGAGCGAGTAACAAAACTATGCACTAATATTGCAGATTAATGTAGATGCAGAACTTTTTATTGCCAAAAGATTTAAAAGAAGATAATTCAATTATTTTACTTCCTCGTCCTTATGAAGATGCTTTGTAAGAAGATAAAGTTATGTAATCGTGGCCAGAAAACTGAATTTTAGGCAGAAAAACTCTTATTGCCAGATCCTGGTAATGAAAAAGTGGATAAATTCCATTGCTAAATATAGAAAAAAATCCTCTAATATGTGGTGTACCCAGAATCCAGGTTCTGTGGGTCCTTGACACCGAAAAATCAATTGGCAGCAAAATGTCTGTCTGTCTGTATCTGTTTGTCTGTCTGTCGGTCTGTGTTGGATAAGGGGGGGGGGAGAGTTTGTTTGTTTTTTCTTCAAAAAAGCTCCAAGTTTTTTCCACTGTTTGAAGAAAGGCTTAAAATAATGGTGTGGGTCTCATTTTCATTGAAATCTCTGAATTTTCGAAAATTGCAAATTTAGAAAAAATGTGAGAAAGTGTGAAGAAGCACCACTAGTGAGTGCTTTGTACTGACCATATTTGTAATATCTTTGAGATGGGAGAATATAGCTGTACCTTGAAACATTAAAAAAATTTACCAAATTTTTTTGTTCAAATCTAATGATTAACAGTCAGATTCTGAGAACCACAGTAAGAGGTACCCATGATAACAGAAATATTATTAACACTTTGGCAGGCAAAGTACAGCACTGAGTGCTTCATGATTAATTTTTGGATAACTCTAAGGGTTGCTTTGCTGTTGGTTTGCTTCCATTCAAGGTATCCCAGTTGGTGGTATTGTCTAGCAGTTTGCTGTTACTGCATCTTATCTCTGATCATTCATGAAGGGACATTTTGCTTAGTGAACAGTGTTTCACTGCCGCACTCCATGTCTTACATGCCCACTCACTGGAAGTAAGTTTTTTTAATGGAACTTACAAATAATTTGAAATTTTTTAGATATACATAACATATTTAGCAATAGGGACCTATACCAAATATATTTTATAGTACACATGTATAATCAGAAGTGCACTCATGAGGGTAATGGAGGCAGGGCTCTGAGGCATCAATCCCCCTCAAAGCCAATAATAAATATTAACAAATGTAGCTGTTACTATCTTTCTATCAAGTATAAATAAGCAAATATAAAACATCAAGTCAACTGGTCTCTTTACCAACAGAAATGCCCCTCCCCCCCCACACACACCGAAAAATTCTGAGTGTGTCTGTTTATAATATATATTCTCATTATTAAATTTACGCACCTCAGCATAGTTTTAGTTTATTTTAATCATAAAACCTGTTATTTTAGAGAGACATGTGCACCCAGTAAAACAATTGTCTTACCTTGAATTTCTTTCATTATTTTCATTCCTTCAATTTTGGATTTCTTAGGAATTTTAATTTATATCAAGTAAGATATATTTGCAAATAATATGACAAGATTGTCTACTAATGAATTACAATTGTTCATGCAAGAAATGAAGATGGAAGTAGATTAGACCTTTCACATCAAAAAGCAATAGAAATGAATTTGGATTGTTTCAAATTAAAGATATAAAATAGTCAATTAAGTGCCTAAGGTTATTAGCCCACACTTCTTACAATTTCATGACTTTCAAAGTTCTAAAAATATTTACTTCAAAGGTTGATTATTACATATGTCTTTAAATGTGAATAGCAAACCTTATGTCCAAGGAAAAAAAAGCAATAATGCCTTATTCTTCTTTTGCTAGAAGAATTTATCAAAGAAAGAATAGTTTAATAGTAAATTAAAAATAATAGGTAGATTTTTAGGGATGAGATAACTAGGATAAACTAAACCACTCAGACACAAGGTACACTTTTTGGATGTGAATGGAGGAAAAACTGTAATTGCACAACAATGAATTCTGCAAAGGAACTGAAGTCAGAGTGATAGCATTTAGCAGCTCCACTTACTTCTAACTTTCAGGTAAATGAAAAAAATAAGAATTGGAGATATTGATATTACCTCATGCCTTACAATGAGATTGCACAAGCTCTTTATTTGGGGATAAAAATCAACTGTCAACAAAATTTTCTTTCACTCTTACACTCTCTCACTCTAAGCTAGCACAAGACAAGTGACTGGATAAGTGAAACATGTGGAGGGGTTGAACATTACTTGCATGCATTTCAGGCAATGTGCAGGCTGTGCAGGCTACTTGCATGGGTTCTACATACAATTACTTACACTTATCATCAGCTCGTTTTCTTCTGCATACAACAATAATTGAGATGCAAACAATGATGACCATCAAAATAGCTCCCACTATAACTGCAATGATAATTTTGTAATTATCATTTTCAAAATTTTTCCACCAACTGATGACATGACCTGTAAAAACAATATATTAAGTGCAGATAATCATTTTAAAGTTTACTGTACAACTCTGTTTAAATCTTATACCAGTGTGTGTATTTTTGGATGTGTACATTTATTGAACTATGGTAAATAAAAATGAGAAGGAAAGTTGAAGTAATGATTAATAGTTTTCTGTACTTCTTAACTCTAGGAAAGTTAATTTACATTTACAAAAATAAAAAAAATCAGAGCATAAGATCTTTTTAATACTTTTTTTTAATTAACTATAATTAAAGCTTATTTAATGTATTCACTGTTATGTTTGATAAGGAATATAATATACAAAAATTATTTTACACAAATTATAGATATCAATCCAAAGGAAAAAATATTAAGGTAGTATGTGATGTTTTTGTTCAGTGTGGATGGATTCTCATAAAAGCATGTCACATTATTCCAGCAAATTAAAACAAAGTTATTGATGTTATCAATCTCACATACCAGGATCAATGATACAAACACAAACAATTTGTTGGTAAACAAATTTGAAAGTAAAATCTTTTTGACATGACAAAATGATATGATGTTACTCCATTTGGAAAACTAATGTTTATTGGCAAATGAAGTGCCTTAATAATGGATGGGCAGCACTTTTGAATGAATATTTAGAAATTGAAAAGCAACCTTTATCCCCATCAATAAATCTCTATCTGAGACATGCATAAACTAAACCCTGACTTGTGAAACTTAGTTAAGTATGTGAACATTTTATATTGTTTTTGAAACTTTGATGCAAGAAACAGTGTTTAAATTTTCAAATTTGTAGTTACAGTTGTTCTTATTGTTAAAAACTCTTTCACAAAAATATAAACCATAGTTAAATTTTTTGAAAATTGCATCAAATAAATTATAACCATCTAATGCTCCAATGAATTGAAGAGCAATCAGAACATGCACAACAAAACTTTTATCACACACTCAAATCAAGAAGCATTGAGTGAAAATGTGTGATAATACCCATGCACATACTCAAGACGTGTTCTATAAACCCACTCCTTTGGTAGCCAAATTAATAAAATGTATTTTTCTTTTTTTCTTTCAGAGAACATGATTTTGTAACCTACAGGAGACAAGTGGTAAGTCTGAGACCATCTTCAATTCCAAGTCTCTAATCCTGAAAATTACATTTTCACAAATCTCCTCAACATGCTTAAAATTATCTTTTTATCACATCTATGAAAATATTGAAAAGGAATTATTTGAGCATGAGTAGAAAATACAAAAGAAGAAATTACATTTCTACTACTTCATGTTTTTGAGTTTATATTTCATAATGCAAAACGAAGTGAAATAAATGCAAGATGCACTACTGTGTTGAAAAAAGCATCTGTAACTAACAACTTTATACCCTTTTTGATTTGCTTTTGGTGCTCACTAATCAGAATGCTGTAAAAATGCAGTAGAAGAGAAAAATTACTAAGACCACAATTTCTTGTTTAACTACTAAATTTAAAAAAAAAAAGATCAAACAATATTTTCAAAGAAAGGGTTTCTGTTCTTCTGATTTAAAAGTAAACCATATTATATTATAAATTACTTAATTAGAACTTGATCATATGTCATGACATCTGATACTAAAATACATACACTTCAAGTCAGACATTGCAGGTAAAACAGATATTGTGGTCTCAGGTTTAATTGAAAGTGCACCTTCACTGAATGACTAGCTTTTCTTACTAAATGGTTGCATGCATGCCAGCATGCAGCAAGCACTATTATGAATTTCCACTAACATGAAAACAAGCCTACCTGTGTCCCGGAACTTACTACTTTTCTCCTGGTAGGCTAAAAGCATTGGATAACTAAGTCAGTATTTAAGATTTCGGAATAATGCGTGTGTTGTACAGTGTTTTTGTCCACTAGGTCAACCAACAATAAAATTATAAATTTTAGTAGGTAGGTATCATCAACTGATTATTCAACAATCTACATCACTAAATAGAAAGTAGGTACATGTGAGGCAGGTACGCAAAACACCTAAATTATTATTCTTAGAAGAATAATTAAAATGTGCTTCAGTTGTGAAGAAACTACTTTTGTGAAATACATTTTACAGATATTCATAGCATGTTTTATTATCTCAAGGTTTACTACAATACTTTTGTTTAATAATTGGATACACCAAGGGAACATTAAGGTTAAAAGATTTTTAGAAAGTGCTCCAGCATTCGTTTATGTGCTTACAAACAGTTTGCATGCTTTTTTGTAATATTTCTTTCTGCTTTAACTAGTAAATTTTTTGTGGCTTCAAACAATATTTATTTATTTATTATTTTTTTTGTTTTGCTTTTTTCTCATTAAGCAGTAATTCTAATGAAATGAATTTTGAACTAAAAAACAATTTTAGCAAATTTCAGGATTGTATTTAGGATTGTATTTAATTGGCAATTTGAGGGCTTACCTGTGACATCACGCTCACACTGAATAGAAGTTCCTATGCTGTTGTTGGCCACACAAATGTAAGTGCGGAAATTTTCAACGTATGATTCCAAAATCAATTGAGACTGATAACCCTTCTTAAAAACATTTTCTTCTATACTTTCATTTTCACCTTTTATATGCCATACAAAATCAACTTCTGGAGGATTAGCAGTGGCAGTGCATGTTAATACCAATTGACCATCTGATTCAGATTGTGATATTCCACATTCAGGTTTGTCTAAAGAAAGGAGATGCAAACAAAGCAATTTAAATTTGATACAAAAATTTAAGTAATTAAAACAGATCTCCTTTAATATTTGTACAATTAACTGATACAAATGTCAAATATAAGGATATTTTGCACTTACATTGGACATTGATAGTAATATTTTGTGCAATACTTCCATGCTTATTGGAAGCTACACAAGTATAGTTGCCACTCTTGTGACGTAACAGAGGGTAATTTAAGTGGAGAATATCTCCTTTAATGGCAGGCTCTTGTGACTGACCTACACGTTGCCAGTGATAAGTTGCATTTGGATAACCTTTGGCAACACAACGTACTTTGCCTGGTATGTTATTTTCCACAACATTTACCACTCTATGAGAAACTGAAATATTTTCTGGAGGGTCTGCATTGTAGAAATAAAATCAACATTAATGACTTTCTCATCAATTTTACAAATAACTTAGAAGGAAAAAATGTACTTACATTCCACACCAAAAAATGTGTTACTTCGGACACCTGAACCTACTTCGTTCCCAGAACTCTGACAAGTATAATTTGCATTATCATGTACACGATCCAGTTGACTTCCCTCCCAGGCTGACATGTTCCACACCAGTGTAGAACGAATGGATTCAAAATCATTTTTCCGGAAATTTGGAGGGCGATACTCATCTATGACATTATAGGGAGTACCATCTCCAGTGTCAAGGAGTACACCATTTTTTAGCCATTGTATGCTACACACTGGAGAACATTCCACTTGGCAAGATATATTAATATATTTGCTAGTAAGAAGAGCTCCATAGTAGGGTAACAATCTTGAAATAAATGTAGGAGGAGCTGAGAAAAAAATAAAAAATAAGAATAAAAATAATTCATAATTAAATATGTGCATTATATCTTTATTATCTTTATGGTGCAATAAAAATAACTGGCGATTCATGTTTGAATTTCACCAAAGCATTTCCATATGAACAAATAATCACAGTGTTCAAATAGGTCTGAAATGTATCATTTTGCAACAACTGATTGTTTAAAAACAGGGATTTACATCTCTTTTCTTACATTGAGCTCTCTTAATGGTTGGAATGGTTTGCCTTGTCAATCCCTTTACATTTTTCTCTGTACTATACAATGATAACACAAAGAATTGCATACATATGACTTACAGGCAACAATTCCACATGCTAATAGTTTTGTAAATATCTTAATTTCCAAGATATTTATAATTTCCTTAATATCTTCATTTTTAAGAACTGGCCATTATGTTTCAACATGTGCTCATTGAGGAAAATATTTTCTTGAGTGATAGACTAATAGTGTGAATACATAGTCGTAATTTCCTAAGTTTTCATAATGATGAATGATGGTACAAAAGAAGAGGATTTGCAATTTATTAATAAATGTTTTGTAGTTTCATATCAGAAAATAATTATCAACTTCATTTATATTTTTTTGTAATCTGTGTGATTTTGATATTGACTACACTTGTCAGTCACCACTTCATGTCTGATATTAATACTGTCAGTCTCTTAATCATAGATCCCTTCCAAAATTCCCTCAATCCCAAAATGTGTATCTCTAGTGATACTGAGAAGCAAGAGGAGCAAATTGAAGGAAACTTACCCGACACATTTATAGCAACAGAAGCTGGCTCCCCTTCACCTCCTTCATTGTATGCTAGGCAAGTGAAGTTTGATTGTGTCTCCAAAGTGACAGGATCAATAGTCCAATTACCAGAGGTCATGTCATGGATTTGATGAGAGCCTCGAGTCCACCTAAATGTTGATGTTGCAGGGCGTCCTGGGTCCTCAACACTGCAGCTCAATGTGACATGGCTCTTTTTCACCACTTGTGTTGGTGCATACACTAATGTCGCTGGACCTGGTGGGTCTGCATGGAAACAAATATCTTTTAGACTATTTTTTGGCTTAGTGTTGTGAAATATATAAGTTATGGCTCTTAACACATACATTACTTTAAATGTTTTTTACAAAACAATGTAAATAAACAAAAATATTTATATTCAGATTTTTCCTTTTTAGTAACATTATGTGAAAATATATGTATCAATCTATTTGATCATTTAAGTATTTGTTATATGCTAAACTTACAATGAACTACCAGTTCCTCCTCTGCAGACAAAGGTCCCCAGCCTGCTTCATTTTTTCCTTCACAAGAATAATTTCCATGAAAAGCACGTACCACATCCTCCAACAACAACTTGCTTGGATCAATATCACAAAATGTGCTATCTACTGCATTTGAGGCATTATCACATTCAGGTAGCTCCTTTAAAATTTCTCCACCAAGGTACCAACGAACAGCCAACAATGTGTCTGGATTACCAGACTCAACTTTACATGTAAGCGTAATATTAAGAGCATCAAGTTCTCTCACAGGGCTAGGAGGGTCCATTAATAGTTTAACTTGTGGCTTATCTACAACAAATAAAATCATTATATCAATGAATAAAAAATCATTATATCAACATCATTTTTACATAGTCTACATAAAAGATTCAAACTTGAAATCGAACAGATTTTCTGGTATAGACAATAAGATTCTATATTGGATTTATTAAATACTAATGTACATTAGTTTTCTTTTATTTAGATTTTACTGGTACTTTAATAAATTATGTATATAGAAAAGTAAAAGTACATTTACTTACAATAAACTGCAACATAGATGGCATTTTTGGACTCCCCACTTCCAACAGAATTTTCCAGAACACATGTATATGCACCTTGATCATATCGTGTGGAGTTCTTGATAAGAAGTGCAGTGTCTTGTTCATTACCTACATAGTGATCTTGAGACAATTCCAACTTCTGTCCATCACGATACCTATTCACAATGGAGCAATATATGTACAATTTGTCAAACATAAAAAAGTGATTATAATACTAGTACACAAGTCATACTTAGTAACATTGCAAATATTTAACATACACCAACAACAATACAAGCTATGAGTAACATTTGGGAGGGAGCTTTTTTTTCACTCCTTATTTACCATTCAGAAGCAAAGCTAGGGATTTCAGCATTCCATCAGTGGATCAAAGGAAAGTGAACAAAAAACCTAACTGAGATGAGCATCATCGGCTCCAAAACTGATTACATTAGATATTACAAGAATATTTAATATTTTTAGAATGATGCTTTATAAAAGATTCATAAGTATTATTGCTATAACGAATTTTATTTTTGATTTTTTTGCTCATTATCAATTCAGTATAAGAGACGTGTTGTGAAAAAAGACGCCAAAAATGTCCTGGCATTTGAACTTGAGTGGTCTTTGAAAATATGTTGTAAATGTGACCGGCCGCACGCATTTGAAGGAGCCGCCGCCGAGTGACGTCAGCGGGGCGTTACCGCCCCTGGCGAGAGAAGAAGGCGACCGGTGCGAGCCGGCTTGGCCTGTCCGCGCGCGGCCGTCACGCCCGAGCAAGCGGGTAGGGACTCGCCACCGCCCCTACTCCGCAGCTAGTCGGCGGGCCGCTAGCCCTAGCGGGCTATAAGAGGGCTCCGACCCGACGCCAGGGCAGATAGCGAGCGACGGTGTTAGTGATTGGATCCTGGCGAGTGACTTGGTGAGGAAGAGTGGAGATCAGCTACGACGACCTGTGCAACGAAAGTGGAACTCTCTTGTGGATATTTGACGACTCGGCTGATTTTGGGACTTCTTCTGGACAACGATAACACGGCTTCGCTTTTGGTACATTCTTCTGGTGATACGGAACTTCGGCAATTGTACCTGGTCTTGAATAAAAATTGTTTTATGAATTCTTGCCTTTTGATTGGATACAGTAAATTAACATGAAAGTAGGTTTATTGTTAGGATACTTTTCTTAGAGAACGGTTAAATCTAATTCCAGATTACGTACTATGTTTGTTATGTTATAGGTAATTTTGCAAACCTGTAATGCATAGAAACAGTTCATTTTTTGAAAATGAGAATTGAGTAAGGATCACATGTATAGCTTTTACTTATTATTTGTACAATTTTTTTTCTGTAATCGTAAAAGTCTGAGTAGATAATGTGGTTTCTTGTGCTGTACCTCACATGAAAATGTTAATTTGCCTTCATTAAATTCTAAGCCTAAGTGAATTCGAAGTAATTCTGAATGTGCAACCCACATTCTGCATTTAACTCAGGCATTTCACTTAAGATTTCAATGAATTGATAGATCTAAAACTTGTGTTACTGTAACTTCAGCCAACTGCACATCATTCATTTCCAAAGGCATATGCCAATGCCTGCTTGAAACATATTACTATAACAAAACAGCTTTTCTCTCCTTTATTATTCATATTATCAGCACAGAACTGTTCTGTTTTTAACAGATGAAGGCGTTATATATATATATAATGTTACAATACAGGATCTACAATATAACTCCACTGATTTCCTGTGAGGTTTTAGGTAAGATGACATCTGATACAAGGAAATGCCTTGAATTCCATAGGAACCTATCTTACCAGATTTTGAAAGTAAAATTGTGGTACATAACCTCGGATGCATTCGAAAGAGATAAAATCATGTAAAATTGATGCTTCATTTTAATTCACTGATGTACAGTCACATTAATACTTGTGCAAACATAAAGTTCTCACATTTTATGATTTATGATTACATGAAGGAAAAAACATCAGTTCAATCAATTTAATATTGATTTATTATTACTGAAGAAAATAAAATTATATTTGCATAATACTAAACAAAATGTACACATTTGTACAAATCTTAGTGATACACAATTTCACAGCCACCATTTGAGCAACACAGGAAAAGGAGATAAATTAACATTAAACTACAGCTTAATATTTTGTAGTTAATCCCTTTCTTTTAACACTTTTAGTTCACTTGGGATTGAAGTTATTAATTTTTGGGTCTAATTGCTCTCAATTTTCCACCATTCTTCTCATAATATTCCTTCTAATTCCTGATTCAGGACAGATTCTCAATTGGGACATCCAGACTTGAGTCTGGAGATTGGGTTGAAAAATCGAGTAGTATCTTGGGACAATTTTTGATAAGCCATTCCCTCAGTTTCATTGTCTTGGAAAATTTCAAACAATTTCTAACCCCCAGTTCTAATCTGCCAATTGTTCCTGAGATTATTCGAATACTGCATTTTGTTCATGGCACCCTGAATAAAAGCAATTTCTCCCAATCCATTATCAGCTTCACAACCCGAAATCATTCTGTGCCCATCTCCGTGTTTGTTGGAATGAGATTCTTATTAAGCGACTCCTTTAGCTTTCTCCTCACCATTTGCCTAACATCCGACCCGAACACCATAAATTTACTCCGGACCACTAATACGACACTTACTCGCCATTCTTCGTCTTTGTACACTGCTCTGCGAATTGCAATATCTTCTTTGTATGCGCCTCGCTGATGAAAGACTTTCCTAGCTACTCGCCCATTATATCCAACATTTCTTAGCACTGTGTATAGTTTCCGAATGGATGGACGTTCCAGTTGGAGTGCGCAGTTCGACAAATGGTTCCCAAGCACAGATCCTGGGAATTATCTTTCTGTCGCAATAACACGCGTTCTACTCTGTCTTGACCTACCCTAACTTGACTGGACGCCCTGTCTGTGGTATGGATTCAATCAAGTCTTATTTCTTGTGCCTCTGTATTATATCATTATCCGTACTCCTACAAATACGAGTATTTAACATTTCTGCTACTTCTCTTTGCGCACTCCCCTTGTCAGGATGCACTATCACCAATCGTAGCTCCTCGAATGTAGCAATTCCTTTTTTGCGATCCATCTTTCTTAGATCTATATCTGCTGTCAAAGCAGTTACTGAACACAAACTGTGATAATTCGCTTCATGATTAGGAATGTTTTCACCCCACCACCTTATAAAGACGGAAATTAATTCCAATTACGATATATTGTTCGAATATTACTGTGGAGTTACATCCTCCCTTCCGAATACAATCGCAGATCTTTTTACGAATTCTTTAAACTTTCAATGTTCTAGTTCACATTATCATTTGCAATAAAGATGTAAATGTTTTATGTCAAAAAATTTTGCGTATTATCAATACGCACAATATTATTAATATGCACTTGAAATTAGGTTAAGAAGAGGAAAGAGATCTTTGCTAGAATATTAATGTGATTGACTGCAGCTGTATAATTTAAAAAAAAAATAAATAGGCATGTTTCCGTAGATTTTAATTTTTTGATGGTAGCTTTCTAACATTACTAGTTTTTTAATATACCAATATCAATTATTTTTAAATTAGTACAATTTTCGTTCTCGGCACCCAGATTGTGAGAAGAATGGCAAACAGCTGATCGCTCCTCTAGGGATCGAGAACTCGGAGGTAGCAATGAAAACACCCAGGTGAACAAAATGAAGCGTCAGTTTGAGAACGAGGTTTTTGGCGTGCGACACGGACAGGCTATCTGCAACGTACTCAGGCGCGAGGTGCGCGGCGGCACGGGCAGAAGACGGCTAGGAAAGTAAGGGGTGGGAGAGCGGCGTGGGAGGTACCGACCACTTCTGGGAAAAGCGCGACGCAGCGCTGCATTAAAATTCATGATAGCGCATGCAAAATATCAAACTCGGAGAAACTATGCTTGTAGGAGAGATTTAATTCCATTTTAATTTGAAATTCGAAACGTGCCCGTTGGGGTTGACCGCGGCCATTTGGCGGAGTGCGGGGGAAGGGAGGGAAAGGAGAGGAGGACGGAAAGGGCGAGGGAGGGGGAGAAAGGCAGAGAGGGTGGGAAGAGGGGAAGCGAAGCAAGAAGGCGGGATCTCGCCTTGGAACGTTGATTTGTTGAGGGAGTTCAGGCGGCTTGTCAACGCTTCCACACTACCCGAGACCTACTGCCCATTGCAGACTCCGAATCGTGTTCAGGAAGTGATCAGGGAATGATAAACAGGGACACATTTACTAATTACAAAATGAAAGGGTCAATGCAAGATAATGAAAACTCTCAGTTCTGTAATTGTAAGCTAGAGAAAGTTGAAGTGTATCTTTCATTCAGACATTTCTCAATTCGTAAATATTGTTACGCCTCAAGTTAAAAATATGACTAATGTGACAAGTAGCCGGTTTATTCGCACAGCTAGACGGTGAGGATAATGCTCTATGAATGACGATGAAAGAATCGTCAGAATGATTTCGGACTTCATCCGGATAATGTAAGCTAAAGTAATCTGGCTAAAGTAAGGTGATTATCTGAGTGTGAGGTATATTGTGAACTCGCAAGAAGTATTTTGGTATAATACGTTGGAAAGTAGGAAGAGTTGATCCTCATTGCTAACTCGGAAATGCGAAGCGAAGTGTCAACTGAGGTATGTAGTAAGGTCATGTAGTCCTTAGTTTAGGTCATAAGGTGGTATCGTATAAATAGAAATTTCCGACTGACAGTGGAACTGTAAACTACACACCTTGTCGCTCACTTGTAAAAAAATTCCCACTAGTAGTCTGATCCCAGTTTATCATGCAGGTATTCGCTATTCTTTGCAACCGCAATATACTTCACCTATTCCTTAACCATCCCATATTGGCTAATGTCTAAAGTCTTCCGTCCAAAGTCATTTACGCTTCGAAGCTGTTCATACTTAGGACCAATTTTTGTTAATGTGAACATTAACTGTCAAATTCCTGAATCTGCGTGATTCGCACTTTGGCCATAATATAAATATTTCCTATTGCTTTCTTGTAAACATTGCACTTCTACGAACTCGTTTGTGCAGCGCACTTGGATTATAATGTTTATTTTTGAGGGAAGCCAGAAATTTCCCGCATTTCTTTAGATTAGCTGAAGAGAGTTTGACTGAAATATTAGTAGGATTCAAGTTGCAATACTTTAATATTAAGTAAATGTCAGAAATACTACGTTCCTAACAGTTACAAATAAAACGAGAAAGTATGTACTCTTATATATAAGAGTATACATTAGCAGAGAGCATAAGATTATACAGTATATTAGCACTACTATAAAGAATTTCTTGATGCTACACTTTCCTTTATATCTCAATCGCGGCTACAGTTGTGAAGAAAAAATAATGGGAAATGGAATGGTAGTAAATATAGTAATATTTTTTCCGGGGTTTGGAAATTCCCGGAAATGTTCAAACAATATTTTATTGCACAGATTAGTTTTGTTCTTTGGATAGTGTAAGTGGTCTATTTTACTGAAACGCAATTTATTCACGAAATTTCAATACAATGATGTTTATTTAAAAGAACAAATATAAAATTTGTGATATTTTATAGTTTCTACCGGCTTAGGTAGCACAAGTCATCACCTGATGTAACCAGGGTTTCTGACCAGGAGGTCCTAGGGTTCGAGTTCCGACGGTGGCATGATTTTCGACACTAGCTACATAGCTAGGTCGATTTCAACCGATGTCTGGAGAAGAAATCTAGCGGCCGACTTCTCTGATTATTAGGTTTTCGTGGTTTCTCCGATCAACATCAGGCGAATGTTGGAGCATAACTCTAACAAATGGGCCACGAACCGCGCGTGATCTTACCATCCTCTTCCTTGTCCTATCCTCACCCCTTACTTACACACACATGCACCACACTACCTCACATGTCGGGAGCTTAGACTTTGACCCGGCAGGGGCTGTGCCCTGCTGGTTGGAGAAACCTGGTTGGGGAAAACTCCGCTAGCCAACATGTGGGCCGGCGTCAGATATCACCATCCAGCGGGGCAAAATCACAGCCACCTCCCGATGAAAACATGCGCTATACTTACGGGAGTAATGTCACGCCCGGAATCAAAATAATCAAACACTGATCGTTTCTAAGTAAAAAAATATCAGTTCAATTGCGATCAGTCTCATCAAAAGCCTTATTGGCCTCATTTCTTGTTTATCTGTTCTTAAGCACAATAGATACTCCCGTCTTTTGCGAAACCCAGAGCTTCAGTAAAGATAGCAAAGTATACGAGTGAAACACTTCATTGCTTGTTAGTCTTGCACAAATGTCGTTTCCGCTATACGAATCTCGGTTGAGCATTCTCAGACTTCATATGCAACTTCAGAAGAGTTGTTCGCGTGTATCGACTGCTTCAAAATAACAAAGGCATGAGTCTTCCGATAGAGAGAATTTCCACTTGTGGGTTTGTTCAGTTTATCGCGTCTAAGCACATTTTTCAACACAGACGAATGAATACACACAGATAATTATATACTCTGTTTAGGCACCCCCTTTCTGTGTGCTGTGTTTTAGGGGGACTGTTTCGACGCAAGCTCGGATAGGCTTTCCGCGCTGTATCTCTCATCCGCCTAGTTGAACGGCAGAAGAAAAAAAACACACTAGACAAGGAGTGCGAGGGCAAGGACTCGAAGAAGTGGAAAAATTAAAAGGGACGCTAGAAATACTGCGATAATGAATGTCGAAGCAACCCCAAGTTCTGGGGGATGTGGAGCTGAAAGTGCACGCGACAAGAGGCAAAGAAATTCCGGTGACATTGCTTTCAGTTTCGGGGGTCAACAGAATAAGCGAAGAGGGTGTTTTTGTTTTTATTTCTTTTAGAATATGAGAATGTATATTTCTTCACATATATTTATAATCTGAAATTTGAACGGCTATTATCTGTATTAATTCCCCACCCCCGTCGCAATTCATTTTTGCAATTTTATCTGCTATATGTTCCATATCTTTTGCAATCATATAATGTGTCTTTCTTTATTGATTTTTTTAATGTTAAATTTGAACTTCTATGTATCCATTAATTGTAATTTAATTTTCTATGTTATTGTGTATTTATTTATAATTTTGTTATATCTTTCTGCATCTTGTAGACTGACGATGACGGCAAAGCCGTCGAAAGCCGGCTATCTTAATAAAGCTAGTATGTTGACGAAGATGACCTCTTTTATTTCTTCTGATAAGAACGTCAACAACACCAAATCAGAATTCCCACAAAGCTTATTAAGTTGATTTTTCAACTGTCATGCCATGAAATTAATTGTGAGAAGCGAGGAGAATCGCGTCCTTCGAATCATCATTTTCATTTACATGAGTCACACGTTTTCTTGGGTGGGGAAGGTTCCCCAATTAAACGTGATAGGCACACATATCGACCTATCCGATCCACTATTCATGTTTTCTCTAGAACATTCAGTTTTGTCTAAATCTTATTTAGTACGTCTCGTGGTCCGTCACCAGTGTGATGAAATTCGTAAGGTCGATTCTGTACATCCATCTAGCGTCCTCTCTACCACGGAGGACTTCGGAGGAGACTGAGTTGGGGAGGTCATCGAGAGAAGCGGCGGGAGGAGTATGAGTTGAGAGGGCAGATGCACGAGTGAGGGCGGGAAAGAGGGAGCAAGCGGGGCAGCTAAGGGAGGAGGCGCGTGTGGGGTAAGGGGACCCACCTGACACCGAGCAGTGGCGGCCGGTAGGTTGCGAATTAGGAGGGGCGGCACGTATGTCCGACAATCACATACATTATCCTCTTCAAAATTACCTCCTTTACCTCTTCAAAATATTTATTGAACGAGGAAAACTGTGGCATGTAGAGGACAGCCGATTTGCACGTGTCGAGATTTTAATCCTTGTCTCCGACAACTTTTTACGTTGATAACGGACGATACAAATTCTACTCACGCGAGAAATAAGAGATTAAAAAAATATTTCCAGTAAACAAAACCGTAATTTATGAAATCAGATGAAGGGGTTGGTCTTCGTTAATTGCCGCGGACTCTGCCGAAGAAAAACAGGAGCACGCTGCTCCCATTTAACCCCCAGTACCCCCAGTCTTCATTTCCTCGCATGCACCAGCTACGGACTGAGTACCAACAGTCCATGATGCTACCCATTCCAAAAACATTTATCTTTCGTATAATCGGGCACTTAAAACAAAATTCGTGCAGAAAAATTGCGCTGGTGGTAGGCACAGATTAAACGAGTCGATTTATTGCAAGTTGAATCCCTTCTGCAACTTTTCCGGAGGTTGGCTTTTCTGGGAAGAGCGTCGCCCTAGAGTCCTTAAGGAGCAGCCGCCGTTGCACCCGAGCGGGCCTTGCATGGGGCGGAGGGGAGTGCCAAGGAGCGGGGCGCGGGGCGGGGGTGACGACGTACCCGCACGCGCGGCCTCACTTCAAAGCGAACGGGCGGAGGCGGCGGCGGAGGCGGGGCGAGGGCGGCGGCAGCGACGGTGGCTTAGACGCCACGCGAACGCGCCCGCCCAAACAGGTGCGCGGCGCCGCTGCGGCTGATACACACCTTACTCGCGCACGCGGGTCGACGCAGCGCGGGACGCAGGCGATCACGTGCACCTAACACAAGCTCGCTCGTTACCTACCGACGACGACGACGGCGGCGGCGGCGGCGCAGGTAACCACCTCGTTACGCCTACCGCTCCCGCCGCAGCTGCCGCTTCCGCCGTCGCCGCCGCCGCCTACGCGCGGCGGGGAGGCGCTCGCTCGCGACTCAGCACATATTCGCGCTACATGAAGCGTCGAAATTTGGCCAATTGAGGCGCCTGAAGCGGCGGAGGCTGCGGAGGCGGCGCGCCGTCCCGCCCCTCACCCTTCTCTTCCCCTTGCGGCGGAGGCGGTGGCGGTGGGACGCGGCAGGGGGGGGGGGCAGCGGACGGTTCGGCGGAACCGCAGGAAGACCAGAAATGTGACTCATCTGAACGCGAACAATTGAATGGCAACATGGTTTTCTGAGAATGTGGGCTTCCACCGGGGATAACGACCATGATCTACGTTTCTAATTTCCGATGCGTGCAGAAACTGAGAGAAAACAATGCAGCCTCCGGCCATACGAAAGGTGTCACGTTTCGTTAGATACTTGGGAAAAATTCAAAAAACAAAAAAAATATATTTTGACTGACAAATGCACATATTTGTGTTATTGCACAAATTCTCTTACTTCCTACAAATTCTCTTACCGACTCTTATTCTCGCATTCTCTTACTGCGCGTACCGACTGAATTCTCATACTCAAAGGTGTCACTACACGACAATGCTAAGGTCAAAGGCAGCAACACAACAAGAGGCAGCTTGTCATTAAATGGTTCATATTCACATATTGCGTTATGAAACAGCAACTTTGTTGACATTCTTGGTAGATAAAACATTCATTCCAGGTCACTTTGTCCACTTTATATTGTCCACTTTCATGAGGTCCACTTTTATTTGGTCCACAGACATTTTGTCCACTTCTTTTTGTCCATAAATAATTCGTCCACTGTATATATTGTCCATTAATTCATATATCCACAAGTATTGTTTCCAATTTTTCGTCCACCTTTTTTTGTCCTTTTTCTTTGAAGTCCACAGAAATGTATGTCCACAATTAAAATAATGTCCATTCCTTCAGCAGGAATGGAAAAAAATCTTATTGGCGTTGCGAAAATCGAGACATTTGCAATTCCCGTCTCGTCACAAATAAAAATGTAAATGATCATATTCAAATATATAAAGAAGGTCAGCACACTCATGTGGAAAATGGAGCTGAAGTTCAAGCAAAGAAAGTGGTGACAGGAATCAAAAGAAGGGCCGAACAACACCCAAATGAACCTCCTGCATGCGTAATAAGAGAAGAAATCCATGGTACAGAAGATCAGGAAGTACTGTTGCATTTACCGGAAAGAACTTCCTTATTACGCAGTGTCAACCGATCACAGAATGTAGGTAGGCCTCCACTGCCTCAATCACTTCAAGAGTGTACAGTAACACCACCGTACGATGTTACCTTAAGCGGAGAAGCATTTTTACAGCTCGACAGCAGAGAAAATAACAACAGAATACTTATTTTTTATACAGAGAATGGGTTGAACCATTTATGCAGAAGCAGGACAATTTTTTGCGACGGGACGTTTAAAAGTGTTCCAAGGTTATTTTATCAATTGTACACATTACATGGAAAAATACAAGATTTAGTTTTTCCATTAATTTATTGTTTGTGTACCAGAAAAGATGAAGTAACCTATACATTAATCTTTGAACATCTTAGAAATGCAGCTGAGGCATTGAACAAGAATTTTTCACCTGACTTTGTAATGTTGGACTTCAAAATAAGTGCTATTAACGCAGTACGAGCCGTATTACCCAACACCACCCAACAGCAGTGGATGCCTATACCATTTTTCGCAAGCTATTTGGCGGCAAGTTGTAAACTTAGGACTGAAGGTACGTTTCACCGAAGATGTCATAAGAAATGACATTCAGTGGCTGATGGGCCTTCCATTCATACCTCTCGACAACATCGAAGAGGTGTTTGATTATTTGTTAGAAAAAAGCCACGACGATGTGCAAGACCTTATGACGTACTTTGAAACAACGTATCTGAGGGGACGACCTGCAAGAGGGAGGAGGAGGGCAGTGCCGCCTCGATTTCCTCCGCAATTATGGAATGTATATGAGCGGGTGTTAAATCGAGCAGAAAGAACAAATAATTTTGTGGAGGGCTGGCACTCGAAATTTCAGAAGCTGATCGTAACACATCATGCCACAATTTGGAAATTTTTAGATGGTATAAAAAAAAATCAAAGGGACAATGAAATCCTGTTATTACAACTTGCTGGCGGTCATAGGCAAATCAGATATCCGATTAGAAAATGGTATTTTATAAATCAACGTCAAATTGAAAATATTGTAGACCAATATCAAGAATATGCTGAAAATAATAATAAAGATTTATATTTGCGCAGCTTTAGCTACAGAATGAAATTGTATAACACAGAAGAGAGCGATGGAGATGTATCACATATTGTATAATATTGTAACTGAATAAATTATGCATTTCTTTTACAATGGACTATAATTATTGTGGACTAAAAATTTATAAAATGGACACAATGTTAGTGGACATTTCAATGTGACGGACGTGAATGCTCAGTGGACCATTCTTATACTAAGTGGACATAAAAAAGTGGACGAAATTTTTATGGACATCCTATGTTTCTGGACTAAAAGTAGCAGTGGACTAAAATCCATAGTGGACGTAAATAATGTGGACGAAATGCTTCTGGACAATGTGTCTGGGAATCAAAACATTATGTACAGAGTATTCTTATATACGAATTTGTGAAGGCAAATTTTGTTAAAATGTTTAATTCGTTGCAGTATTACATGAAAGTATTTTATTTGTTCTTGTGCAACGTGCATACTACTTTCTGGTTTCTGGAAAAACACTTTGCTGGTTTAGTTCAGCAGAATTATTGTTGCTGCAGGTCATTAGCACCTCATTAAACTAATGTACTGAGTACTATCATTAAATTGCCATCGCTACAGTATCGTAGGGTTCAGTGCTAAAATATAATCTTCAGCAAATTAAATTGTTAGTTACTTGGATTATATTTCGTTAACCCCCCCCCCAAATGTAGTAGAGGATTTACAAAAAGCAGAGATCACGTGGTGCAGAAAGATTGAGATGCGTTTGGTCACGAGGAAAGAAAGAGAAATGCCGCCCTAAAGGGCGAAGAATAGTGTGGAAGGAAGAACGATAAGTATGATGAACAGAAAATGAGAGAGACTGAATTTAGGAATTGTGTATTATTGTGTGTAATATTAGTGAGGAGCGCAGATCAAATTACCAAGGCTACCAGTGATCGGAAATGAACATGTAGAGGGGTTCGATGACGAAGGGCGTTCCATGACAGCGATCGTGGTTGCGGCGGGAACTGAGCTCGGAACAGAGAGAGAGAGAGAGAGAGAGAGAGAGAGAGAGAGAGAGAGAGAGAGAGAGAGAGAGAGAGAGAGGGAGGAGCTGCCGGAGTTGGGAGTAATTTAAGAAGATAGAGCAATGTAATACATGGGCAGCTCAAAAACAACGAGTGAGTATAATGGGTCGAGTGCAACGAATTGATTATGTGGGATCAAAACGAGCGAAGGAGTAAAAAAGGAAAGCAAATAGGATGGGCAATGGAAAAAGGAGGAGGCCAACAAATGATGTGAGCGGCGAAAGCTTATTTGCAAGGCAAAAGGAGTAGAGGCGGCAGGCAGAGATACTGCCAAAGGAATATCGACAGCCGAGAGAAAGGAAACCGGTTACGCAAACGATGGCACAGAAAGGAGAAGAGAGAAAGGAGAAAGAGGACGGAGGGCAACGAAAGGGAACAGACGGCGTTGGAAAGAGGACTGTGAGAGAAGCGAATAGATTGTTATAGAGAGAATAAGAGAGTTCGCATGAAGATGTTGGAAGAAAGATGACAAAGGGGGGTTTCGACTGTGTCAGGCTCGGAGAAAGAATGTAAACAGGATAGCGAGGAGGAGAAGGAGAAGGCCCAGAAGAGGGAAAACGACGGGTCGGGGGAGCTGGGGTGCGCAGCGGAGGGCTTGGCCGCTGCCATGTGGTCTGCAGCACCCGCCCGGCGCGGGCGTGCCTGGCCCCTTGTTAGCATATCGGCAACTCTCGAGGATCCGATACGCGCCACAGAGAGGCTTTGCATAGTGGAGGACCGCCGCCACTGCCACCGTTCTGCCCGAACTTCCAGGGCGACAGATTGGAAACCGAACAACAGATTCTGGTTGCGGGAGTTTTATTGGCACCCACGCTCTCCGAAAGAATCCGCTCGTCTGCTACGCTGTGGTGTCGAACAGCGCCGTCATCTTGCTTGCATCGTGTTCCCTTGCGGCTGAAAATGTTGTACATGTGAAACGTACAATTTGTACACTCTGTGCATCTTTATGGTCCAATTTGATGTATTGATTCATTAAATTTTCTAAAAAAGTACGATAATTTTATGTGCATTTTCTCCGTTTTATTAAAAATAAACTTTTTAGATCTGAAGTAAAAGTTTTTTAATAATTGTCTTTCACAGATTCATATAAAATTTTCTGGAAGTCATTTTGAATTTTGTACTAGATTTAACGTAAAAACCTTAACGAGGAAATGCAATATCATCAGAGGTGTTATGTAGTTTTAAATTAACTCTATACTCTCACTACTTACTTCAATGAAGGAAACCCCCGATTTTCCTCAACAAACCAATCTATTTCATTTCGAAAACCTCTTCACTTGCGTTCGTACGGAACGCGGCCATTTCGGGCGCATCCAATTTCAGCCTGCATCAGATGAGTGCACGAGAGTAGAAAGCTCGTGTTTTTGCCCTTTTTTCGTTTTTTCTTTACCGGCCAGCTTTAGGGCGTCGAGCGTTGCGTTGGGGGCGTAAACAGGCGGCAAGTAGAGGCCACGCCGGGGTACGAACGGCGGGCCTGCGTCTCGCCGTTTCGAATTAAACCCAACAAGAACAGTAGCTCCTAGATTAGGCGGCGCAAAATGGCGGCGGGGAGAGCACGGTGAGGGAGGAAAATACCGTGGAAGGAGAGATGTTGGCTGTTTAGAGGGCAGGGTGGCGCACCCTCCAAGGAGATGGAGAAGACCAGAGTCATCGATAAAGAGACGAACGGAGGAGGCATGGATTGTCAGGAAGCAAGAGGTGACGGGGTTAACGGAGATAATAGGTCACGAGGCAATGAAGTTTGTGAAGGGGCTTTCCTTCCAGATAAGGGTTTGAGGTAGAGAAGGGAAACCTACAGAAGCGTCGAGAGAATTCAACGAAGCGACTAAAGGAGCAGGGGGAGATGTGAGTAAAGGGGGCAAAGAAAGACCACAGGACCACTCTAAATTAGACAGTTTTGCTTCCTTAAAAGTTCTGTTAAAAAGGTGCCTTCGTACGTAATGTTTAATTCCTAATCCAATTTTTTTGATGTTCAGGAGGATCCAGTGCTTAGGAGATCCAGTGTGCTAAAGAGTTATCAAAGGAGACGAAAAACGGCAATGAGGTTTTAGACACGTAGGTAAAATGGACCAGGAAGCGTGTACAAGTGTGCGCGTCTTGTGAAGCAGAAAAAGAGCGATGGGAGATTAGTAAAGAATGGAGTGCAACGAGGTCATCTGCAAGGAGTTACGAGCAAGACAACAGGGATATCAGGGAATTGGGAATTAGAAGGACGTTAGGAGATATATGTGCATAGGAACCCTCTTGGAGATCGGGTGTGACGTTACCGCCGGGACCCAAATCATAGAATAAAGGATTATAACTTTTTAGGCTATACCCAAAGAGACCTTGTAAATGCCGTCAAAGTCAAGAGTGATGCGGGAAACAAAACAGCTTAGCAATGCGGGAGATGCGGGTTGATGGGGCGATAGGACACTGTGAGCATCGGAAGATTAATTTATTATTTCGTGTTTCAATGCGCGTCATTAGCCTTGTATTTATATGGTCATTAGTCCCGTAAGTGTCATGTTTGTTATATCCCGGAAGGTGGAGTTGTTCCTCATATGCTAGAACGTGAAATACTGCGCCAACCTACACGCCAGATTTTGGTTAGGTTTCCTCTTGCAGGAATATCCAATAGTGGGGGCTCTGCCACAGCCGGAACAAGCTCTAAGTTCCTGATTGGTTTCCTAACATGTGCGGTAGCGTAGAGCACACAAGAATGCATGTAAGGGGAGAGGAGGTGACAAGGAGAGGGGAACGAAAGATTTTGCGAGGTCCCTGTCCCGTTTGTTATCGACTGCATTCGTCTGAAATCGACTGTACTCGTCTGATTTCGACACTAGCTTTCTAACTAGTGTCGAAAATCCGCCACCGACGGGGCTCGTACCCTAGGACTTGCAATGGCAACCGTTGTTTCCCTGAGCTCTCTCAGCCTGTTTGTGAGCGTCGAAGTTAAAGGCAAGACGGGCGGGTGGGGGAGCAGATGAGAGCGAGCAGAGAGGACGGAATAGAAAAAAAGAACGCAAACATTTCTGAACAAAAGAGAGCGAGATTGCTGCGGAAGCGCCCCATCAGTGACAAGGGCGTGGGTGGGGCGCGAGCCAGGGTGAGGGGGGCGAATAAGGAAAGGGCTCGGCTTTGCCTTCGCCGCCTTCATTCGTATGGCTCGCGTTGCGTGAAGGCGGGGCGTTTGGCACATCACTGGGCTTCTATCATTGCCCCGATCGTCATAAGCAGAGCGAACTCTCAAATTCATTTAATGCCTGATTCCCACTTTTTAATCTGACAATTTGGGAAATTGTTCTAAGGCATTTGTGGAAGAGGCTCTTCAAGTCATCTGGCAACACTAAATGGTTCAACATAAACTCAATTGTATTTATTAATTGTATCATTAAAGTGAAATTTTAATTTTCTTTGTATTAGGTTTTACTAATTAATTAGCAAAAAATGTCGTAAGTAAATAAAAGAAATTAAATGGATAAGGAAACCCAGAAATGTAATTGTCGTGACAGGCCGCGCTCAGTTGAAAGAGCCGCCGCCGAGTGACGTCAGCGGGGCGTTACCGCCCCATACGGCAGAAGGAGACAACCGGTGCAAGCCGGCCGAGCCCGGCTGCGCGCGGCCGTCTCGCTCGAGCAGAAGGTTAGAGACTCGACCCCGCCCCTACTCCGCTGCTAGTCGGCGGGCCCACAGCCCCGCCGGGCTATAAGAAGGGCTCCGACTCAACGCCACAGCAGACAGCGAGAGGCCGTGTTAGCGAGTATATCCTGGCGAGTGTTTTGGTGTTAGAAGTGTGGAGTGCGTCTACTACGACGACTGGTGCTACGAACTTGGAACTCTCCTACGGATATTCGGTGACTTGGCAGATTTTGGGACTTCCTCTGGTTTATGACAACACGGCTTCGCTTGCGGTACTTTCTACTTGTGATTCGGCACTTCAGCAATTGTACCTGGTATTGAATAAAATCATTTTAAGGATCCTTGTCTTTTATTGGATACTTCAGTAATCGGCACCCCTCTTCTTTCAGGCTACGCATACCTATGAAGCTGATCTAAGAATCACAACAATCAGTACATCCATATTCAATCAGCGGCAATATTCGAATCTTCTAGGATAAGCAAAATGTGATTCTTGAACCTACAAGGCAAAATAGGATCACTACAGAAATTAATCCTCAATAAAACAAAGCCTGTTTCATCGCCGTCAAAAACACCAACAAACACAGTAACTGACGTGGGGTGGAGCGGTGTGAGGGTCTGAAAATTCGCAGCCGAGTCCTCGGCTCGCTCGAAACAAGCGCGTGTCCCCCCCCGCCTTCCTCTCACGTTCCGTCGCCAACGCCCTCGTCCGCTCCCCTCCCCCGCAACTTGTGCCGCCGTCTCTTCCGACGTCGTCCGACGCCGCAGTTTGAGATTATAATTTTCAACGTGTCGCGCTCAACGCAATATTTCACGGGCGCCTCGACTGTGCGGGTGCAGGGAGCTGGGAACCAAGAGAGGTGGCGGGGGACGGGGAACGAGGAGGGGGACGGCGCGACTCGAGAGCTGAGCTGCGGGGGCGGGGGAGGTTACGATTTTGTTTAGGAGGCAGTCGTCATGCCGGGGAAGTTTGGCTGGCTTCTGTGCTGCTCGTCGTAACGTGCATTTCCTTTTCGGTCTCTCTCACCCAATGCTGTCAACTTTCGGTGCTTTCATTAATCTCGGGTACGATTTGAACATTAAACCTCTGGTTTTCATTTCCCTACACCTTACATTACTAACTAGCGGAAGTAAATCGAAGTTGCTCGGGCATTTATTTATTGCAATCATTTATTAGACAGGAAAAACTATAAAATCCTATCTCTGGTGTAAAACACAAGGAATTTTATTTGTATCCACGTAACGCCATGAAAGCACTCATTCCTCCCTGCCCGTCCGTCCCCGCTCCGTCGGGGCTCACTCCATCCCCCCCACCATCCCCGTCCCGCTCGTTTTCCTCGACCGCCCCGCTCTTTCCCCTCAATTTTGGCATTGAATAATGCGGAGCCTAATTGAGCTATTGGAGTATTTTAAAATGCATTTTTTAAAGTACATTTTAAGGACTATCAGAATATTTTTGTCAAGTTTGGTAAATGTTCTTACTAATTTAGTAATATCTGCAGAAGATCAAAAGTGTACCTGTAGGTGACAATTCCATGTAAATCTGTTGAACTCTTTCAAGATTAGTCCACATAGACAAAAGTCGTAAATACAATAGAGGCAGTGAGAGAGTGAACTAATCACACATTTCAAAACATTAATTTATAAACAAATTCAATGTGTTCATTGATTGATTGATTTTTTCGTGTTTCCGGGCGCGTCAACTGCTTTGGTCATTAGTCCCGTTAGTGTAGTGCTTGTTTTTTCTAGGGAGATGGCGGTTATCTTCCCCCGCTGGATGGCGAGATCCGGCGCCGACCTACTGTCGGCCAGTGGGGTTTCCCCCTAACCAGGACTCTCCCACCAGCGGGGCTCCGCCCCAGCCGGGACAAGCTCTAAGCTCCCGACCGGTCTCCCGGAATATGTGGAAGTGTAGTGCATGTTAGTGTGTGTGTGTGTGTAAGGGGAGAGGATAGGGCAGGACAAGGAAGAGAAAGGACAGATCGCGCGCGGTCCGTGGCCAATTTGGTAGGGTACTGCTCTGGCATTCGCCTGGTGTTGATCGGAGAAACCACGGAAAACTACCGATCAGAGCTGCCGGCCGCTAGAATTCTCCTCCAGACAGCGACTGAATTCAACCTAGCTGAAAAGCTAGTGTCGAAAATCCTGCTGCCGTCAGGACTCGAACCTAGGACCTCCCGGTCAGAGGCGCTGCAGTGACATCAGTTGATGCACTGAGCTACCGCTCCCGGTCAATGTGTTCATAATCGAATATGTTCATTAATCGATAATATGAATTTTGTGGGTTAGCTCCCTTTCACTGAATGTCTCAATTAAATGCATTTTCAATTATGTAATTATGAGAGCGTATATAAAAGTCAGTTGCATTTAAATCAAAACAAACACTGCAATTTTATTAATATAACAGCTAAGCAAGTTTCGAATTTTTATTAGCGCCTTGGTGATGGGACAATTGCCAGGAGAGCAGATTATTTATAACAATCTATTCAAAAATAAAACCCTTCAGAGGAAGAAATCACATACAAGAACGACATACTTATGAGGGTACTTTGATTTCAGAATGAAATATAAGGGTATTTTTATACACCCATGCGTGACCTTTCAACCTTACAAACGAAATGCGGGTTCCCGTAAATGCATGACTATTTCTATTAAGTTCTAAGCTGAATGAAATTACGCTGTGAAATACTCAAACGGGTTTGTAAATTTTTGACCTATAATGCAAATAGACCTACGGCTCTAATGGGCAAAACGACTAAAAAAACAATTAGAACTCAATTCAATTTGGACTTTTAAAGTGGCAAAAACCCGAGGGATTTTATTTCGACTTCAAATTTCTCAAGAAGCCCCAACACCTGAAAGGCCTCCAAGGGTTCAAGGGATTTCCAGCACGCGGACGCGGGAGAGTTTGGTAAGTACAAGATCTCGCGGAAGTAAGCGCCTTGTCTGCTAAGAACCCCGCAATTGCTCAGTCGAGCGAGAAACTTCTCGAGGACTATAATCTGATCCTGCGGGAAAACTTCGAATATCCGCATCTCGACTGCGGCGCGGGCTCCGGCAGGCAGCGGACGCGCTAACGACTCCCGCGTCTCCGGGAAACGGATCTTCAAGATTCGTTTCGCCTAGGCCCAAGTTTCCCGGCCGGCACGACGCGTGCCACTAGCAATAAGTGAATTAGAACTTGTCGCTACAAGAATGGAGGAAAAGTAAGTTATAATGAGTAACTTACTGGTATTAGCTTACTTAACTTTTACATTAATATCACGACGAAGTTAAGCATTGAAGAGACAATCTGGAAATAAATTGAAAAACGAAACACTTATCATAGTTTTTACAATGTACGTACAAATACGTACATTCCCTGGAATTTTGTCGACAGTAACGGTTACCGAAAGGGATAACTAGTGAATAATTTATTTTATGCAGAAGGTTAAAGCCACTTCTAAAAGGCTCTTCATAGTAATAATAATAATAATAATAATAATAATAATAATAATAATAATAATAATAATAATAATAATAATAATAATAATATTGATGATAACAATAAACTGCTCTGTACCACCTCAGTGTCGGCAGGTGATATTTTTTAGCTACTGTTGTGGACAATCCTTGCGGCGGCACCTAACACCTGCACTTGACCTGGCACTTGGCACCAGGCACTTGAACCTGATGTAACCTAATAATTGACATTTTTTAAATATGAATTTTAACGAAACAAATGAAATTTCTAATACTTTTTCATAATTTGTTGAACTCACTTTTCCAAGTTTGTGGAATTTATCGGTTATTTGCTCTCCATGTTGTTTTCAGAGCATAAGAAAAGAGCAGCATGTAGGTACATACTCATAAAACTTGTGGCTTGCACCCTACTGACTTAGTGAATTTCGACAGCCCAATGTATATTAACGATTGAGCATCGCCATTTCTTCTGCGGGCGAATTGGAATAAATTATATTTGACCAACGGGATTAACGTTTCATGTTTCATTCCGCGGCTGCACCACGCCACCATTCCCGCGCGGCCAGCCACAGCGCGTGGCTCAGTGCTATTTGTGCTCGGCCCGCCAACATACGAAAGCGGTTGGCAATAAAATTATCTAATTGATCCTCAAATAAAAAAGGCCGCAGAGGGCGCTCTACTCTGTGGCGAACTGTGCACTTAATTGCATTGTAGAACCAAACAAGCACCGATTCCAACAAAAAAAAATATTTGATTCGATCGGGATAGGCCAGTGTGGAATTTCATATTACGAAATGCTAATAGCATTGTTTACAGCGGTTATTATTACACACGGCGTTTACAAAAATGAAGGGGATACATTTTTGGAAAAATAAGAGTGAACGTTTTCATTGATCAGGTTGCCTCCATACAAAGTGTGGTGTACTTTGCTGCATGCCACTGAAGGAGGAAATACAAGAGGAGCATTTCAATTTTTTTAACGAAGTAGGGAAAGATAAACAATTATGCAGATACAGAGCAAATCTTGAAAGCATTTAAGGTCATTTAATGTAATGATATTTTTCGATGTAACACGTCCTTAGGTTTTTGATTGATTTTTTCGTGTTTCCGGGCGCGTCGACGGCTTTGGTCATTAATCCCGTAAGTGTAGTGCAAGTTTTTTCTCGGAAGGTGGCGGTGATTTTCCCCCGCTAGATGGCGAGATCCGGCGCCGTCCTACCGTCGGCTAGTGGGGTTTCCCCCTAACAAGGACTCTCCCACCAGCGGGGCACCACCCCAGCCGGGACAAGTTCTAAGCTCTCGACCGGTCTCCAGGAATATGTGATAGTGTAGCGCATATTAGTGTAAGTGTGTGTGTAAAGGGAGAGGATAGGGCAGGACAAGGAAGAGGAAGGAAAGATCGTGGGCAGTCCGTGGCCCGTTTGTTAGGGTACTGCTCCGGCATTCGCCTGGTGTTGATCGGAGAAACCACGGAAAATCACCGATTAGGGCAGCCGGCCGCTAGAATTCTCCTCCAGACAGCGACTGAATTCGACCTAGCTGAAAAGCTAGTGTCGAAAATCCTGCCGCCGTCAGGAGTCGAACCTAGGACCTCCCAGTCAGAGGCGCTGCAGTAACATCAGTTGATGCACTAAGCTACCGCTCCAGGTGCGTACTTAGGGAAACTACACAGGTGTCTCGGAATAAATTTTACAAACTTCTAGAACACATAAAGGGATCGAAAATGATAATTTTTTTTCTAATGAACATATAACGTTAAAGGATATTTCTCGCGTTATATGCGAGAGAACTTTTATCTAGAAATATATCTACCTGCCATTAGAATTTGTCCGACCGACAGCATTTCACGGGAGGAGAAGAACCTTATGAAGAAAGTACTTGATGACGTTGGTACAAAAGGAAACGGTAGCAACAGGAATGAAATTCGTTAAGAGAAGGCAGAAGTAAGTGACATGTGATAACTTGCCTAAGAGAACCTCAACCGCGTTTCCTTTCGAAATATATGAGTGCATCGCTCTTGTAAATACACATATGTATTTTATAATGCTCGTTACATCATATCTCAATAGTTCTACAAGACTTCCATGATCTGATAGTCGGTGGTTAAGGGAATTGGAAAGAGTTCGTCGTGACAAAAAGTTCAAATTTCTATTATTCATGAGATATACAGATTTTAATTTCATTATTAACTCAAAACAATATATTACAAATGAAGTTACCTAATGGCGAAATTCACCGAACTACTTAAATCTGCTTTGGAAACAACATTTTCCAAAACAAGTTTTGTTTACAAAAGTTGTATATACAGCAGATTGTGTTGTACATAATCGTGCCGTTGAAAACACAGCTGCATTCATTTGACGAATGAACGTCTTTGAGATACAAAATATGAAATAATATGCAATACATTCACGAATTCTAAATAAATGCTTACATTTGCCATCAAACACGCGAAGATAAAATAAAAGAGGCAAAGTTGACAGCGAAACAAGAATCAGTGAACTCCCTCGATAGATAAGCAGCTTTCTGCAAGCTCCCTTCACATTCACTTCGGAACGCTACATCTTCCTATAAATTAATTTCCCCTCGACTCCGCCTGCTACGAAAATAGGTCAGTCTCATATACTCCCCCCTTGAAATCAGTTCGACATGTTCTTGTAATACACCCGCCCGGCGTGTTTGTGAAGCTTAAAATATCAACCTGTTTACGAGAATATTCTTACGACTGCTCTCTCGCAAAGACCCCCTCTCCCGCCCCTTCACCCCTTTTTAAAAGGCGCAGCCGCTCTTCTGTAAACTTATTACAGTGCTCATTCCCTTCGCAAATATTCATTTCCATTAATCCGCCGAGGCCTCGCGACCCGCATCCGGCATCCCGCGAGCGCCTTCAATCCAGTAATTACTGCAGTAACGACTCCAAGCCTCCCTCAGCGTATTAAATTTATTTAATTACTCGATCCAAGCGGCGTTGGCGGTGGCGCTGGGAGGGGACGAGGCCTGTGCCTCCGTCTTCCCCCCCCCCCCGCCCCCCACCATCTCCCTCCACCCCACAAAGACGCGCGCGCGTTCGCGGCGCGACGCAAGCAGTTCGCTTGCCAGCTGCCTCCGCCCCCGCAAAGGACGCGCTTGCTGTTGCTCTCGATGCCACCCCGTCTCCTCCTCCATCCCCATCCACTCGCCCTCTTGCCGGTTCGCCCGTAGGAGCTGCTCTCGGAATTGCTACCCCCATTTACTTGGGGTCCACGTTTGATCTATCGTTCCAAGCTGATGGCTGCGCTCTTCAATAAGTCTCGTACGATGTTTACATAAATACATCTTCAGGGGACTCATATGTTAAAGTAATGGTTGAGCACTAATAGTATAAACCAGGGATCACCAATCTTTTGAACCTCGCATGCTACATAGTCAAAACCTCAACAGCTCTCAGGATGCAATGTTTCTTACTTTTTTATCACCTTTTTTCTCTTCACATTACACTATCTAAAGGCACAAACACTACAAATTAAACACATCGGCTTACTCCTAAATTATATAAAAAAGTATTTATAGGTACCCTATATTCTTCTTTAAACGCTGTGCCTTTGTTTTCTATTTTAATCTTTTTCAAGGCTCTGATAAAAACTTTGTTTTTAAGAAGATAGAAATATCCTTCTGGCACTAGCATAAAATTAATAAACGGCAACGAAAACATAAATAAAAGGTTACGTAAACGCAAGGCCATTTAAGGGAAATTTGGGGTTTCAGGAAGTCGGGCAGCGAAGGGATTGAACCATTGCAGAGTTGGAGGGGGGAAGGCTTGAATACATCTACGTCGACATGAGATACTGTTGCGTGCTTGCAGACAACACTGAAACACGCCATCTGCATAAGATAATTATTTCTTTGTGTGTAAATGTTGCTAAAAAGGTTTATTGGGCGTAAATCGAAAACATATTTGCGAGTTTCATTCACAATATTATGACCAATACAGTTTACGCCCTCCGAGTCGCAGGAGAGAGCTCTTTTGGGTCGCTGATCCCTACAATAAACATTACTAAGTAATGAAAATGTTTCAATTAGAAAGTAATTTCATTCTTGAAGGGTTTTTTGATACTTAATTTATTATTATTATTATTATTATTATTATTATTATTATTATTATTATTATTATACACGTAACATGATTACAACATTCAGCAATTCCGTAGTCCTGATCGTCAATTAATACTCAATGATTTAGTTAAAAATAAACGTCATGAGACCCTGATGAGGAAACCAACCCACATGTCTTCATATTGCCCTGACATTTTTCCTATCTACACTGATCATAAATCATCAACAATGGAAAAAAGTATTAATAAATATCATATCAATCAGGTTTATGGCTAGATATTTTACTTACATCCTCAGAATTACAGTTGGAATTTGAGGTATACTTAAGGGCCTTCTTTGACGATTAACTGAAATAATTTGACTGAAATAAAGCAGTCCCTCCACCCGCCTACATGTAAATCTCAAAGATAGTACGCAACGGTATCATAGGGAATACAAAAACGGCAGTTACAAAGTTAAAAAAAATCATCATTCACGGTAATAATGATTAAGAATGTCAATGTAGCCAGTTTTGCTATCCCATCTTCCCACAGCGTTGAAACTTGCCCATCATGCCCCCCTCTCCCGCTTTCATTCTGCATCTCCCGATTCTCCCCGCCGGTGCCATCCGTGGACCGCCCCCCCCTCCCGGATGGCCGGTGGGGCTCCGCAACGATGACTCGGCGCTTCCACGGGTTCCCGGTTCATCGGAGTATGAAGCGTCCGCCCGCGCCGTGCTTATGCGCTACGAGGCCGCGTGGGAGGGGCAGGAGGGGGGAGGGGGAGAGAGGGAGGGGCAACTGCCGGGCTCGGGGTCGGATAATCAAAGGAGTCGAAGCCTCATCAGCTAAGAGGATTTGCAGAGTTTCTTATAAAGTCGGCTGGGCGCGCGCGTGGGCGGGCTCCCGTCGCCCGCCCGGAGGTCGACGAATTAGGCGAGCCCAGCCCTGCTGCCGCCGCCGAAGGCCGGAGGCGGCTGTTTTTCGATCCGGGGCACTGAGTTGCTTCTATCAGGTTCCCGTTCGCTGACCTGACCCTCAGCAGATTGGAAGAGTATTTTTAACAAAATGAACTAACACTGCTGAAAATCCTCGCCATATCAATAAAGGCATTATTATTATTATTATTATTATTATTATTATTATTATTATTATTATTATTATTATTATTATTATTATTATTATTATTTAAAACATTCTTGCACATACGAACAGATTGCAAATTGCAACACTTGTGTCCTGAAGATTCTCTCACTTAGCTTTACGTAAATTTATTATTATTATTATTATTATTATTATTATTATTATTATTATTATTATTATTATTATTATTATTGTTATTATTATTATTGTTATTATTATTAATATTATTAGTATTTATTACAATTTATCTTTCGGTTAGCTTTTATGTGTATGTTATACTACAAATTATATGCAGGTGTGTAATTTTATGTACAAAAGTACACACACACCACTGTCTTCTCAACTAGATAAATAAAAGTATCTTATAGCATTTTTCTGAGAAACTCTTAGTTTCTACATCGTACTTTTTTGACGATTTTCCTTGTGGTGAGTCGGAGTTCTGACAATTATTCTAAGTATAGCCGAAAAAAATATCAATTTTTTCGGATCAAAAAGGAAGAAAAACGCTAATTCTGTGAATTGATCGAATTGAAGTGTATATTGCAATAGTTCTGTATCACGCGCAACTTTGCTATTGCACTCGACCTCGGCATCTGGCCGCCAGAACTACTGCATTCGCTTTTCCCAAATGACGCAAGTGACCTTCCGTGTCTATAACAGCGGGTCAAGTTTTTGGGAATGCGCATAAAGTTATTGTAACACGCAAGTTGCGACAATATTGGAAAATGACAAAAAAACTTTTTACGGCACCCCATACTTCTGAGGTCAAAACGGTAAAAGAATTATTTATGGCTAATATTTTGATGAACACACTGTTGTTTTTTTACTTGAAATGGCTCATTCTGTACAAATGTAGTATTTAGAGACGAACCCGTAATAAGGCGACCAGCACGTCGACAGAGTCTCAGAATTCAAAATCTGATACTATCATGTGAAATTGTTGATAGACAAAGCTATTGAGGAATTTGCGAAGAACATTTTCCACGCTCTCTGCTCTCCACATATTGCCTTGAATCTCATTCCATTCCCATAAATCAACCTCAGTATCATCTATTCAATACGACATATACCATTCCTAATGATAAAGGTCGTGTATGAAAATGATCGTAAATAAATAAAATCCAATCATCATAATACGTTTTAAATATGCAATATACTATATTAGGTTCTGCCGTTCTTGCTAAAGTTTTTAAAGCATGTAATCTGCTCGACATTTCCTATCCCTTCAATGCATTACCTAAATCTTTCGACCGAGTGGAATGGAATTTAGAGTAAACGGTGAAGAAGCGACGGGAATGTTACATGAGATCAGCCTGAATGCTCGGTTGTTTCGCGACTTCAGTTAAATTCTAGATAGGATAACTCGTTTGATGACGACTCATGGGCCAACGATTGATTGATTGATTGATTGATTGATTGATTGATTGGTGTTCCCGGGCGCGATAAATGTTAAGGTCATTGGTCCCGTAAATCAAGTGTATCGAATGAGAGGGCGGTCATCTTCTCCCACTGGATGGTGAGATCAAGCGCTGACCCACACGTCGTTTTATGGAGCTTTCCCCAACCAGGTATCTCCAATCAGCGGGGCACCGCCACAGCTGGAACAGGCTAAGCTGGCCCCCTCAGCATGTGCGGTAATGTAGTCCATAGATGTGTGACTTTAAGTAAGGATGATAATAGGACAGGGAAGAGGAAGGAAAGATCGCGCGAGGTCTATGGCCCTTTTGTTAGGGTATTGCTCCAGGATTCGCAAGATGTTGATAGGAGAAACCACGGAAAACTACCGATCGGAGCAGCCGGCCGCGAGAATTCTCTTCCAGACAGCGATTGAAGTTAGTGACGAAATTACTGCCATCTATCAAGTTAGTGGCGAAATTACTGCCATCATCGGAACTCGATCCCTAGAACCTTCCGATAAGAGGTAAAAAGCAATGACATCAATTGATGTCCTGAGAGACCTAAGACGGTATAGTATGTGTCATTGAGATTTGTTAAACTATGGTTATTAGATCCGAAAGTATAGAGTATGATGTATACCGAAAGGTGATGTTCTGCCCTCTTTCGGCCGTGGGATCCGGCCCTGACTTGTACGTCGGCTTGCTGTGTTTTCCCCTACAGATGAGTCCCCTAGAAGGAGACCGTTACAACCGGTACACGCTCTAAGCCATGACTGGTCTCCCGACGTGTGTGCTAGTTGAAGTGGAAGTGTGTATAAGGGGAAAGAAGGAAACAATGATAAGAAGTAAATATCGCATGCGATCAATGGTGCTTTTGTTAGAATACTGCTCCATAATTTGCCTGAAACTGCTCGGACTCACGAGGGGAAATTATCGATCGGAGCAATCAGCAGCTAGAATTTTTCTCCAGACAGCGGATGAATTCGACCCAGATGTACCAATGACGGCAATAGATTGGCGAGAAACGGAAGAAAACAATCGACGTATTCTGCGACACACTATCGTTCTTTTAAGGCTGTCCTCTCGTTTTTTAGATCTCGATTAGCATATTTTTCTACCTTCCCCTCTCTGCCCCTCCGCCGCCGCCTCCTCCTCGGGCCTTCTCTCGCGACTGAACAAGTGCAGGCGCGCCGGCCGCGCAGACCCCTGCCTCTTTCCCGCTCGTTTGCTCTAAGATGCGTCTCATTTACCGCTATGCAAATACAGCGTCAACAGATGTTTCGACAATCTCAGCAGCGGAGGAGCCTCGAACGGGAAGACGGGGAATAATAACACCAATGGCACGAAGGTTCTGCGCTAGGCGGGGCCTTAAATATGGAAAAACAGAAAACCGACGCTTGCTCACTTAAATAATTTCTCTCGTTCGCCAAGGCGCGCCGGGAAATGTTCCTCGGAGCGGTCCTCCTCAAACGGAATATTACTACTCCGCGGAGAAATGTTTCTTCTTTGAGAATTCACGGGAAGAGAAGAGGCTACGGCATTACTGGGAAATATTCTTTCGGCATTCTCATCTTTGTTATTTATGTTGAAATGGAAGTTTGTGGTAATAAGTATTACTGCTATATTTGCAGTTGGATTAAGTCAACGAAATAGACAAATGTGGTGGTGTTGTTATTTATGTACAAAGAATATTAAAGCTTCGGGCGCCCCTAGATGGTTGAATAGTTAGCTAACTAGACTATCAACTCTCAGTGTGCGAGATCAATCCCTGCTGAGGTGAATGGCTTTGTGAAGCGCGAAAAAAACCATAGTGGTCATGTCGTACGTGCGTGAAAGAAGCCTGGCCAACTGATTGTCCATAACTTAAATCCTTGGAAAAATCAGGGACCACTACCGATGAAAGCAGCTGGCTTTTAAAATTATCGTCTGAACAGCGGTTTAATTAATGCGACCTAGCAATATAGCTAGTGTCGAAAATCCTCCACCTTCAGAACTCCCTCCCTAGGACTTCCCGATGGTGGCAGGATTTTTGAAGCTAGCTATATAGCTAGGTCGGGTTCAGCCCCTGTCTGGAAGAGAATTCGTAGCGACCAGCCGCTCTGATCGGTAGTTTCCCGAGGATTCTCCGATTAATACCAGATGAATGCCGGAGCAGAACTCTAAAGAACGGGCCACGGACCGCGACCGATCTTTTCTTCCTCTTCCTTGTTCTATTCTCACCCGTTACTTTCACACACTTACACTCACTACACTAGCACACCAGCCGGGAGCTCAGAAGCCCGGCTGGGGCACTGCCCCACTGGAGAGAGATATCTGGTTGAGGAAAAACTCTGCAAGCCAACAAGTAGGTCGCCACCCGATCTCGCCATCCAGCGGGGGAAGATCTCCTCCACGTCCACCGATCAAACATGCACTTCATTTATGGAACTAATGACCTTATCAGTTGTAGAGCCCGAAATTACTAATCAGTCGATCAACCTAGGACCTCCCGTTCAGAGCCATTTGCCAGAGCATAGCCTGTCACCCTGAGCCATTTCAAGTGGTTATTATTTGTGTTAATTATATATTTGAAATAGCCTCGAAGTGTCCATTGCATGGGTGTTAACCCGGCTCCGTTCGTTGGGCTGCGTGGGCGGGGCGCGTTGTCGGCCGTTCTCGCGCGGAACCCTTGCGTCGCGCCGCGCGCGTTAGCTCGCTCGAGTGTTTACAGCGCCGGAGAGCGGCCTCGGGTGCCCGGCGCGACAAAAACGACGACGACGACGGCGGTGAAGGCGGCGGCGAAGGCGGCGTCGCGGCGCCCCCGACGCTCCTGGGGCCCTTCGCGACGAACCGCGCCCCGCCCCTCCCCGCCCCTCCCCGCTCCGCCCCGCCCCACCCTTCGGCCTCCGGCCTCCGGCCTCCCCCGTCGCGCGCTCACACTCAGGGCGTGCGAGAAGGAAGAGGTAGGTCGCGTCGGAGGGCAAGTGTTTGCCAACTTGGCGCCGGGAATGGCAAGTGCCATCTATCGCAGCTAAGACGAAAGCAAGGGTTTTCGACAAATCTATAGAGCGGACGGGATTTTTTTTGTTTACTAAATGTCCAATGTGAGAATATATAATTTATTGCTTTTTATGAATAAAAGGTAGTAATTATTTGCTATAACTCTGAATAAAAAATATTGCGGTGTATTACCAATGTACGGTATTGTGCATAAGTTAAAAATATTGTGCTCTATGGACTGGGAGTGAAATAAATTATGTATGTCAAGAAATATAGGTTCAATTAATAAAATGGGTATCCATTCGAGCAAAATTATTAGTAATGTGCAAAAAGTTGTACGTCTTCAATATTTTGTATTCATCTTTAAGTAGTCAAACTCATTGATTTCAACATTTACAAATATTTTCTATTCGTACATTATTGCTACAAAAATAATTAACATGAATAACATCGCAAATTCATTCCGTCCGTCCGTAAGCAGGGTAGGAGGTATGACTTTCATTCTTTGTTAGATTTTTAAAAATTGAAGTAAACGGGGACATGTTGCCAGTAAAATAAGTCCGATGGTATCAACAAAGCGCAAGGAAAATTCAGTCACGTGGAAGTCGTCGTTTTTGCCGTGGTTGTGGACGATACTTCGTCCTTCGCGCCCCTCTTGTCTTCTTTCTCGTGAACTCTGCCATTCGGCCTCCCCTTTGTTCAACGCTGCCTCGCCCACAGAACGCTCTCAATTCCAAGAGTGGTGTGAAAGGTGTAAGCAAGCAATGTGTCAGAAAAGAAAATGTGAACATATGATATTAAAGGAGGACAATGAGAAAATCATCAATGATGGCTCAATTCACCTCCACACGTCAACTTTGAGGCTGTGTGGACAAGCAGGCTACTAAATTGTGGAAAGCGCGTCTTATAGATTAACTTGCACCCGTTCATAAATCGACTCCCAAAGTTAGGAGAACAAAAGAAGATAACGATAGAGGGGACGAGGACATTCTTGGTTTGTAGCTTGAATGTGTGTGGTTGAACTTCGCGTTTATTTTTGTGGTAATGGCCTCTTTTAATTCCACGTATTTGTGCCGAATTTGTTTCAGTACAGAGGAAGCTTTAAAGTTTCTTCACAACACAACACAAAGAAAGTGTGTGAATAACCTTGCAATGAGTATCTGTTTGATGTGAATGATTCGTGGAGATATTCCACTTGCAAAATATTTTTTCAATCAATTTTTGAAGCAATTCCTGAATACTTCCCTTAAGCATAATTCCATTGGAAGCCAATTTCTTTGTTAAATTCCGTGAGCTCGCTTTCTTTTTTTCCTAAAAAAACTGGCCACAAAGTATTTTGGAATAAAATATTGTAGATATTGTGTTTTGCGAAGTCTTAAGGCTGTTTAATGTTATTCCAGAAGGTCGATCAAAGTTTGAAATCTCGTCCCTCACATATACACGTGCAGCGAAACTTTATCGGTGCTCTTAAAGCAAAACTCCATTTCGTTTGCAAGTTTGCGTTTTCGTTCTCCATGTTCTCATAGAAGTGTGTCGAGTCCGTGGGACAGAATAAAGGACCAGAGCCTGAAAAGAATTAAGAAATCACCAAAAGTTTGAAATAAAATGAACTCTCATCGCTTCTACATTGCGCTGATACAGCTCTATCGGCATTTTTTGTGTGATACTTTTGTAACACAACGATCTATTGATTTCTTGTTTTTCCTTGCGTAATGAATTATGTTAGGATTTATCTCCGAGAACTCTACACGGATCACTGTTTAGTTTTTGTAATTTCTGGACAAGAAAATTCATCTAATCACATTGACATGACTGAACTGACCTCTGAGACAGTTGGAACGCTTTCTTTTTTAAAACAATGTCTTCTTCATAGTACACCATACGCAATCATGAAGCAAATACATACCCAAATTATTATAACTTCTACGTGGCTCAAAAGTATCATTCCTTAATCAGATTTAGCGAGAGACAAAACTGAACAGCAATGGCAAATTCATAAACTTTAAAAGTCCAAAAATACTCATTATCCCATGAAACCTTTAAATGATCGACTAAATTACTAAATATTTTACTACATGTTTACTTTCCTTATGATTTTCAAGAAACTTTTAAAAACTCATACTAACAACGAAGGACAACAATTGTTTCGTAGAGGTTATCAAGAAGATATTACTTCAAGGGTTTCGCAAGACCAAAAAGAGAAAAAGTAAATTATAAACGGGAATGTGCGCATCTTTGTCGCACACAGACGCAAAAACTGAATTTCGCTGAAATTTTCACATTTTGTTCTTATTTGTACACAGAGTGTTTGAAGAGTGGTTGGAAGTAAATGGGATGTAAGGGGGCGTTGTTGAAGATTTATGCGTTTAAGATGACTCAAGCGTCCCTGAACAGAAGCCCCACGCAACCCGCCGCACCGTCAAGTTTTAGGCGCGTCCGTAGCTGCCTATTCTGCCCCTGTGATTGTGAAATAATGGAGCGTTACCTCGGACGAGTAAATCAAATTTCTCCAAGACAGTGACATAACGAACGCATGCCTAAACTTGAAAGGAGAACGTTTGAACAATAGGATACTTGACAACAATGTCCAAACCAGGACATAGAAAAAATCTATACTCGCTAGAAAGTCTCATTAGAATATTATTAGAATTTTCGCAAAGCGTAGCGTAAAACATGATTAACAATAGCATGTGAAGTGTAATGCACCGCAATAGCAAAGAGTTGCCGGGTCCACTAGTAAATAATTTTTTTTTAAATGTCTATTTGTGGTGAGGCTCAGGGCAGAAGGCCTGCTCTTGGCCGCCTTCACCACAAAAGATGAAGTACCGCCGCCCTGCAGCCTGCGACTAAACGCCTCTCTGCCCTCCCCCGGTGTCTGTGGCGAGCGCGCGGGCTGGCGGTGGCGGAGGCGGCGCAGTGTGCCCGCCGGAAGGCGCTGATTCACGGGTGCACGCAGCGGCCACGCCTATCTGCGGCGGCCATCGCGGCGTAAAGCCCTGCACCCGCCCCGCTCCGCTGCGCCAGCGCCTCGGTCGCCACCGCAGCGCGGGGGCCCTTCCCGCATAAAGTCAGTCGTCGCCACCGCCACCGCCCCCGCAGTGGAGAGCGCCAGCAGCGGAGAGGGATTCCGAGAAGGACGATGGGACGAGCGAGTGTCGACAGGAGTGGAGGCGGTGGTGGTGGTGAGAATTCCAATGCGTAGGCAAAGGTGGCGCCGGAGAAGAGGTTGTTAGGTCGGCCACGGAAGGGAATGCGACAGAGGTAACAGCAACGTGACGTTACAACTATCAACGCACGTGGAAACTTTGAAACAGCAAGGGCTGTGCGAGAGGGGTAAGTAGCTGTTGAGTTGCGAGGAGTGTCTTCGAATTTCGTGGAAGTGAATGTAGCAATGTTAGCAATGATTCTATTTTCATGGTTGAGATGCTGGGAACGTAGATTGACACTCCAGTACAATTGAAGGCTTGCAAGTATAGACACGTGGACTCGTTCATGCACTCGAGATAGTGGAAGGCGGGAAAGGTGCCTTTGCATGAGAACAATAATTACAGAGAGAAGAACAAGTGTGTTTTACGAAAGTGTCACACATATAAATACAACTACAGTTATAATTCATACACAGAATCAGTAGAAGAGATAATGATAGCTCTGGGGGTACAGGATACCTCAGCTATAGTGGTCGTGATTCGAACGAGGCCCAATGGCCTTGGCAGCAATGAACAAAGAAGCGCGAGAGGCTGTGGAAGCGGTAGCTGCTACAGAGATGGCCGTGATGGTGGCAACGGAGGAGGCACCACGAAGCCGGCGAAGGCCCGGGTCGCTCTATCAGCGGAATCTCGGCCGCCCGTGAAAAATTAGCCGGGCAAGCCGCACTTTATAGAGATGATACGGGCCTCTGCCGCCGCCAGGCAGCGCTGTGGCCTCCTGAGCTGGGACGGGCGAAGGTTGGTGGCGGAGCCTCTGCGAAGACCGGAGGGAGTTGGGGGAGGGGGAGAGGGCGGAGGAAGGCCGCTTAGATGCGTCCGCGAGATCTAAATCCAAGGCGTGGGTGGGCGCCACGTTTACGTTCGCGAGATCATGATCCTAACGACTTTCTTTTATTTGTAGTTATGTCTGGAGGTTCATTCTAGAGACAGTCTTCTCTAATCTTTACGGGGTCCGTTAAGTATAATTTAAAGAAGCATCATATTTCTACTGGTTACTGGGCAATGATCTACAGCAGATTTGAATGAACAGTAACTAATATTTTATGGATATTTACGTCTACACAGCATATATTCTCTTCGCAAATTGTTCGTGAAAAATCAAATTGATCCCCTAATTTTTTGTGGACAAAATAAATATGGAAAAGAAACAAAAATATTTTTGTAATAGGAAACAATGAAAAACATGAGTAAAGATTTTGGTAAATTAAATATTTCCATACCCCATTTTATAGATATTGATGTATTTCTTACTTGTTTTTTATCGGCACATCATCTTTTAATTATTAGACTAATACATAAAACCTAATCGAAAAGCAACTTATATCGTGCTTATGAGAGAAAATACACAATATCTAACATTTACAAGAATTATCTGTTTGCATTACTCTGTATTTCCAATACAGTCGTTAAATCTATTTCTAGATTTTTTCAGGTGGTGTGAATTATAAATTTTAGTAGTGAAGAAAAAAATTAAAAACTTACCATTTCACGGACTCTAACGCCGTTGGGTTGGCTTCATATGAACAAAATAGGGAGATATCAGTTGTCTCGTTCACCGTCACGTTATCGAAATCCACATTTGAAGAAATGTCGACGATAGGAGGATCTGAAACAGAAAATACGAATTAAACGCCGTTTCAACAACAGGTTCTTGAAAACAAATGCGTATATTTATTTTTTTAATATAAAAAGTTTTCACAAAAGGTATTACCGCATTGTTTCAAACATCAATGTAATCCATTCAAAATCGCTATTGAGGTGATGCTGATTAGAGAAGCTTATTAGATGGATACATTCGGGAAGCGCTTAATTGATAGCTGAAATTAGACTGTATTATAAGATGATATCGGTATTAAGACCATAACTTCCGATATGGCATATTAGCGCGGTAGCGTATTGTGTATTAATACCAATATCAATACAACGTCGTAAGAGATTAGGAGGTATCGTAGCTTACTATCAAGCAGGCCACAATCCACGGAAGCTAAGAGAAATGCTTCTGATTTAAGAGATGTAGTTGGAAATGAGCCGCACGGGGGCCAGACGCACAGTAAACTCAGAGACGCTTATATACCAAGAATATGTGGGACTGTGGCAAGGAAGGAGCTATTGTACGAGTGAAACCAATGAGAGAGAGGAATTAGACTGTGGATTAATGATTAACTCAGCTAACAGTAGTGGATGGGTGTAAATGGGGATTAAATCCTATCTCGGAAGAGTTGATAGAGAATTTGGAGCGATTAAAGTGAAAAAAGGAATGTGAACGAGAGCGGAACAAAGGAAGGGAGCAAATATGATAGGAAACCGAGAAAAAGCACGGATTGATTGATTGATTGATTGATTACAAGTGATTTCGGTCGCGTTTCCTGCTAAGTTCATAAGTCCCGTAAGTGTTGTGCATGTTTTCTGCTCGAAAGGAGGCGATCTTGCCTCGTTGGATGGCGAGATCCGGCAGCGACCTACCGTCTGCTAGCGGGGTTATCCTCATCCAGGTATCTCCCACCAGCTGGGCATCACCCCAGCTAGGACAAGCTTTAAGCTCCCGACCGGTCTCCCGGCATGTGTGGTTGTGTAGTGCATGTTAATGCAAGTGTGTGTGCCTGTGTGTGTGTAAGTCAGGGGTGAGCATAGGTCAACATAGAGGAAGAAAAGATCGTGTGCGGTTCGTGACCCGTTTGGTAGAGAACTGTTTCGGCATTCGCCTAGAATTAATCGAATAAATCACGGAAAACTATCGATCAGAGGAGCCGTCCGCAAAAATTCTCGTTCAGACAGCGACAGATCTCGACATAGCTATCTGGCCAGTGTCGAAAATCCTGCTACCGTCGGGACTCGAACCCCAGGACCTCCCAGTCAGAGGCACTGCGGTGACATGTTAATGCCCTGAGCCACCTCTCCCGGTACGACCACGACCATGGAGCCAGTCAGGGCGAGTGAAGGCTGGCGGGTGGCGGCAGAAACAAGCAGGCGGTGTGGGCTGGGCGCGGCCGACGGGTGGCCCGGTCCCGGCCCCGAGAGCCCGAGGGGGAAGGGGGCGCCGAAGCCCCGCGATCCCCCAGCGGCTAATCAGGACTCTGCGAATCCTGAAGTAATCCCGTTGATCGGGGATACCCGGCGGAGGCGCGAGGGGAATGGCGGCGATGGCGGGGGAGGGGGAGGGGGCGGAGAGGGGCTTGGATTGGAGGTGCTCAGGGACCGCAGTAACGAGGTGGACTGATCTTGGGGCTGCGAACGCCTGCCCGGCCCTGCGTGTGCCGAAAAATTCCCGTCTTTCCCGTCGATTGACTGCAACTTCACTTCTACTGTCGCTTTCAAGTTTATCAAAAGTTTATCGAAAATGTATTATCATCATTATTATTATTATTATTATTATTATTATTATTATTATTTATTAAGTGTAAAATAATAACAAAACTGTTCCAAATTTCTGCATCTACACGATTTACTTCTAATACCATTTTACAAACTTGAAATCCCATTGCAAGGTCTACATCATGTTCGAGAATCTTAATTGGGCGTGCGCTCAACTTTTCATAATTGAAAAACGCTATTCTTGGTTATCTTTATTAACAGATCAGTGAAAATTTTGATGAAATGTATTATTTTGCTATCATGAAAGCAATGTAGAAATGTGAATAGTAGAAATGTTTAAGATCTTCAAAAAATACCACGTTATCGGACAATCAATCGAGTTCTATTGCAGTACAGGTCTGAGCTGTATGAACATTAAGAATCCTAAAGCACTGGAAAGACTAGTAAGTATTACTTACATAAGGTGACTGTTTTTAAGAAAACAATATATTAATTTTACGCTTAACTAAGGCTATGCGTTCGGCTATTAAGCTAACGCCACTACATTATTTACTGTTAATTTATTAGTCTTCCTCGTCCACATGGCCGAAGTTAGTGTAAATGAGCGAATTTCGATTATGTAGTTTCTTTCCAGGAGCATATACTATACAATTGCAGAACATTATACGATGTAATTAATATAACCAAGTCGTCATGGTCACTTCTCTGAAGGTAGAAGAGTTCCAGAATCTTATTACTTATGCCTTTGAGTTAAAAAAATGTATATCGTAATCACACACATTTTGTGGTTGTCTGAGTAGCAGCATACGGTTTCCTGATTTTCAACAAAATGTTTGAAGCCGTGAAAGAGAAAGCCCAAGATGGTCGATATTCTTCTTCAATGTAAGAAATTGCTAAGTTTCCGATTGCCGACTTACTTTTCACCTTAATGTATTTTAAATTACTTTCTTTGAAACACTACCGGGGCCTATTCAGGAAATCGTGAATGAAATTTGTTTCCTTCTTCTGCCAGATGAATTGAAATATCATTCTACATTTATCCCCTGGTAATATTAAAACTTCTTTGAACTATTCTAAATTGGTTTTCAGTTTAAATACGAGAGTGTTAAGAATATATGACGCAATCACGTAAATTTCGCCCGTTTCGGATGGGGGACGTGGCTGTACGGGCGCGGGGCTATTTTTGGAAATAATTAGAGCGCGCTGCTTTGAAGGTAAATTTGCTGGAAGGAGCGGCGGGAAGAAGCAAGGGGGCTGGGCAGGACGGGGGGGGGGCGGGTGCCGAGCACAAGTGCCATTGGGGGAGGATCCTCTCGCCAGAGACGGAGGGAGAGAGAGGAGGGGGCGTGTACAAGACGGCGGCGGGGCACAGGAAGGAGCGGACGGGGCGAGGAAGAGGATGGTGGGCGGAGGTCGGGGAGGGGTGGGGGTGGGTCGGGAGGACGAGAGGAAAAACTTGGCCGGCGGCTTCCGCTCGACCGGACGCCTTCCTTATGCATCTGGAAAGGACGAGAAAATTTCTTTTTCCTCCCCATTTTCTCGGAAGAGAGGAACGCCGTGGTGGCTGGAGGAGCCGACGCTGAGGGTCTGCGAAAAGAGGTGGGGCGGAGGAGAGACGGGAAGGGAGGGTGTGAGAACGGGGTGGGAGAACGGGAGAGATGGGGTCCGCCGCTGGAATTGTCGCCCGCACGCTCAGAAGGAAGGAAGCTGGTTCTGAAATAAGGTCTACTTATTGCCAAGTCCGGAAATCTCATTAAACTGCGGCGAACAGCGATAATGTTGCAGGACGTAAAGAAACTTTATCAAGCCACCGGCGCGGTGTTTAACAACTTCTTTAACGACATCGATCTCGCAGTAATTACCGCTGCTCGTGAGGTGGGTGTGGGCGGCGGCCCCTCCTCGACCCCGCACTCTTCCTCTCACCACCCCATCCCACCATTCCGCCGTTGTCTAGATCGAGCCCCGAGAACAATGCGAAGACGGGATCTTGATGTGCACTTTTGTTTCAAATTACTCGCACGTGGTAACTGCAACTCTAACTAAAGAGTTGCACTTCGTTCTCGAGTTGTTCATTTGCTTTCATTATCATCACGTATTATCATTTACTGCATCACACATTCTGTGAACGTCTTCGTTTGAAATAATTATTCTCATTGCTAATATTTCATTAAGGAAAATTAATTTGCAGTTTCGTAAATCGAGATAATTTCTGAACTTCTCTGCTTATAAATTATGTTTAATATTAGTAATCTAAAACCTTAATCACTAAACAGTTAATTTCAAGTCACCAAGTAAATTGTAAAACGATAGTTATAACAATCTGTGACTCTATAAGAAGAAATACAATTCGTACACAAGCATATAGAAATACACAAAATTTCAAGCCTCACTGGAAAATATTCAAAAACATCGGATGCTACCAAATACAAAATTCTCCACTTCTTTGAGGACTTTGATTGTCTTTGGAAGTTTCTGGAATTGAGAATTCTCTAGAACACTGCAGCTAATAAATATGACGTTCATATCAAAGGAATATTCAGAGGCAGGAGAGTAAGAACGCAGAGTTCTATTGAATGAGTTTATAAAAGTAATCAAGGCATTTGAAGAGGTGAATTGAGAGTTTAAACATTTAACGATATTTTCATTTATATTTTATCAACTGCATTATAGTGTCTGTGAGAAGACCTTTTGTATATTACATAATTTGTATCAGAGACAATTTGTAGGATATACGTCAAGACTATTCAATATAATGAGTAGATAGAATATAACACCTGGAACATCAATTTTTGGCTGGAAAGTTGAAAAAAAATGTTGCAGCTGATGCTTAGAAACTTTAACGCATTGGCAACCGGCAAAAGTGCACTCTTAATTGCATGTATTTAATCCAATTTGAATCCGATTTAAATTAGCTAGTGATTTAAGAAAAATTCATATAATATTAATTCTACCAAAAAATTGCAAATCTTCTGATGACATGCAATCAATTCGTAACATTCTCAGTGTGTTAGATAAAGCCATGTTGCAGTTCAATGGAATAGTTATTTTCTTTCCATGGGCCAGCGAAATACAAGTAAATAGTACGCAAGGCGAATGATCATCGCACCAAACCTTAGAAATTCGTACGTTCCTCCGCGGTCGCGACTACGAGGTTCTCTTTCTCTCGGCGGGAGGGGCGCGAAACCAAAGCGGAACACGGCGAGAGCGCGACGCAAGTATTACCGTATCTGCAGGTAGCGTGTGATGTCGTCATCAATCTTTCCTCGACGCTAATATACTAAAAGTTGCTCCGGCCGCGTAGAGATCGTTTAATTTACGACAACCCAAACGGGAAAAGTCTCAACGCGGAAGGCAGCGACTTGGCAAGGCAGCTGGAGCTTTCCTGCGGGGAGGCGTTTCCAGAAATAAATGCGGAATTCCATGGTAATGCACTTTCGTGCAGCACCTTCGCCGGAAAAGAGTGGCGCACACGATATACTACTTAGCGGCCGCTTTTGTGGAGTCTGGAATTACGCTAGAAATGTTCGTGATAAATTTCCAGATGTGTATCTACAGAGGCCAATCCCAGATAACACAATGTGAGTGATAAAGCAGAGCGTGCAGGTCTGCTTTGCGATTTGCAGAGAATCAAATTTGTCTTCATATTCGGCTACACCTTTGTTGCTGTATGCGTACTCCACCACAGCATTCTCATTTCTTTGTAATTACAGCTTCATCTGAAGGGATGCAATTATAATAAATTACCATTCAAAATAGCAAATTAAAAACATTCAAAAAATATTTTTTGACGAAACACATGTTGGGAATAAACAAAAAAGATGTAATTCTATTTAAACATATTAATTGCTCATTAATTAAATTAATGAGAAAATGATCAAATTTTTACATATTTTAAATTTACATGCTATGATCTGTAGAAAAATTACAGCAAAATTGGAACTCCACTTCCTCATGAATTACTCATCGGAGGAGAAAGTCTCTCTCTAACAACAGAGACGTGAAAACACAGGAACAACTAAGACAATATTTAAAACCCACAATATGACGTACGAAGATAAAACTGTTCGCAAGCTCCACGACGACAGTGAAAAAATGACAACAAAAAATAATACGGAATTATGGTATTCAATACCAAACCTTTGAGTTACAATTCCAGGTTATCGAAACAATAAAAAACGAGGTTGCGTATGCAAACTAGCTCTGCCTCGCACGTCGACCGTTGTGATTTTTGTACTCGTTTCCGCGTCCGCGTCATTCTGACGCTGTCACACATAAACACGCACATACTGTGGGCGCAAGCACTTAGCGGCCGTCAAAACCACCGGCAGGCAGCAGCCCATCGGCCTCCGCGCACGTGGTCGCGACCCCCCATGCAGGGCACGTCCGCAAAATCAATGCATGGGCAAGGAGGAGGGGGCGTTAGCGGCGTGGGCGACAGCTCGCGGGGGCGATGTGAGCGGCGGGGACGAAGTGGGCGGCGCGGTGACACAGGTGGCGGGAGTGCAGGCGAACAGTAACCGAAGCGACGGGGATACTAGGTGATGGTAGTGGAAGAGGGAAGAATTGGCACAGAATGCGGTAGAAACACTGGAAGAATGTGATGATAAGGGACTGAAAATAGCCATAAGAAATTACACAGTATAGAACGAAGGGGTAGATTGATTGATTATTAGTTTTGGGGCGCATGAACGGCAATGATCATTAGTTCCGTAGGTTTAGTGCATGTTTTTATCAAAGGAGGTGGTTGTTATTTCCTTTCTGAATGGTGAGATCCGGAGCCGATTGATTGATTGATTGATTTTTTCGTGTTTCCGGGCGCGTCAACTGCTTCGGTCATTAGTCCCGTAAGTGTAGTGTACGTTTTTTTCTCGGGAGATGGCGGTGATCTTCCCCCGCTGGATGGCGAGATCCGGCGCCGACCTACCGTCGGCTAGTGGAGTTTCCCCCCAACCAGGACTCTCCCACCAACGGGGCACCGCCCCAGTCGGGACAAGCTCTAAGCTCCCGACCGGTCTCCCGGAATATGTGGTAGTGAAGTGCATGTTAGTGTAAGTGTGTGTGTGCAAGGGGCGAGGATAGGACAAGGAAGAGGAAGGACAGATCGCGCGCGGTCCGTGGCCCGTTTGGTAGGGTACTGCTCCAGCATTCGCCTGGTGTTGACCGGAGAATCCACGGAAAACTACCCATGAGAGCAGCGGGCCGCTAGAATTCTCCTTCAGACAGCAGCTGAATTCGACCTAGCTGAAAAGCTAGTGTCGAAAATCCTGCCGCCGTGGGGAGTGGAAACCTAGGACCTCCCGGTTAGAGGCGCTGCAGTGACTTCAGTTGATGCACTGAGCTACCGCTACCGGTATCCGGAGCCGACCTACGCGTCGGCCTGCGGGGTTTTCCCAATTCAGGTGTCTCCTACTTGCGGGGCATCGCGCCAGCCAGTACAAGCACCCCCGTGACAGAGTAGCGCGGTAAGTGAAAGTAAGGGGTGAGAACAAAACAAAGAAGAGGAAGGAAACATTGTAGGTGACCCTTTTGTCAGGGTACGACTCCGGCATTTACCTAATGTTGATCGGAGATGCCATGGAAAACTACCGATCAGAGCAGCCGGGCGCTAGAATTCTCCTCCAGACAGCGGCTAAATTCGACATAGTTACGTAGCTAGTGTCGAAAATCTTGGCACCGTTGGAACTCGAACCCGAGGATCTCCAGATTACTGTAGTTATATCAGTTCTCCAGGTACTGTAGTTATATCAGTTGACGCCCTGAGTCACCTCAGCCGGTTCGAAATATCCATAATTTATAATTTGTATGTTATAAAAATATGCGAAAAGTGGTTTCGCGATAAATGCTCGTCCTAAATGCAAAAATATATATCCATTCTAAAGTAGAGACCCATACAGAAATTTATGTCCATACTGTGGAATGGCATTATCTATTGGAAAATATGCAAATACAGCAACATGCATAAATATTGCTACATGATATTGGATCTCAGAACGCAATATCACGCGGCAATACTCGCAGATCTAGAAGAGAACCCAGTAAACAGCCGAAAGGGAGGAGACGTCGAGCCAGGGAGAGAGGCAGCGGCGAGGAAGACTCGGTCAGCAGCGACGAGCGCCAGACGCATTGGGGCAGATGGCTTCGCGCATCGGTCGAGCGTCACATTCAATTGTAAAGGCGTTTGGGCCTCCCCCACACTAACGCCTCCTCCACCCCGCCGGCACATCTCGGCGGCCGCGACGACCGTTCGCACACGCCGATCCTCCGTCTCGCCCTCACTCCGCGGAGCCTTCACCCGGCGGTTTTATAGTGGGCGTCCGCCGCCCCGCCGTGCTCTCCCTGCATCCTCCCGATTCGGCGCTGACCGATAGGGCCAGTTTCCAGCCGTCTCGCCGCCACCGCCAGCGTCGCTGCTGCCACCGCGACCGCGCCCGCCGCCAGCCCATTTATTTCGTTCCTTTTACATCCGAACTTTCCTTGTAAATGGGTTTGTCGAGTGGAGGACAGGCGCGAGAGAGTGCGGGCGCTCGGCCGGGGGCGTGTGGGGCCGGGGCGGGGCCGGTGCCTGGGATAGCCGAGAGATAAAGCGCCATGAATTGTGTATTCAGAGCGGCACCGCGCGGCTCTGCTCGTCCCGCCTCCCGCCCACGGCTCGCACCCCGGCCACCGCCCCCGCCGCCTCCCGCGCGGTGACAGTGACTGCTCGCGCTCCAAAGCGGCCCCTTGACCCGCCCCCCGCCGCCGCCGTCGCCCGTGCCACGCTGTCGCCGCGGCGGGTGAGGGGTGGCGGTGTGCTCCGTCGCGCGCTCTCGCCTGCCAGCGCGCCGCGCTCGCCGCCCGCCTGTCGTCCCGCCCCTCGCACCTCCCGGCCGCGGGATCTCTCGCCGCTGACGGCTGGTGCCACTTCGTCACCTTTTCCGTGCCGCGAATGCGCCCGCGAGCTCTAAACGTCGCGCTGGGTGTGAGCGTGACGGCGCTTGGGCAGGCGCGCTTTGACTCGCTGATTTTCGACAAAAATATGTACTTCACGCTCCAAATTTTTGCATTCGAACATAATAAAAAACAACCCAATGATTGGTATTATCTCAAAATGAACATCGTTTTATGATTTCGTGTTCCCCTGATAATACTGATATCGCTAATGTTTTCCTTCATGAAAAGAAAAACAATGAATTTCCAAATAAAAGGTTCAGTTAAACATTTAAAAAGAAATACCCTTCGGGTGGCTCATAGACATGGATTTCCGTGGAGCGATCCTGAGGGCAATTCTCCGCCGGAGCAAAAATAAAGCTGTACCGTTCTAATACAAATCGTCACAGTTCCTAAAGTTATGTGACGAAACAAAACGTTCAGGCAGGCCAAGTGAGTTACGAATGTTGTTAGGAGTACGTCATGCTCGCCACATGTCTCCCTTTCCCCCCAGGAATGGTTAATAAATAGAAAGAGGATCCAGTCCTCGGAACACCACAAGCTGGAAAAGTCGGATTAATTTGACTCTAAATTGCTAAATACATACACACATACACAATAAAAGAAATAACAATTATTTATATTAGGGTCATGACAGCTCTTTATTTAGGATGAGTTGTCAGGTTCTCGGATAAAACAGCATTACTCTTTTAACAAAATGGTTTATCATATTCCAGCCATCGCTTTATAGGGAAAGACTTTCCAATTTGATAACCGCCCGATGGAAAGCATGTTTTCATTAATAAAACGTGTGCTTCATTAAAACAAATATTTTATTTATTTCTGTTTATTTAATACTAGTTTCAGAGGAAAATCAAAAGTTCGCATGGACTTTAATTTAAATCATAGAATCAAAAATAATTTTAATTTGTTAATAAAAATGATAACAACATCGACATCAGGTTGAAAAAATTAATACATTAATTTGACTTGGCTTGGTTTGTTGATTGCAAAGTCATATCCTCGACTCAAGTAATAGGACCCTACGTCTTCAATATTTATCTTGAAACTTTTATTCTAGCAGAAAAATGTCAAGACTACTGCTCTCCCAAATGAAATCAATTACCTTTGAAGTGTGATATTACAATGTTCAATTCATCAATCACTCGTAAGTCAAATGTGCATATTAAAGTTCACATTAACGGAACATGAAATGAAGGAAACTTTGAACATTAATACCATTTCAAATACGCAACAGTGTAAATTTACCATTTCCAAGCATCAAGATGCCTATTATTTAAAGCATATAATACATTATATGCAATTGAATCTTTTACAGAATTAAATGAATTAAAAAATCTTATCTGCATGGTGTCAATAAAATATGTAGCTTCGCGTCGACTCAAAGAAAAAAAGCAGCATCCTATCCATGCGAATTGCCCGCTGGGCGATAGTACGCGCGCTGCGAACTGCCTAAGACGCGCCTGTGTGTAAGGGGTGGATGCGGTGCGCTTTCCTTCCAGCCCCACCGGCGCCTTCCGCGACCGCCGAGCGGCGAACGAGCGGCGAGAGACGAGCGGCCCCGCCCCCGGCACGTCACCGGCGCCCGACAGCTGCGTTCGCCGTCCACACCCTCTCCTCCTTCTCCTCCTCCCTCATTTTTCTTCCTCCCTTTTCCGCCCACGCTTCCGCGCCCTCCGCCCACCCACCCTCTCGCTTTACAACATTAAGTTCGGCGGCCTACCGCCAAAAAGAAAAGGCGGAAGAAGAACGCGGGGCGACGTCGGCCACGTGATTCACAAATGTTATTCCATAAATTTGCATGGGTTCGGAGGGGGGCACTTCTTTTGTAACGCGGTTTTGAACGCTGCCGACACTACCGCGGCGGCCCCGACATCGGGGCGCGGCGTGGCGCGGCGTGGCGTGGCGTGGGTTGGTGGACGCGTGGAAGAGCGAGGAGGCCCAGCTGTCCGTCGTCCTGCCGCGCCGCCGCCGATGCCTTCCTGTCCACGGGCCGTCGCCGACGCCCGCTCCCAACGTCTTTCCTCAGCTCCTCGCACACCGACCGGGAATTTATACTTTTTTGCCGCTCCCACCACTCCAACCTCTTCCCCGCCCCTCTCCGCAAATCCCTTAGACACTCTCGAGATGCTCTAAGAGGCGTGGCGCGGTGGCGGGGGGTGGGGGTGGGGGGGGAGAGCGAGGGGCGCGCGGCGGGAGGGTAAACTCATTTTTAAACCCGCCAAGACCACGCGCACGTAGGCTGTTAAGGATATTAAAACTTCCGTCGAGAATACGCGATTAACCGCACACGCCGTCCTCGGTCGCCGGCGAAAATCTATCATCATTGCCACTATCATCTGCTCGTGTTCCCAGAGCTCTGAAAGGGAGCTTCCTTTCGCGGGAGGAGAAGGGGGCGGGGCCGGGAGACGCCCTCCTGCGCGCCGCGCGCGATCGGACCGCCCGCTGCGCGAGCCCCCTGCGGAGGAACCCCCGGCGCGCGGTAAACGCGGGCGCAGTCACACCCCGCGCGCAGACCGCCCCCACTCTTTTTTATTTGGTTCCTCCATTTACTCTTCGAGATTTATCTCAACTTTCCTTTCCCTTTCCCGGATGCATCAATCGCCTTTGTAATTTTCCCCCTGTCATTCTTTTCTCGCGGCTCAAGACGGCGTGCGGTGAGGCGCGGATGGGTGGGTGGATGGGTAGGGTGCGGGTGGGGGTGGAGCGGGAGAGTGGGCGTCGTCGTGCGGCGGTCCTCCGCCATCGGGGTTTCCAATTTCGGGGGTTCCAAATAATCATTATTCTCCGGGAGAGTGCGGTAGCCATTGATTCGGCGGCGGGACGCCAAATGACGTTCGCATTAGCTGCCGGGGCGGCGCTCTCTGCTCCGTGCGATTGCAAGGGGCGAGAGAGCCTTCCGCTACGAGGAGACCCGGAACCCCTTCTCTCTGGCTGACGGAGGACGAAGACGAGGTAAATAAGCAATCTCCAAAAACCTTCGCTTTGGTTTTGTTTCACATTTAACACAAAACATTTTAAAAGTGTATAAAAATGGTTATAATTATTAAAATTAAATAATGTGAAAATGTTATAAAAATCAAAATTAATTTTAAAATAATCTAACTTTAGGATTGCATTGCACTTTAAATAGTGAATTTATGAATCTACGTATTTATATTAACAGTTTTAACTACTTAGTAAACAAAAGTTGTGAGAAAATTAAATAGTCAATTGAATTGTACAATAAACTAAAATAGTCTACATAAAAGAAAAACAGAAAATTGCTAGAAATGTTCTTAATTAGTTTCTTAATGCCACATATCGAATATTCATTCTTATTAATGCATTTGGCATTTCTTGCCTCCAAAATTTTTAATTATAATGAATAGCTAATCACATTTTTATGTTTATATTCTTGTAAACGTTAAACACTTCTGTCTAAATAATATCCCCCTACTCCCCATTGTTCCCCACCGTTATTGATTACATTTGAAGAGTTTATATACTTTACAAAGGAATAGGAACTGTAAATATATCCTAACAAGTCATAATTCAGGTTATGTAATGTTATTCAATTGTAAATACAAATTCCTATTAATGTACTTTTTCTTTGAAAAAATCTTCATTGTTATTTGCAAATCTAGTTTTGAGAAATATGAACTTACGTTTTTATAACTGTTCACAAATTCCAAACAATGGGCGAGAATATTTTCTCAGCAAAGAAAGGAAGACATATAAGATTACGCGGTTTTCGCAATGCATTTTCTTTGTAGAATGCAGCCAGCGGATATTTCGAAAGAACAGCTGTACGTTTTTCTGAGTAATAAGAACAATTACATCTCTTAGATCTCTCTACCGGCAAATGAAATGACTCGCATTCCTTCTAGGACGCTCAGTTCAAACCAGAGAGGCATCTACGATATGCAACGTTTTTTAAATGTATCCTGTTTTACATATTAAAAGCGTAGACAAATTGCTACTGATCATCTGGCCATCATCACTGATTTTGAATATTTGGGTTTATAAACTTCTTAAACCAGATGTTTTCGATTGATTGGTTATTTCGTTTTCTAACGTGTCAAAGGCTTTGGTCATTAGTCCCGTAAGTGTAGAGTATGTTTTTATTGGGGGAGGTGACGGTGATTTATGAAGGCAAGATCCGCCGTCGATCTACCCATCGGCTTGGGGCTTTTTTCTCGACCAGGTATCTCCCACCAGCGGGGCACCGCCCCCAGCTGGGGCAAGCTCAAAGCTCCCGACCGGTCTCCCGACAAGTGTGATAGCATAGTGCATGTCAGGAAAGGAAAAGGAAGAAGAAGGAAAGATCGCGCGCGATCCGTGGACGTTTCTTAGGGTACTGCTTCATTCGCCCGGTGCTGATCGGAAAAAACACAGAAACTACCGATCAAAGCAACCGGCCCCTAGAATTCTCTTCCAGACAGCGACTGAATTCAGTCCAGCTATCAGCTAGTGTCGAAAATCCTGCCACCGTCGGGACTTGAACACTAGAACCTTCTAGTCAGAGGAACTGCAGTGACATCAGTTAATGCTCTGAGCCACCTCAGTCGGTGGATGTTTCCGAATAATAATCACTCAGTGATTAGGTGATCCAAGGTTTCTTCCTCTTTTTCACGCACGCACGCTGCGCCTTCAAAAGCAAGGTGTTACGTCCGGCGCAGGACACAATTTCAGAGCCTGCAATATTTTGAGGCGCTTCGCCTGGGGCCAGGAGCGCCTGGACGCGCCGGGGCCGGGCACCGACGTTGGCAGCGTCGCAGGCTAGGCGATGCCCTACGACCGGGCACCTCCTCACCTGGTCTGCGAAATACGGCGCGGATCGCGTGGATATTGGAAGCGGGAAAGAAGGGGGCGTGGCGGCAGGGACTTCAAAAGCGCGCGCGATCGCCCGCCCCGGACGACAGCCGGTGGGTGTGGCGGAGGCCAAGGGGCGGGCGGGGAAGGGAACCGGGTGCTGGAGACGGGGGGCGTGGCGGGGCGAGAGGGGGGTGGCGTTTACCATGCAAATAGGACGCTGCTGCGCCCTCAGGCGGGCACGAGGTCGCCGCAACGCCCCTACCTCCATCTCCATGTCCCCGCCCCCTGGGGGACTCTTTCAGAAGGGCTCTCGAGGCCTCGAGACTTTGCGCAGGTATGTCGTCTAGTCGCTTCAGCGGTTTTATCAGCTTTGAAGATTCGGGGCTCTACGATCTATGAATGTTTCCCAGGGTTGTAAGGGAATGCTCTTGGTTTATTCAACTCCTCTTGCCGGCACTACAGATCCACAACAAAAACATTTAAACTACTTGCAGGAAGAAGAACTTGAAATTATTCTCATACGTAGAGATCTTTTCCGTCGGTAGGGCAAAATACACACTGTAGGGCAAAACACAAATCCGAAAAGTATTCGCAAAATCTCATCAGCTGTTGCCATGATCATTTGCCAGAAGAAATTAGAGCTGATTAAAATGTTAACATACCCCCATTATAATCAGATAATTATTTTAATTACGCAAAATCATAAACACAGTATAAATTGAATAAATTTCCATATTTCACATCAGTTGAAGGTCACATTACAACAAGAGAGTTAATATTTTTCAAAATAAAAAGTTCTAACTTTTTCATTTTTAGGTTACTGGTTGCTAGTCATCCCACTCCAAACAAGTAAATTTTAAAATATTTCCGTTGTTTTTTCTCTCTCAAAGTTAAAGTCATTTGCAAGCAACTCGGCGTATCTCGAAAATGACGCCAGTCCTATGCCAGTTTCTGTTTTTCATTTTCAAAACCTTCAATGAGAACATGAATCACGGCAGGGTGACGTCTCATGCATTTTCATGAGGCCTTACCTAGAAATCGCATCTCGGTGAGGAATATTATGTTAAGTGAATTAACCACTTCAAATCATTCTCGGCATTGGCTAAATACTGTGCTGAATTAACGCGGTTTCTCACTGAGCTGAGTCGAGGAGGGCATTTCCATTATGGAAATCTGCCTCTGTTTTCCCGGACCGCCGCGCCGCCTGCGACCGCGGGCTCGTGAGAAGGCGTGTTGTCGGGCAAGTCGGCCGTCCCGGCAAGCTCGTACATGTCAACAGACACACAACGCGAAGCATGCGGCGAGAGAAAGAGAAGTGCACAGAGGGAAGTTGATAAAGGTCGTCGTGAATTAACTACTGTTCTCGGGAATTTTCCCTCAGAAGCACAAAATTAACGTTCCAAAAACCAACAAAGAATCGTTGCACATCTTAGTGGGAGTAGAGATTATTTTATGCACAAAGACTAATAATTGTTAACGAATTGCTCCTGGTGAATATATTTAATTTTGCAGCAAGACGCAATTTTCATTCCGAAGCCCTTGTATTTTCGTTAATAGAAATTAGTTTAAGGTTAGGAGATTAAGAATTTCCATTATTAATATTATATGTTATTGATCATGAAGCGATCGTGTCATATTCTTGCGTGTATAAGATTGCTTTTACGAGTTTCATATATTTGTATCTCAGAAGTAATAGTTACATTCAAACTATCTGAATTCAGTGGGATTCCTACCTCTACAAAATTAACACCTTTGAAAATAAAGAAATAAATGAAACATTATGATGAATCTTGACTTTGTCAAATAATGTTTTTAATCCATTAAATTCATAAAGTTCAAGTTGATAAACCACAGCCCTCCACACATTTATTTCCATTTCATCACTGTATCAAAAGTAATTGTCGATGTTGTCCTTTCAAAAAAGAAGAGATGAAGTTAAAATCATGTCGACGAGAAAAAATAATTATTTTGGGAGTGCAGAACTTTTAGCTGTGCGTATTCACATAGTAATGCACGAAACAGATAATCATTAGTAGCCCGGCTCGTGATTCATCTGAAAGGCCATATGAAATGTTATTAATCGAGCGTCTGATTGGGAGAGTTACGGGCCACTATATTAATGCGGCTTCATTAAGCGAGACGGCATAGGAACGCCGGGCCGAGCATAGCTGAGAGGCCGCGCGGGACAGAGGGCGCGCGGGCGCACATCAAAGCTGGCGGCGACGCTCGCGCGGGGGCGTGGAGGGATGTAGCCCGGCGTGGCGCGTCGCTCGCGGGGGGGGGGGGGACGGTGGCGAGGACGGGACGGGGCAGGGTTGGAAGCGAGGGTTGGCACGAGATAGGAACGAGGATGGTGCTCGAGGAAACTACGATGGAACCCTGGGGAACGCCCCTGTTCCGTCTATCGGAAAATCAATGGACACAACGAGTCGGATTCCTCAGGGACTTCGACGTATTTAATGTTGAATAGTTGAAATGACACGACGCTTTTCCAATCATGACAACTTTTCTGGAAGGCGCAGATTTTTTTCGTGACTGAATGGATTGCAGATTCAGATTTCGGCATTTCAGATAATACCGCCGTTGCATGGAGAAACGACTATTATTTGCTTTCATGGCATGACATCTCTCTCTCTCTCTCAGAAACAAACAAAACAATTAGCTCAAATAAAATAATAATTAAGTTCTTCCTGCCCACTGAGAGGGACTCTATTGAAATAAGTTGTGACTTCATAGTAATATTTTATACAAATAATTACACAAAGCTTGAATTGCTTAATATATAACGCCATTAACTCCAAACAATGCCAAACAACTCCAAGTTTAACAAAGTAGTAACGATACTTCCGTTCTGAGTATAAGTCATGCGGTTGCTTCCTCTCCATTATGCATCTCATCGTCCTGAATACTTCATTCGAAACGAGTGACATTGAGAGCAATGAATAATCGATGTTATCAATTTCAGAAACACACTCTTCTCTGCTATCACCTCCCCACTACGTGTGCCATAGGCCCAATTCGCAGTTCTAATCGAGGCTTCTCTATCGGAGCATGTGGAAGCTTCCGGCGGAAAATGTTCAGCCTGAGCTGCGGTTACGCCCTGAAGCGTAGATGTCGGGCGAAGCCCACGCAAGCGGTTGGCCGGGAGGTCGCATTGATAATAATTCACGCGCGATCCGAAACCTCCCTAGCGATTTGAGCGTATTAATATGCATCGACTTTGCAGCAAGTCATGTGAACCAAGCGTGCTTCGCGAATGTAAAGGAGAGAGAGGGGGGGGGAGAGAGACAGACAAGCAAACAGGAAATTTCAGAGAACTGGTAAAGGAGGAGAGGGGAGAAAAACAGCATGACGCGTAGTACAATAGGCTTGGACGACTTCAGTGAGGAGGAGGGGGTTGGCGTTGATATTGAGGTACCGAGAGAGGTGCTTCAGGCTTCAAAATATGTATGGAGCAAGCTATTAATATTGCGAATGAATTTTAAGGTAATCAATTTTAAGTCACACCGAAAAAGGAAATTTTAAAGAATAAACTGAATGTTAAATTTACTTATGAGACTTTTTTGGTTGAAAAAAACAGACAAAATGAGAATGAACGAGACAATGAAATGTAGCACAACGGGAAGTACAAAGAATGCAATTAGGCGTCTTAACTCACACGGTAAATTAGTACATTACACAGAAACAAATGTGGAGGGACATAACGATCGCCTGTTAACAAGAGCGAAAGCAAGCTTGTGCAAATTAAGATACCATCGCGTGAATATTTGCTTCGAATGGCGGCCGTGCCAACGTGGCAAATAGCGTGCAAAAGTGTATCGCGTGGCCTGGAAAAGCGGAGCGGGGCCGGGCAGGGAGGCGTGTGGTCAGGGCAGCGGATGAGAGATCGCGAGGACGTTTAAACGCGGAGTATTAGTCAGATTGTTGGTAACCCTGGCGTAACGGCGGCGAAGATACTCGGGGAATCCGTACGCCACGCGCGCTAATGGATATTTATCTGCGCGCCGGACCGCGCGCGCAATATTGCCGTTGTATGTCCTCCGCGCAACAGCTGAACCCTTAGTAGGAAGCAATTACCGCCGCATGATTGCTAGGAGCGGGGGGCCATCGGGCTTCATTAGCCGCAGCTATCGCCAGTCTTTCGCGCTAATCGCCGTTGCCCCGCCCCCTCCCGGCCCCCGCCGCTTTGTGGTTCTCGCGCGTTCGCCTCGCGCCCGTTCGCGCCCCGCGGGAGCACCTCCGTTGCCCCTGGGGTCGTGGTGCGGCGCGGCCGAGATTTCGGAAGCTTCCAAGTTTTAAAATTAAAGATTCAACTAGGATCGCTAGATTATTGTTTGACCGTCACATTCAAACCATCTGTGAAGACGGACAGATTCAGTTAGACCATCATTACTACAAACTACTACAAAAATACATACCTCTACCACAAACCACACTACTACAAATATGAAATCAAATTTATTCATTTACTTTTGTAATAGCTGTCAAAAACTAACTTTTCAACCAAACAAAACATCCGCGAATTCATAAAAAAATGAAACACGCTTTCCAAATTTCCTCTCTATAATATTCAAAATTTTCCGAATTAATGTATATCGAACTTGAAGACCCGCCAGTATGTAGTGATTAGAAAATGATTTGGGAAAGGCATTGAGGAAGCTTGGGAGAGTCATTGAGGAATTTATTGTTCGAGGGTAACAGTAAATTAAATTTGATTTTTCGTTCAACAAGTATTTTGCAAGCATGTGAAACAACCACAAATGATTCAGCCTTCACAGATGTAAAAGTACAGAAGAAACATGCAAATAAATACTTGACGGTATGAAAATAATACTTTTTCCCAATGACTTCATTTAAAAGTTAAACAAGAAATCTTATTTTAAGGAAAAAAAAACACTTAATGAGCCATATGTTTCACTTCTCCAAACAACAAGCGCGGTAATTATTCTCGTTTAAATATTCCACAAACATTTCCGCTAGCACGAGCAGAGTTATACTCTCCATGGTACAACCGCAAAGATACTGTTAAACTGACAAAATGACGGAAATATACCACAACACAGGGGTCCGTTTCGAGGTTTCACGCGCGTTCAACAGCGTGCATTACAACGCAAGTCGCGACTTAAATCTCGTGGGCAAGCCCTTGTCAAGCGCGAAGCGAGAGCAGCCACACATGGCGAAGGGGAGGGGCAGACTGGCGGTGGAATTTTTAAACGAATACATATTTACGAAGCAGGGGTTAGATTAAGTTAAAATATTATCCGCTAAACAGAGCGAATATGAATGTAAACGTATTTGCACGTACGTTCAACTGCTTTGAAATTCAAGCGTCCTCATTAATTTTAACCGTCGCATTACATTTCTTAACGTCGTGGGAAAAAAGAGGGGAACGCGAAGGGGATGAGAAAAGGGGTTGAGGAGAGGGGAAGAGGAAGGGCTTTTAACGCGTTCGCGGTGGAGGGGACGAGAGCGAGGGCAAGGGCAAGAGTGGGGATCAGGGCGTGGGCGAGGGGGAGGGCGAGTGAGAGGATGGCAGCGACCCGTGTGCACGAGTCCTGCTAATGTCGCGCATTTTTCACGGCCTAATTAAAACGGGCATACGAGCACGCACGCCGCGTCATAAGCTGGCTTGTTTATAGGGCTGGGAGAGGACGGAGAGGGGGGGGAGGTGTAGGGTCTCAGAGGGTGGAGACACAATGAGGAGGGAGCGATGGACAGAGCTCGAAAGGATCGTGAAAGATCGAGGTGGAGGAATTGTGAAAACACAGAAACTTGGAGTCCAAAAGCGAAAGATTATGAAACGGTTGGTAGGAGTGGTTACGATCTGAAATGAAGAGTAGGAAGTTGAGTGAGAACGGAGGGTGCCTGGGCGGAGAAGGCAGGGATTGAGGTGGAAAACCCAGGGAAGAGGTACAAATGCTGAGAAGGATCTTCAGCATCGGCCCTGCCAGCCAGAGCGCGCGGGAGTGCCGAAGAAAGAAAGGCGTGTACGGCGCAGGGACAGGTAAAAATGCTGTCAAGTGGGCGCGGCCGGGAACAGGTGTGCGGGCGAATCAGGTCCCGGCAGCGACGTGTGGTGGAGCGTAAGAAGCGAAAAAGAGGCAGGACAGCGCGAAACGCGGGAGGCGCCGAGGCGCGGAGGGCGAAGGCGGGCCCGCAGCACGGGCCTCAAGTGTGTGCGGCCACCCCGCCCTCCGCCCCGGCCCCGCCTCGCCCGGCCTCCACCCTTCCCCGCTCGGTGTCCGCCGCCGCGCGGAGCCGCTCTCAGGTTGCGCGGCGTTGCGGAGTTTCAGCGAACGTAACAATCCTCGTAAAGCGCCCGAAAGCGGCTTTTTGTGCGGCGAGGAGCCTTGCGAGCACAATAACGCTGCCGACGACGTGTAATTAGCACCCTCTGCTTTGGATCCGGTGCCGTGGTAGGGGCGGGGAGGGGGATGGCAGGAAGGCCTGAGGCGGTGTGGGGTGCAGACGTGCGTGTGAGGTCTTGTGCGTTTTTGGGCCTTCGCGCCGTAATACTGTCTGAGAACCACAAGCCCACCTTGGGAAGAACTGTCTAGAACGCGGTAAGTAACGTTTCAATCGCAAAACGTAATGGAGGTATTATGTTCCTCATGCTAGTTCACTGTAGTTAATAGAACAGGGCTTGTAAGCATCGTAGAACGCGTTATCTACTCACTGAGAAATTGCAAGGGGAACCAAAAGCTGAAAATGTGTTAGGTATGCATATGCTATTTACGCAAATACTTGAGAATTTATTTCCAAATTAGATTTGCATGGTTTAACTGTGGCGTACGTTTCGTTTCGGTTTGGAGTTTAATAAAGCAGTAGATAACGTTAAATTTATTGTATTAAAAACGGGCGTTATGAAGCCATAATGAAAAATAAATCAAACTTTAAGAAATGAACCGACATTCAAGGCAATATTAATATATTTTACAGTATGGTACAGTGTGTATAGCTACATCGACACGACAAAAATGCGACAACACGAATTTCAAATCGAACGTCAAGCAAAACAGAAGAAAGGTTTTGAAGAACACTGAGTAACGGACCTGGGTTTCATATTGAATTTCACATAAATGTAGAAAACGAAACCAAAAAAATATACAGAGAAAAAGGATGTGTGTCAAATGTTAATAAACGTATGCGAAATAATCTTTAAAGTAGAAAAAGCAAAATGACACGAATAAGAAAAACATTCCGCACAAGCCCCGGTTCGGCTCAGTCGCAGGGTGGGGGTGGCGAAGGGGCGGGGGGAGGCGTGGGAGGAAGCCGACGCGCGCCGTACGGCAGGCAGCCGCGAGCGCAAACGCGCCCGCACAGGGAGGTCAGGGAGGTCGCAGCGCACAGAGAGGCTACAAAGTGCGTATTGGGTTTCACACATTCAGTAGAACCCCATTTAACCGCCACCCAGGGGATCGGGACATAGTCGGTACAAAACAAATGATCAGATAATCAGAGGAAAAATAATCAATTAACAAAAACGCAAATAAATTAGTTGGGTCAATAGCCACTCATCTATAAATATAGTGATTATCTGATTCTCAAAATTTTTATATTGATTACGTTTATTGCTATATATTGATATACATACATACAATGTACAATATATGCAATATTACATACAACACGTACTGTTCTATGATAAATTGAAGCACTATAACAATGTGCAAGTGTCAGATGGACGGACTGATTGATTAGTGATTCCGAAAGCGGCAACTATTAAGGTCGTGTCCCGTAAGTGTATTGCATTGTTTTTTAATCGCGAGAGGTGGCGATGAGGTTTCCCCAACTGGAAGGTGAGATCTGGAGCCGACCTACTCATCCACCAGCGGTGTTTCCCCATCCAGGTATCTCTCAGGAGCGTTGCACCGTCCCAGCCGGACGAGTTCGAAGCTCCAGACTGATCCCCCCCAACAAATGTGATAATGTAGTGTACGTTAGTGTATGTCCACGATGTGGATTGGACAAGGAAGAGGAAGGAAAGTTTACGCACCGGGAGCGGTAGCTCAGTGCATCAACTGATGTCACTGCAGCGCTTCTGACCGGGAGGTCCTAGGTTCGAGTCCTGACGGCGGTAGGATTTTCGACACTAGCTTTCCAGCTAAGTCGAATTCAGCCGCTGTCTGGAGGAGAATCCTAGCGGCCGGCTGCTCTGATCGGTAGTTTTCTGAGGTTTCTCCGATCAACACCAGGCAAATGCCGGAGCTGTACCCTACCAAACGGGCCACGGACCGCGCGCAATCTGTCCTTCCTCTTCCTTGTCCTATACTCTTCCCTTACACACACACTTACACTAACATGCACCACGCTACCACATATTCCGGGAGATCGGTCGGGAACTTAGAGCTTGCCCAACTGGGGCGGTGCCCCGCTGGTGGGAGAGTCCTGGTTAGGGGGAAACCCCACTAGCCGCCGGATCTCGCTATCTAGCGGGAGAAGATCACCGCCATCTCCCGAGAAAAAACATGCACTACACTAACGAGACTAATGACCAAAGCAGTTGACGCGTCCGGAAACGCGAAAAAATCAATCAATCAAACACGGGTATCTGGTAAGGCTCACGCTAGGCACATCACATTTATAAATTTTCTTATAATTATAGTTTGAAGTGACAATTTGGGAATAAGTGTATAATAATTAAATCCCTTTTGTGTAATTTAGAGTAATAATTTATAACATTGTGGTAAAACAGCTTTTAGTTAAATTCTTACTTCATTTAAGTATTTATAAAACTAAAATGAATTTATTTTACAGAAAAATTACCCGCGCTATTCTGAAATTTTTCGAACATCTGAATTCAAAGAATGATAACAGACTATCTTCGTTACGGCAAATAAATGTTTATAAGATGATCTGTAGGCCGTTTTATTTAATTTGATGGATGAAAATAGTTGCTCACACTATTAAATGCTTTCAAAATAGCAAAAAAGTGTCTAAAATTTTAATTAATTTATTTTTCATTTAAATAAAAATATATTTTGAGAATTTATACTTCTCGAAATTTTTTACAAACCAATCCTGATGGTCTAATTTTGATGGTCGCATCTGTATTTAAGCTAAAAGCAATGTATCTTCTAATGTGGATATTTTTCCAACAAATTACAGCTTGGAACTCGGAGTCACAATGCTCTGAGGAGATGTAGAACAATTTTAAGTAAGATATAATTTTCCATTATAATTATAAGAATCCCTGTATACAATGTGTTCGGAAAGGTGTAAAAGTAAAATTGGATAAACGGTCTTAGAACGCAGATTTTTTAAATTTTTTTTTAATTTCTTTTTTTTCAGTGCGCGCTTTTTATCTCAATTCAGACCACTGTGCGACGCAGCGCAGCAGTTCGGGCGGTAGCGGCGGCGGCGGTGGCGGTGGCGGTGGCGGAGGCGGTGGCGGCGGCGGCGGCGGTGGCGGCGGCGGCGGCGACGGCGGCGGCGGCGGCGGCGGCGGCGGCGGCGGCAGGGCGCGCAGTCTTGAATACGCAATTAATGCGGAGGAGCGCAGGTGTGGAGCTCGGCGCCGCCGCCCCCGCCCAGGTCCCGCACGCCGCGCCGCCACCTCTGGGCGGACCGTGCGTTGGCGGGACGAACGAGGTAGTGAACGTCAGGGAACTGGTGGCCCGAAGTCGGAAAGAGGCGCAAAAGAAGGGGGAAGAGGTGAAGGAGATCGGAACCTCGAAGGGTGCAAATGGAGGAGCTGAGAGAATGCGGAGAGCGAATACGAGCGGTATAAATCGAAGGGCAAGAAAGAGAAGAGTAAAGAAGGGTCGACCATACTCGCGTAAAAGAGCGAATGACATTGTGTGGGAGAGAATAAACAATGAAATGAAGGAATTATTCAATAGGCGTAAGATAAGGAGAAAATGAGACAGGAGGAAATGAAATGAAGGGTTGAGATGTCGAGGATTAATGCAAGAAAGGTAAAAGGGGAACAGTCCAAACCGTGAGTGCGTAGATCACGTGGAAAACAGGAGGGAAGGGGCGGGGGAAGGATCTATGAAATGGAGAAACGGCAAAAAACGGCGCGGGTGTTGGAAAGGAACGGGGACGGGGGTCGGGAGATAGTTGTGGTCGGAGAAGGCGGAGTTGGCAGCGAGGAGGATCTGGAAGGAGCGGGCGCCGGCATGAGCGATGAGGCGGGCCCAGCGTCGCCGGAGCACCCCAGGCCCAGATATACGGCCAACGCGTGCCCCGGCGCTCGCCCCGCGCCCGCGCCCGCGCCCACGCCCCTCGCTCGGCCGCCTACGCCCGCTAAGGCCCTGCGAACACCTTTGTTCGCCGCCGAAGCCTCATCTCGTTTCCTGTCAGCCGTTTCCGGCGTCGCTGTAATATCCTCCCGATTCCCGGAGCTGCCTGGAAATTTCCTGTGTAGGGCTTCAGCCACACGGAGAGGCAATGCGCGCCACAAGGGGCGTCCTCTGGGGCTCAGAGGTCGCTGTCTGCGTGCTGAATGCTTCAGCGCGCAAATCCCTTCACGACCTACAAATGTTGGAACTAATGGCTAATGTTCTCAAAAGATATCATGGTATTTAACAGGATGCGACTTTATGTAATAATGTTTGCGGAATGAAACTCTTAGGCATTTTTAATTTTCAAGCAGTTTGGAGCACTAATAATTCTGTACCAGTTCACTTTTTGATATTCATTGTATAACTCGTATTAATTTTTCTTCCATAAGAACTATTGTCCTGATAAGTATTATTAGTTCAGAACATATCATTGATTTAGGATTTTCCTTAAACAACTGCTTTTATTATTCATTGATGTATTAAAGTCTCGAGTTTCGTGTTTTTATAATTGTTTACGAAATGAATAGTCATTTCAATCCGTCTTTTCCTCAGATGCTCACAGAACTGCAAAATTTAAAGAAGCAGAATAACTAGCAAAATTTCATCTCGAAATGCGGCCCATTCTTTGAATAAGGGGATATTTCAATCAATTAATATTCGTCCAAAGCTATAACAATGAGTATAAGATGTAACTGCCAACGGGAAGGCGTTTAGTAGCAGCACAGCCGCTACGCGAGTCCCCTCCAGCCTGAGACGGCACCCCCGGAGTCTTCTCGCGAATCGGACGCCCGTCTCGGCGTCTTCGAGTAAACAGACGACTTGCTTCCCGCATTCAACGCCTCGACGCGGCGCTCCCGAAAAACGGCTCGGCGCCGGTGGAGGCAGCGGCGCGCAGCCGAGGACTTTACTACGCCGTATAAAACGAAAATTAGGCCGCGCGCGCTCAAAAAGGAACCAACAGATATTAGACGACGCCTCACGCGCTCGGGGGGCGGGGCCGGGGCCGCAGGCAGGGGTGGAAGAAGAAGAAGAAGAAGAAGAGGTGGGGGTGGGGGCAAGGGTGGAGGTGCAGTACCATATGAAGTCGTTCTTCGTTCCGGAGCGCTCCTGAAAAGCGAGACAGCGCGCTGGCGGCGGAGGTGGGAGCAGAAGATGGGGCGTGCCCCAGGGTTCCACATGCTCTCCAGAATCCAGGGAGGCGCCGCGTCGAGCGCGCGGAAGGTAGTGCGCTCCAGGGGATGGAGAAAGGGGGGGAAGGGGAGTGGGAAGAGGAAGAGAAGCTGTCACCTCGCACCGCAATTACGCTTTTACGTCGAGGTGCTTTACGAGCCATTTCAATTGCGGCCCGTAAAGAGAGCGCCAGTGATAAGCACAGGTCCCTGTGCGTTACGAGGTCACGTGACGTGTGGGAACGAAGGAACGTCTCGACACACACGACAGAGACTAAGTGAAGATAAAAATTGTGAAAGTATGAGATAAGTTTTATGTTATTTGCAGTAAGCATGATACCATTTGCATCGTGCTACTGTAGTCCAGAATAATAAATTGTAACAGAATGACTTTCGTAAGAGATGCTTTGATACAAATAGCACTTAACGTTACATGCTACTGTTGAATTATATCGCTTGAAAAGTGTCATAAATTTCAGTAAAATATTTTCAGAAAATGAATACGCGAGGTCACGAAACAAAGATTTTAATTAACATATTCGCGCAAGATAATCCACTGAAGGGCAGAATGGGTCTTTTCAATCAAATAATACATGCATAAAAAATTAATTCAATGCACAACTTGTTTGATTTATCAGCAACGTAGTTGAAAAACAGGCGATATATTTCCTCCGGGTGTTATGGATCTGCATGAAAATTCTATCCACATTTGAAAAATTACAATCCGCTATGAATTGGAAATCGGCTGGAACCCTAATCCCTTTTAATTGTGAATAATAATTAGTATGTAGTTGTTTTTATGCTTTATATAGAAATTTATTATTTTCAGAATGCACTAAAGCACAGTTGAAGCTCACATCGTGATATTTGTCCACCATTTTGACATTTTTACTTCCACTCTTTGTCGATAGTGAATGTTGTCAGATGGAGTCGCTGGGGAGGGTGAGGCATAAATTGTTATATAAACATCTCGTCCACCGTTTGGGGCAAGCGAGGCGTTATTCGAAGCGTCTCTCTCCATTTTTCTCTCCTTCTAATACTTTTAAAAACTAAAATGAAAATACTTTGCTCGTACAAGCAATTCTTACTAGATGAGTCTAATTATATTTCATCTATTGTGTGCACATCTCGCATAGCCGAGCTTCAGCGCATTTTAGTTTATTGTAAATGTGTATATTCTTGCTTCATCGAAGCTCTTGCCAGGTCGGTCATATCAAGCGTACGACGAGCTTAGATTTCACAGAAGTGCAGCTGCAAGATACAACCGGCTACTTCCTGGGATTACGCCCGCGGCCCGCGCTGCGTTACAAGCCCGGCAGCTTCCGAGAACTCATTGCACCATGAAATTACTGTAATAGTTAACTATACAAAGTACACCATAGTTCCTAAATTTTCATACGCATCGATGCAATTTGTTTAATTACAAGTGAACCACATCTCTCAATATCTCTATCAAAGATACTATTTTGAAAAATCAAATCCTGTTGGCTCAGCCCCGTCCGACGCGGCACTCATTACCTTCTGCACCTCTGTCGCCAACGAAATTAAGAAATCTCGCTCTGAGGCTCATGCAGGTCACACGCTATCATGTGTAACTCCACATTATCACCATTTCTACTTAATATGTGCTATTGCTCAACTTATTCTTTATGCCACAATGCGGAATGTTTGCACCGTAGTCAAATTTAAGCTAATTACTAATTATGAGCAGGGACCGAAAAGGTATTGAATACCAGTTAAAAATACCAGTAAAATACCGGTATTTTTCCATACCTTTTTCAAATACCTTTATTCTTTTATACCTGTAAAATTCCTCTACAGGACGTCTATACCGGCGTGGACGTCCATAAAGGTTATACCGGTATTTTCAATGAAAATACGTAGCTTACAATCCATACATGTTGACAAAATAAGTTACTTTAGTTAATAATATCTCACAAAACGTTTATTAATTAAATATGCCCAAGGCGGGACTCGAACCCGCGACCCTTCGGACCGAAGCGCTGAGTCGCTACTCGCTCTTAGCCACCTCGGCCATCCAGGTCGGCATCCATTCATATTAAGCGCTAAAATTGAATTAGAAATTAAAACTATCACAATAAACATTGAAGTTTCTAAACGTATGGGCAACCTGCGTTGCACAACTGTTTAACGGAACACAGGAGTATTTACCTAAATAGCTACCCCTCAACGTTTAACCCGTCAACAGTAGGGTACAAGAAATGTAGAAAGAATAGATCAGTATGTACGTGGAAAACAGGGAAAATTGATGCAGAGTGACTACCAATAAAAAGGCTAAAATAATAGGAGAAAAAGTAACAACAAACTGGGGATTAGGTGTTTCAGAGATGGGCAGGTTTATCAAGGTTGAATCCCGAATCAACCAGCTAATCAATAGGGAGGAAAAGAGATATATAAATTATTATTATTATTATTATTATTATTATTATTATTATTATTATTATTATTATTATTATTATATTATTTACAAGTGACATAAAATAATAGTTAATGCAATAATTAATACAAACAGTATACTGTACATTTAGATTTATAAAATCAACAAAATGTTTTTAAAAAAATCTGTTCTTTATTTACGGCCAAAAACAATTAAAAAGTAAGTACATCGCACTATGGGGCATTAAAATTAAACATTAAAAAGAACTTTTCTAACAATAAAAATTATCATTAAATGAAATCAATGAAAAGAGCTGTTACATCGTTAAAACGAAAATCATTAATCTGCAAAGAATCAAATGTAAACTATTTTATTTTTTTGTAATATTTACTTTTTACAAACAAAATCCAAACAAAAAGTTTTTGGAACATAAATGAAGAAACACATTTTTAATCATAACATTTCCGCACATTTTCTGAAAATATATTAAAGTTTTCATTTTTATTTTTCCTTCTTCTCTTAAACAAGTCTTTGGGTATACCCAATAAACATGATCTGTTTCGTCGTTTACATGTCATTGCAGATTTTCATCATATTATTACTCTTTACAAGTCGATGAATGGACGCTGTGCACTACAAGGGTTCTTGGTAGAACTTGATAAATGTTGCCTTAAAATTAATTTTAGAAGAATCAGTGACAAAATAATGTGTAAAAGTTACGTTGTGAAAGTACAGATGCGTCTAAGGACCACAAAACTTTGTTGTTTTTCTTTCAGTTAAATGCCACCCCTGTTACAATTTGGCGGTATTGTTGTCAGGTAGCGCGTGGGCGGGGCCTAGCGGGCCCGGATTGAACAACCATGGGCGGGATTGAACAACCACGAGTGGTGAGACGGACGAGAGGGGGCGGAAGGAGGAGACGGACCGGAAGGAGAGCAAGTAGCGAGCGGAATAGAATGAGCGGAAGGAACAAGAGGAGCGTGAGAAGCTAGAGGAGCAGAAGGAGCGAAAGGAAGAAGGCGGAGAGGAAAAGCGAAGGAATGAGCGGGAGTAAGATGCTGACGAGTGGGAGGAACAATAGAGATGGATGGACTGGCCTTGGCAGAACAGCAATCGCATCGGATAGTGCATGTGAGGGAGACGGCCGTAGAGGGCGGGCCGGGTGAGATTACTTAATAGATGATTCTTTTAAACTCCGCGCTACCTGCTAATACTTAACACGAAAGAAGAGAAAAGTGCGATGGGGCAGCTGCCCTCGGCCAACCTTTGGATGATACGAGTGTGAAGGTACGAATCGCGAACTATCAGTTAGCAAGTGGAGAACATTCCCGAAGAAGTCGAAAAAAAGGCAACGGCGTGGGGAAAGGCGAGCCAAGCCTCGGCTGTCAGGGAAAGTGCTATCAAACACAAAATGAGTCGGGGAGGTAAGCAACTGAAACAAAGGTATTCGCAGCTTAGCGCAAGAGGTGAGATGAATTACATTTCTGGGTTCTCTGGACCCCTTTTCCATCAAACGTTTTTTTATTTACATTCGGCATATATTAATAGGAAATAAAATATACTATAAGGAAAATGGAATAATAACTTATAAAAAATAACGCCAGAATTTAAAAAAATACAATTATTTATGATGAATTATTTACAGTATTGTCAGATGATTTAGAAAGCCTCTTTCCGAAATGTCATGTATGAATTCTCCAAATAGTCAACATAAAAAGGGGAAAGTAAAGAATTGATCGTATTTACGAATTTGATCATAATACTTAGGGAGATGGTCCCCTTTTGAAATTTTCAGAGGGACCAGCCGCCCCTTGTCCCCATCCCCCTGAGCGCACGCCTATGGACGAATTGCGATATAGTGAGCGACGACGCATCCCGGTGCTGCTGGGAAAGGAAACCCTGGCAGGCATACGGCTGTTCCAGAGAATGCGATTAATGTAGTGGGCCGGCCGCACAAAGGCCGCCCGGTCCCTCGGACAAAGGAAGTCGACTGGCGAGGCGGCCTTCGTCCCGCAGTCTGATAGCGCCAGCCGAACTCGTAGTCAGCAGTTTTGCTCAATGTCTCTACGAGACCATGCATAGGGCACACGTCAGTTAGAGTCCTGGCAATCTATTGTGGCATTTTAATGAAGAAATCATTACAAAATCACTCCCTGATATACCAAGTAAATGTATAGTTCATACCACATAAGAAAGGGGAAAATGTTGGAGATCTTATTCATGAAAGAGAGAACTCAGCATGCAGTTGCATGTGAAAGACTTACTAATATAAAATGTATTCGAAATTACATTTTTTAAACACTAACGATCACTTAAATTGAATGAATTGTTAGATGGATAAATGTATTTAATCATATTGGAAAACATTTCAGTTTTCAAAAGGTTGCAGTCTCAGAATTCACAAAATTCCTCCTTGCATTCACATTTGGGAATGATAAGGTTACAACTAACATTCCAGTCGTTTCGAGAAGACTCTTGTCAATGTTTCGTTAATTCATTAGTCATCTTTCCATCTACAGTAGTGATATTTTAGAGTAGATATTTGTCCATAGATTGCATCATAAGTAACATGTTCTACTTGCAACAGAAATTAGATTAAGTCTTGTCGCATTAACAACTTATTCTCTTCGAGTTTGTACGGTAAAAATCTTTCAGACCGAAGGGTTGGTAACTCGAACACAGGGCCCAGTAAAATTTTGTTTCCAGGTAGAGATGAATAAGGTGTCTCCTATTTTTCTCTTTACTTTATTATACCTATAAATAATAATACCCTTTAAAGTGTAACACAACAGCAAACCTTGATTGCCCTGCACTAGAATAAACAAAAATTATAAAAATGCTGAACTCACATAGCACTTCCAGAGTTTTGCTGCTCTTCAGCGGCTTCTCATCCTTGGCTTGCATGACAGCGTTGATGGCTTCGCACCGGATGTTGACACCGTTCTCATAGAGGGTGGCGGTGAAGTGTAGTTCCGAGATGGTGGTGACAGTGTTGTCCGGCTGCACAAATCAGAACAAAGTTATGCACACATTTCTAAACGCTAACCTACAATAACGATACAAGCAAGGCAAATAATAGCAAAATACACTACTTCAGGAGTTTAAAATGCAAAGTACACTGCTAGATTTACTAACACAAATTATGAGCTAGCAAATTATAATTATTATTAATTCAAAACTAAATAAATACAGGGGAATACGTTCAATTTTCTTGTCAGTATCATAGAATTTTATGCTCTCTTGATATATCAATTTGGATAGATAAGAGAAAGTTATTAACAGAAAGTTAAAAAACAAGTTTAACTAAACACGCAAAGATAGGAAATCAAATTTTCTAAGTAGAAAACTCCAAGATATTAAAAATTCAATGAAAAAATGTTGAAATGCCATTGCAAATTTTACTTGAACCCCACCGCGAGAACGAATTTTAGTAATCTTTTACTTTTCAAACAGACAAACTAACTTGTTTGCATGTATTGTAACTATTGTATACATTTATTATAGAGCACCTCTCTTTGAAGAGCAGAGTGACTATTGGTGATACTACAGGATATATTTTCTCGAATTAATAGTAATATTTGAAATGTTTGAAAATAAAGAGACTTCAATGAAAATGAGATTGTCGCCATTCTTAAGCATTCTTTGCTTTATCAGAGGAAAAAAATTGAGCTGTTTTTGAGAAAATCGTGCGTTTAAAATTACATATATTTTACTCCAAAATACGTAAAAACTTCTCATATTTTGAAAAAAAATGTACGTGATTTGACGTAAGGAACTAATTTTGAAAAACATATTTCATTAAAAATCTGGATCATCAATATTGTAGTTGTAGGAAGACTTTTTTGTAGTTGTAGGGAAACGTTAATTTTAATGTGTTTAGTGAAAATCCTACCACTTACTTAACCGCTAGAGGATTCACAGACCGGCGGACGGACGAAGTTTTACGTAAACCAAATTTTCGTCAAGGTCCAACAAAACGTGGATTCTGACCCCATAGAGAGTTAGAAGAAGATATTTACTACGTTTTCTGTCAAAAAATTGCCGATTTTTGGTGCAGCATTACAATACATTCACAATTCTACGTAAATAGAATGCGACAAAGTAAAAATTAGAAATGTTCTGGAATAAGAGCATCAACTAGTATATACAAAACTTGTACTCGACATGTAATGAAATGATTACACAAACACTAAGTATTGACTCTCGTGGCACACGTGTACTGAATCCGACGGGTAAATGCTGTACAACGTGGGTGGACCGCAGATTAGAGCGATATTAAAGAGTTACAGTCATGCGTTCAGCAATACAACGAAACCATACAATTAGTCGGCTAAATTTGCCTCGAATTAAAATCAAGCTGCGCAATATCGTTCACGAAACAGTAACCGACAGCATGCCACAACTAGCACACAAATTTTGTTGTTAACAAAGTGCCAAATAGCTGAATATTGATGGAGCAACAGTAGCCAACTACCGACGCGTGTACATGGCTAATTTTGCACACTTTGTGATAAATGGCGGTCAAATGTTGAGTTTGCTCCGTCCAACGAGATCGTGCTGGCCAGATGCAGAAAGAAGCAGTGCACAGACACGGAATCGCATGGAGCTAGAGAAGGTTTCGAAAAGACGGTAAGAGAATCATTTCAGAAATTGAAAATAGTGTTGGGTATTTTATTTTAAAATCTATCATTCTAAATAAGATTAATATCCTACTGTATCTTATATTTCTAGGAGAGCAACCAGGAAGATCTTATGCCTGAGCGAGAGATTGACATAAAGAAAACGACTGTATTTCATAGCTGTTGGAGAATTTATCTGCTGATATAAAAACGATATTACAAAAAAATTGCTGGATATTTTCCCTATTGCAGTTTCATAGTTCTCAGCCTCCTCAACCTTGATTATGTGAAATTTACTTGTTCCTAAAATAGCGCGATAAACCGATGTCAATCCAAATACTCGTTCAAATTATCGTTTCCGTGTTGTCGCGGCAGGAAGTATTATTCCGAAGGACAACATGGATAAGAGCCAAAATTTATTGCTGATTTATCCTTGAAAATAGATTTTATTACATGGGAGGTGTTTTTTTTTTAATAATTTAAGTAGTATATGACTTAGTGTAGGGATCACAGAATTTTGAAAATGTGCACACAATTCATTTTTCCCCATAGCACGTCATACGCAGTTTCAACTGTTTTTTGACGTTAAATAAATAAATAAATAAAATAAATAAATACTTCTGGTTTCTCATGCAACGCCACGTAGTACGCAACGATGCCGACGGTGCGGCGATTATTTTGTGACCTTCCTTAGGTCTGACTGCGCCACGATGGCGTTAAGGTTTATCTTGTCAATCATGACTAATCGGGTGATTGGCTTCGGCAGCGTCCTACATCAGTTCAATATTCTTCCCTTAGAAATCATACCTGCTTCTCGTCGTGTTTCTATTCGTCTGTCTGTTACTCTTAAGACTCCTTCCGATTTACATTCGGAGCAACTGATGTATCTTTCAGTGTAGTAGTGCAGTTTTTTTAATACTTTCCAAATCCAAGAGCATTCTCGACAAGAAAACGGGTTTTTGGGCCATTCAAACGTCTCAAACGTGTTTTGAGGAGTTTGAAGGCATTAACAGAGACGATCAATAACCCATTTAACTTTTCTCGAGAAGACAAATCGATTGACACTATTTTTGGCCGGATCTTTTTTAGTCTTCTAATAGAATTCTAGAAAAAAAAAGGCTTTTGGCGGATTCAAGACATCTACAGTCGAGAAAAGCTATGAATGATTGCATTGCATTTTCAGCGTAATATGAATCGTTTTAACTTGATTTATTAGACCGGCAACAATTAAACTCAATGTAGTAATAAAACAAAATGAAATGAAATTTGCATCGTTACTTTTAAATGCAACCTTCTGTGCTGGAGGAGAGCCTAACAGGCAACAGTATTACATTTCAAATTTATTTTATAACGTATGAACTTGCTTAGCCCAAATACAAATTTTTAACATGAAAATACCATGTTACAGTAGTTTGGTCAGAGGGACATGACCGCGAGAACATTTCCTTGCCGCGCGTGCAAGCGCTTGTAGACCGGCGTCTTTTCGCTTTCCACGTACCGCGTGCGCCGCCGCGTGGGCAGATAAAGGCGTCGCATTAGCCCTCGTCCGGCCCCCAGCAGTGGCGGTGGCGGCGGCGGCGGGGGCGAGGGCGGTCGGAGAGCGCTGCTATAAATTCCGCGGATTAAGAGGCGCCAGCCCCGGGGCCCCGCCCACCCACCCTGCGCGGCGGCGGAGCGGGCGTCGCGCGGGAAGAAGTCGCCGCAAGAAACGTGCGGTCCGCGAGACGCGCGTCGGCGTGAGTTAGGGCGCGGCAAACACGCGCCGAGGCAGACGGATGCTCGGCGATCGCCTCCTCGACGCCGCCGACGCCGACGCCGACGCCGACGCCCCGCCCGCAAAAACGCGAGCGTGCGCGCTCGCCCGCCCGCCCGCTGGCAGACAAGGCGACGCGAGGCAGATGCCCCGCTGCCCTGGACCCCATTTGTTTAGCGCCGCTGCTGCTGCTGCCATTTGCTCTACGTAGCCGTTTTGTTTCAGCTGCACGTTTCGTACTACGTGTTACTTCTCTGTGCTGGCACTCCTATACGGTTTCACGTCCAGGCCATGAGAACCAAGCATGCAAATGCATATTCTCATAAAACTGCACTTTACATCCTTCTCTTATTTTCTTGTTCCATTGACATTAGTTACCTGTGACTAGGTCGTGTCATTATATCACATACACATTTTTTTTCAAAATTACAACACATTTCCAAAAGTTCTATCTAGGCAGCGACTACGTAGTACTTACAGTACCGTAATATGTATGAGGGTTTTGTATTGAGTTTTTGTTTTGTGAACATCAACTAGGAGAAATAAAAATGAGAGAGATTCGATTATTTTTATTTACGTAAGTAACATTGTAGAGAATGCAAGAAAGATTTACGGGACTTTTGAAGTAACCGATCATCAAATAAGATCAGAATTACATTATGGACTTAGCGTATATTTCTGATCCCGTTAAACGATATTACTATCATTCATTTATCGAAAACATTTAGTTCAGTTATATTCTTACTCAGACATTACTAAGAATGCTATGTAAAAAAAAAGTTTAAAAATAAATGCACTGCTTTTATACCGTGTTCAGTCTTGTAAATAAAATGCAATGAATTGTAATTACAACTTCAATGCACACAACTTTCCACAATAACACACGTGCAATCAAAACCGAGCAATGTGAAACCATCTCTTAAACCCATCTGAATACCCCATAAAGAGCATATCGGATGGTTACGTCCTAAAATATGACACCTCAAGATAACAATTCAGCAGACGCAGTTATAGCTGCAGAAGTAATATCGGCTCCGGAGGCTGTGGAGTCGGTCGCCCCTTCGTCGGACGCCCGCGCAGTCTCCGGAAGTAATGGGCTCGGCCCGGACGCCGCGCCGCGCGCACCCGAGACCACGCACTCGTGTATCACAACTTCCGCGGGGCAGAAATGGCATTGTGCCGCAGATCCTATTACCGGTAATCTCATATTGGTCTACGACAGGGTCACCTCCTCGAGGGGGCGCGCGCGGCGCGGCCGGGGCAAGTGGCATGCCACGCGCCGCCGCAACTAGGAGCCAAGAGAAGGGAACGGGAAGAATGGCAAGGAAAGAGGGTTGAAAAGCCAGAAGTGAACAATTATATAGATAGTAGTCAGGAATTGTGATGAGAATCATCTGAACCGAGCAAACAGAAAATTGACGAAAGAATACACTTCAGTGAAAAGAGGAGGAAAATAAGATGAAAACACGGGAAGAAACGCAGACAACAAGAAAGGATAGAACTTGTTAGATGAGGAAGAGATGAAAATGCAAAGAAAATAAAGAAGATAAATTCAATGAAGTACTGTAAGAGTGATGGGGGAGGCGGGAAGAGAAGGGCAAGCAATATGAGAGAGGGACTCATGGATGAGCGACTGCGGAGCCGCGAAGAACTCACAGAAACGGAGGGAAAGAGAGCAAACAATTGCAGGAGCTAAGAAGCCGGGGAAAATGAACGGTGGAATTCCCAACCACATGAAAAGAAAAGCCTCGAAGAATGTGGGTGAAGGTTGCATCTACAGGACACTTCGACACACGAGAAGTAGAAAAAAGGAATGAAGTAAAATAGGATGGAGTCGCGGTCTTCAATTGTTCCCTTGAGCATAAGACGCTCCCCCGCCACCGACTACAGCCTTGTTGGACCTCGAAGCATCGGCCGGCGCATTAGTCGCCTTAAGGACGAGGGCTGTAAAGACCCGCTCGTGCGTACAGCGCCCTCTACAGTTTGGGTCGGCGCAACGATCTTCAAGGTCTCGCCGCCGCCCTTACCAGCGCTTCTTGTGGGACAAACCTGATATATTACAGGAAATGATACCGCAATATTCCATTCATAAACAGCTCTCGCAGCCTACCCCCGATAAATATACATGAACGTTTTTATTCCCGGCTGACAAAGTCGCCATAAAACAGGATATTGTGTTAGAGGGGAGAGAAATGCACTGACTTGAGCCAATAATCAGGGGTGGAACTGCTGTAGGGAGGAAGCTGGGTGGGAGACGGAGAGGTTGGTGGAGTAGAGGGAGAAGGAAATCGCTAGCATATTCTGGACGCTGAAATTCAGAGTGGCACTTTCGTGAGAATTTTCTCCGGGTTAAAGGAGCACAATAATAAAGTGACAGGAATATTTGCAATGCTTTATTATTTCAACGGATGGCTTTGGCAAATATTACAAACGTGATTACCCTGATTCCACTGTCCTATCCAAATGAAGCCATTCATTGTTCATCAACCGTATCCATTGCCAATAACTTTCTTATCGACTCAAATACTATTACTACTTGTCACTAGTTGATTGCACAAATAAAATTAATACCACTCAGGTGATTAACAGTTTAGACTATTACATACACTACTACATACAAAAGTATAAGCTAACTGATAGAGTACTATCAGATATGGACGAGTCATCAGAAGTCGCATTAACTATGCACGTAATAGGAATGTCTTACTATTGATAATTAAAATTTCTGAAGTCAACGAATTTAATTTGAAGTTACATGATGCTGACTCGATGAACTTGTAATAGCCTCCGACCGTGTCACTTTTCATTCCTGACTCAGTTTACCGAAGTAGCCAATACCAATCTGTTTCTGGTTTCGACAGCCCAACATCATCTACTCAACTGAATTAGTAAATTTCCGAATTCGCCGGGAAACGGCGAGTCAGGAGCTACAGCAAATCGGCTTCTGCTGCCAAGTGAACACGAGCTTGACTCGCCCTATGTAGTCGGTGCATATATGCAAACCACAAACGAGAAAGGGGACAACCTACGGCGAACAGTGACGGTGACAAGGGAGTCCCGCTCGGTTGACTGAATCAAGAGACAGGGGGGCGGCGAGGGCGACCTGGAAGCTACGTTGGCGTCGAGGGGAGACTTCCGGTCTGCGCGGATTACGATGACAGCAGCTGGAAAAGTCCCCCGGGGCAGAGGGGGCAAGCCCCCCTCGCGGAACGCTGGTGCTGACGCGTGTTAGGATGTCACTTCAACGGCGAGCCTACAACAGCTTGCACCGATTACAGCTGAGCACACATATGTGTCGGGCGCGCGAGCATTGTCTTAGGGCGGTCGATCGCTGAAGCAATTCAGCGCTGTGCCGCCTGTGACTTCGCGGCAGCGTAATTGAATCTGAGCGCAGGCTCTGACACGTAACTGACGGCGGGGGTACAAGAGTAAGAATACAACTGCAAATTGAGCGCTCTCGGCGCGCCGGAGTGACGTGTTCCGACGCACTGGTAGCGATGGTGTGGCGGCAGCGCTTTGCATCCTTTGCTGGAGCGCCGTTGCGTCTAGAAGCGTAATCGCTGAGAAGAGGACGTGTGGTAGATGTAGTAAGAAATAAAATGGAATGCATGAAACACGGTGGCATAAGAGATGAGACAACTCTTAAGTCAAGGAAAACATCGTTGTTCGCAAGCACGGTGCTAGGCTTAGCAAAATGTAATAATTTTTTGACTCCAGTTAAGAAGCTGATAAGTCAAAAAAACTTAATTTTACAGCGGAGTAAACAACAACTATTGCTATAAATAAGGAATTAATGATATTCAAACAAAAACTACACAAAAATAGTTTTGTTTGAATATCCCCTTCGTTTGAAATATCATTAATCCCTGATTTAATTAATTTAAATGTTTTTTTTCTCTCCTGTAAAATTAAGTGTTTATGACTTATCAGCCTATTCACGGGGATCAAAAAATGTATATTGATTTAGGAAAAAAAAAGATTGTGCATTAAAATTCGAATGTCTTGATATATGTTTGAACTATAGGAAATGCTTAGTTGCATTGCAGTGAATCTAAAAATGTGTTTGACAGCACAAAAAGTTTCACCTTCCTCCGAAGTGTTCTGTTTGTGAAAATTGTCCTCGTCGAACCGAACGTCCCCAGTGTAGTTTGTAATTTACGAAAATGTGTTTTACTTCGTAATCCTATCGTGACGAGGAATGCGCTGGCGAATCGAAGGACCAAGGGACGCCTTTATGGTTGCAACGTTAACAGCAAACAACTTTCAGCAAACACCTCTATTCATTGACTATTTCGTATTTCCAGATTGGTGTCAACTTCTGTAGTCATTATTCCCGCAATTGTAGTGCATGCCTTTATCACGTAAGGTGGCGGTGTTCTTTCTCTTCTAGATGATGAGATCCGGCCGCGACCTACATGTTGGCTTGCAGGGTTTTCCCGATCCAGATGTCTCCCTAAGGAGGGTTCTGCCAAAGCCGGGAAAAGCTCTAACTAAGCTCCTGACTGGTTTTCAAACTTGTGTGGTAGTGCAGTAAACACCTCTATTGGATTTGGAGATTGCATCATTCATAAAACACACTCTCACAGACATAGATAGTAGGCAGGAAACGTCAGGCGTTCGGATGCAGACGACAGCAGAAACAGTGGGCGGATAGAACAGACTACTACCCCTACTTCCGAAGTCTCGTCGGCTGGAGGCACTCGGCGTTAGGCTGTTCTATCAAATAACGCAAATGTTTAGCAAGCAAATTTTCCATCAAGCATCGCTGAATCTACAGAATTAACTACCACGAATGGATACAAATTGTGAGGGATGAATGCTCGGTGCCGTTGTAATTAATTTCTCGATCTGCGCCCGGCCGCGCGTCCCCCTCCCTCGCCCCGTGTTTTGGGTTCACGGGCGGAACGACCTCAGGCGCTGACGCCCAGATTTAAACCCCAAGACTTGGAGACCGCCCTCCCCCCCGTACCCTCACCACCGCGGCTTGGTCAACGCTGAGTTGTTCCGACTGGCACGTTCGCCAGATGCGGAAATTAAACAAAAGCGTAATTGCTGGAGGCAAAGGATCTTTCGCGAAATTTCGGACTGACGTGGCAATATTACTTCCCGCCGCGCTCTGTAAACGACTGGGAGGGTGGGAGGTTGAGGCAGTAGAATAGTAAGAAGAAGGAAGAGAATCTGTGACATTATTGATGGATGAAAGTACAATGTAGAAGTGAAAGAAAATTGCACAATTCGAAAGAGAAAAATGAAAAGATAAGTGACGTACACATAGTTTCTGAGGTACAAAATTGGAAGGATGAACAATCGAATGATGTTAAAACACGGACAGAAAGAACAAGTATTACTGTATCCATTTTTGAGCCAAGATCTAGTCCTTGATCCAAATAAAATCAAAGTTAAAAACAATGCATATGTCAAGTATAAATCAGTAGGAAGAAATACAACATAAAAGAAAAAGAAAGAAAGCATTTACAAGAAGAACGAATCAGATGGCTTGTAAACTTATGAAAAGTAATATAAAGTGGAAAGAAAAAGAAACTCCGAGAACAAAATGAAGTTCAATCATTACAATTTTGAAAAAAAAGGTGCAGACGGCGTCGGGCAACGTTGGAAGGTCAGTGAACTAAACGAATGTAAGAAAAACGTTCACATAAGCAGAGAATGGTAAAATAGCATTACCACATTCATAAGCAAAAAGAAAAGTTTGCGAATAATCGAAAAGAGTAAGCTTTACGGCAAGATTATTTTATCGCGACCAAGGAGGAAAGGAGTTGTATAGTATAGAATGTACACAAACAGCACAGACGAAGACAGCGAAGTCGGCGGCGCGCCGGCGTGAGCAGTGAGGCGAAGACACGAAACGCCGGCGACGTAGAAGGCGGAGGGCAGCCACAGTCTAGAAGGCGCCGAGTCGGCGTTAATCTCTTCATCTCGGTATTGACACGTGGGGGCGAGGGCGGAGGGGATGGCGACGGAGGGGGCGGGGCGGGGCGGGAGGGGCACGTGGTTTAGTGGGGCTGGGGGAAGGGGGAGTCAAGGGTACGCAAAGTTGAGAGACGCGCGGCTTAACTTCCGTGGCGCGGCGGCGGCAGCACCGCGCACGGAGTTTGCAAGAGGGCGCGCGCGACGCTTGTTTGCGACAAGATTTAATCGCGACACGCGGGCAGGCGAACGAGGAGGAGGCGCGACGCTCTGATATTAACATTCCCTCGGTCGCCGCGCGGAGGCGCCGCGGGTCGACGACTGTGGGCGGGCTGTTGCCTGCGTCCCGGCGCGCCACCGGACGCCCATCGGAGGGTTGGGCCAGATGACTCCACATTAAGACTGATGAATTCCAAGACCGTATTTAAGGGCGTCAGGCGAAGGTGCGGATGAGAAATGAAAACGAAGAAAGTTTCCTTGAGTTCCTTATCTTCTAAATATTATTTATAACACGATGATTTAACAAGACTTAGTCATTTTGCGTATAATCTTCATATGAGATTGATTACCAACAAACGAACAAACATACAATCATGTGAGATTGCTAATGATGTTGAAAACAATTTTCAGCAGTACCATATTACTTAAAAATAGCTAGAAACTCTAATTACCAACACATACAAACAACAAATTAATAGTTTCTTTATTAATGAAACAAATACATACGAGTTTTAGAAATATACACTTTTCTCGTAAACGTCTCACCTTTAATGAGAATATTTTTAAGAAATCCAATTACCTTGAGTAGAAATGACTCATTTTATACAAAGTTATTTCTGAGCTCTTTCAAAAAGTCACATTCAACGGAGAAACTCCGTACAGTGTACATTCATCGATTACTTCAAAGAAAAATGGAATCATCATGCAATAGCATTGAATGGATTGGTTGTTTCGCGTTCCCCGGCGCGTCAACTACTATGCTCATTCGTCCCGTAAACTTAGTTCACAGGACGGTTTTATCACGGGAGGTAGTGGAAATCTTTATCACGGAAGGTGACGAGGTCAGGCGCCGACCTACACGTCCGCTTTCTGGGTTTTCCTCAACCAGGTATCTCCCACCAGCCAGGCACCGCCACAGCCGAGACAACCTCTAAACTTCCGAGTGGTTTCGAGACGTGTGTGGAAGTGTCGCGCGCGCGCACGCAGATGTGTTTTTTTGGTGTGTGTGTGTGTGTGTGTGTGTGTGTGTGAAAGTACGTGTAAGGGGCGATGATAGAACAAGAAAGAGAAAGAAAATATCACGCGCGGCACGTGACCCGTTTGTTAGATTACTGCTCCAGTCGCGTGTTGATCGGAGAACCGTCTGGTGTCCTTCGCCTGGTGTTGATCAAAGAAACTACGTAAAAGTGCCGATTAGATCAGTCGGTCGCTAGAATTCTCCCCCAGACAGCGGTTGAATTCGACCTAGCTATGTAGCTGTTGTTGAAACTCCTGTCACCGTCGGGACTCGAACCCTAGTACCTCCCAATCAGAGGCGCTGCAGTGTCATCAGTTGATGCCCTAAGCCACCTAAATCGGTAACAACGTTGAAAACATTCATAAAATTACAATACGCTTCCAGGTATGAAACGTTCATTGCGAAATACTGAATGCTGTGGCTGAACTGTATTTTAAATCCAAGGCTAAAACGTGCCTCAGACGAACTTTTAGTGCATCGAACACCTGTTAGCGAGCGCAGCGTCTGCAAGAGCGCGAAGGTGCTAGGGGGGCGGGGCGAGGCGGGGAAGGCGCGGGGTGGCGGAGCGCCAGACTTCTTTCATAATCCGCAGATCCCAGAGCGACGCCCGCCGCGCCCGTCCGGAGGCGGGCGTCTAATCTCTTAATTTAAGTACACGCCCAGGGCTGGCCGCACTGCTGCTGCTGCCGGCGGCGCTGCGGCGGCGGCAGCGGCACCGACGAAGTCGCTTTGCGAACAGGTAGTCCCCATGCCTCACGCAGTGGGGCGGTGTGAAATTCTGCGCGGCCCTGGGGCATCTATCGATATATATTTCACATACGAAATGTCTCAGAATAAATGTTACAAACTTCCATAATATGTAGGAAAGGGTTAAAAATGATCAGTTATTTGCCAAGCAAAGTGGGATGTGAAATCTCATATAGCGAAGTACCACACGTTTGCCCCAGATTAGTAGGCAACCAATTTGCACTGGTGTAGTAGGTTTACAATTCTTGAACTGTATGAGAATTTGTACCTGCGAGATAACTAACCTAGTAATCAAATAGAGTTTTGCAGTTGCATGTGAAACTTACTGATATGACATTTCCCATCACGCTCCTTTGTAAACATTGATCATCATTTTTTAACGCACTAGATATTGTGTTATATTTATTCTGCTACTCATTATACAGACTCATTTTAAGTTTATTCCAAAGGATATTAAAATGCACAAGCACTTAAGTTATTATGCAAGGGACTCTAGGAAGTTATTTTGGATTTTAAGACTCTAATTCTTAATTCTATTTATTCCATCTTTACATTTTACTATTTCATTTACCATATTCTCCAATATATTTTATTTATCTGCTTGGATAAAACTGAACCTTTAGTAAAATTGTAAGGATATGTCAATAGTATCTAATTCTATAAGTCAATAGAATTTTGATGCTAGAGACATCACAACAGAATCGCAAAGTATCTTACTGAGTTATTGCTTTTTTAAATGATTTTTTTTATAAATGAATATTTTTAAATCTCTGCAAAGTATCTCTATCAAATCCATGATCACAGTCAGGATCTCAATAACTGAGCTGCAACACAACTTACAGTCCTTGTTAGGATATATGTTTTACATATTTTGCCTCCAGACGCGCTAGATAACATTCTGCACACAAAAATGAAATGAATTTTAATTCCACAACTGCAAAGTTTGGCGATGTGACCTCCCAGAAGAGCCGTCTGGGCAACAGCGCCTCGCCGGGGCGGGCGACAGAAAGAGGGCGAGGGGCGGGCAGCGGGGGAGGGGGTAGGAAGGAGAAGGAGGAGGGGGGCTCATTACGAACCGTTTATATGCCGGTGCCGAGAGCACAGCACGCGGTGCGCGCGGCGCGGGGTTCACATCACACGACGGGGCGTGGAGCAGAGCAGGGAGGGGGTGGGGCGGCGCCGCCGTGCGTGGGAGGCGTGCCTTACAGGGCAGGGGAGGGGCGAGAGTTGGAGGTGGAGGCGTGGGGCGGGGGGCTCCACGGCGCACCTGCCTCTTCGTCGCCGACGCCTCCGCAGCTCCCGACGCATTCTGAGCGCATTTCTTCCCCTGCCGCCACCCCCATCCCCGCTCTCGCCCTCCGTGCGCCTTGCAGGATCTCCGCGAAACTCGCCTACGTGTACGTGTTTATTAACGAAAGCACGAACGTGTGTAACGCGTTCTAAACCGCGCGCGCGCCTCCCTCCTCGCCGGAATTTTAATTCCGAATTACGCGCCTCGAGGGCGGCGTGACACGAGGAGGAGGACGAGGGGAAGGCTGGGGAGGGCAGTGGGGTGGAGCGGGGCGGGGGTGGGGAACGACAACACGGGGAGCAAAGGAGCACCCTATGAGACGACGTCGAGACAGCGCTCCTAGAGCGACTTTGCGTGTGCTGCCGACCTCTCTCACACGGTGAGAGGGAGGGGAGTTTCTTTGCGAAACAGGCGAGCGACACACGTCGTCCCTCGGGCCCTTCTCCGACTCGCGGGCGCCCCTTAAAATTTAACGATGCATAATAATCAATGTAAATTCAGGAAAGCGACCCTCCCGACGGGACTACCCCAGGCTGGCTTTGGGAGCTTTGTCAGAACACCCGAAAAGAACCCGGAAACAGGAGTTTGGAGCGGCGGACATATGGCCGGAGGGGAGGCGGCGGTGTCTTGTAGGATACTTTTTATTGTAATAACAACGTATACCGGCGACCGCGGTCGGGTCGGGGCAAACCGCGTCGCCGCGGCCTCCCGTCCGCCCGTGGCGGGCGGACGCGGATCAAACGCAAAATGCCCTTGTTTTCTTACGTCGGACCCTCCATTTCCTTCCCTTTATGCACTCCCAAAGCGGCGCAAAATCTATAGGCGATCGATCCGTCCCCGCACGCTCGCTATTTCCATTACCAGAGCAAATAAGGCGCTTTGCTTGCCAAGGCATGGCCAGCGGGTCCCCGGGGCGCTCAGACGCCGCGGCCTGGCGGAGCGGCCGCGTCGCCGCCGACGCCGACGGAGGCCCGCCCCGAGGCGCCGCCGCCGCCCCCTGTGGCCGATCGGCCAAGCGCGCGGCAGTTCGGGGAGGAGGGTGTTTTGGAGGCGCTGAGGCCGGACAAAGAGATGGAGAGAGGAGAAGGCGGGGGGGGGGAGGCAGATGTTTAGTCAATAGTCTGGTATCGTGTAAACCGGCATTTTCCGTGCGGTTTTCCAAACATTAACTATAAATAACTTTCTAATGAAACTCTCATTCTAACGTTTAATGACCACTGTGAATACATTACCGAGAGGAAAACCTATTTCTAAATGCTTGAAGAATTAAACTGCTGTTTGTATGCGTTTTGGAAAAAATAATTCCCCCATTTGACTTCAAAGAGAAATAGCATGTTATAAAACTATCTACTGCCATGTTTCTTCTTTGGAACTAAATGACACTCTAAACGTTATTTTATTTTATTTTTGGTTTTGACAGTAAATTTTTTGGACATCTCTTTTGTTGCTCTTTTAAAAAACAATGGAATTTTGCGGTATATACCAATTTAAAAGAATTCATTTTGACGACAGTTTACATTCAACGTTGGATATATAAAATCAACATTGGATCTGCAAATACAAGTTATTGTGCCTCTGCCAGGTAGAATGTGCAGTAGAAATATAAAATTTTCAAACCTGATCCGATATAATATTTGTAGTGTTTGAAGCAGATTCTATTTCATGACGACGACACGTAACATGACGGCAAGCACTCTAGGCGAGCGAAAGTGCATCGAGGACCCAGGAAGGCAGTATTTTTTGACAAATATCTGAAATAAATGGATGATGGAATACCTACAGAATGTATTGTACGAGTATAAAAAATGGTAATTCAAAATGTTGTGCGTGTTATGAAGACTGGTTCAAGCTAGCTAAGCCAAAAAACTTAAATTAAAATAAAAAAAAATAGCCTGTTTGATTCAGCCCAATTGTTTCGCTTCGTTCACGCTTTTCCAAGTAAACGGCGAGGTTACGACCTTCGTCTCCGCAATTGACATGAAACATTTACCTTTCTAGGCCGAAGCAAAATTTCTAACCAATAGCATTTTGCTTGCATCTGCATTTTACACCAAAATACACATGTCGCTTATCTTGACTCACATTTTCGCGTCACTACTACTCAAGTATTTTTACTCAATTAAATATCGGCACTACGCATTATTCCATTCCATTTGCTTTAGCTGTTGCTAAAAAATCCCTCGGTCAAACGATAGGGGAGCGGGGCTCCGTGATTATAACGACCAGTGATTTGGAATTCTGTGTCCTGCGGCAGCGAGCCACTCCATTACACTTATTTCCCTACCAGGAGGGATTTTACTCGCCTCAAAGTGAGATCCTCCTGTTTAGCTCTACTCAACCCCATCAAGCACCATCAGGCTGGCATCCAGATACACCGGAACGCAACGCCTCTCCGAAACGTCTACTCAGGGTGGGGTCGCCCTGCCAGTTTGGAGCAACCAACTTTTGAGTTTTGTAGCGGAGTCAATTAGCATCACTAACAATTTGCCGGAATCAGTCCATACTCAACTTCTATGAGTCGAGGTAATTTGCCGCAACGAAGTCAGTCAGTTAATTTCAAAATCAGTCGAACTCCACTTGTGTGTATTCTGAAAGTTGTAGCATGGCTTATGAAACTAAGTTGTAGCCAGGTTTCATATAGATGTTTCATGTGATGTTGATTTCATTAGTATGAAAAATAATATGTACAATACTTATCATCTTCATCGTTCGATTGCTGATCAAGGTGATTAGTAGTGGTATTCTCTTGAAGTACGAATGAGTGTCACTTCCTTTTTTGCATTGTCGATGTCTGTAATGCACATGGTAAAAATACTTATTATTGGTTGAAGATACTGACCCCAAAGTTGACACGCTGAATATTTATTAATAGAGAAACTATAACCAGTACTGTTCAAAAAAAAAAAAAAAACAAGTTCGAAGTAAACAACTTTTTAAGCGGATATCCCGATCACATAAACTATTCCATCAGTAAACTGTTCTACAAAAAGCAGCCGCGCGATGTTGGCATCGAAACAAGCATCGGCAGGAGCGGCAGCCGAGGGGCACGGGCTTTGTGCTTGGGGCGATCCAATTACAATTGAATCAACGGCGGCTCGGCCGCGGTGGCGGGGAGACCACTGGCCGAGGAGGGCACGGAAGGGGGTTGGACGCACGGGAGAGGAAGGGTAACGCGAGAGCTCACAATGGCCGGCGCACCTGTTGGCACAAGACGGGGCCATGATTGATCGGCGATCTCCAGTCCGCTTTCCCATCCCCCCGCTCGTCCCTCCTCCCCTCTCCACCCCTTCGCCCTTGTCGGAATCCCCTCGCCGCTCCCCTCCTTTGGTAAAGGGGCCGTGGATCATATTCAATACACCGATTAATTGTTCGCGTATAATTCAATCGGCAGACCGCGTGTTTACAAACAGACAATCACTGCGGTGGACACCACACAACAACCCCCAGTACTTTATCCGGCGTATCGCACAAGTTCACAAAGGGGGACAAATTTGATAAAAAACAACAAAAAAACAAATCGTCCGGGAAACGAGAAAGGGAAAATTGCTGGCAGGAGGCTGAGACAATCACAATCACACAAATGTACACTATTGTAGCGTGCTTGTTACTGTGAAGTAACTCAATTTTAAATTAGTTATCACGTTCATTATTGGACAACAAAAGTCATTTTCATGCACTTACTAAGAAACATATGTAATAGCTTACATATAACTACTTCACAGCTCTCATTTATTGCTAATGATCGAATTTCCTCCATAGCATATGCAAAATTGTAATTATCACTCTTTGAAGCTTAGAATCAGTTTGTAATAAGCTACTGATTAATTATGAATTATGTACTAAATATAAAGGGAAGATTGTGCTCAAAGACATTTTAAAACAATATCACAGAGATATTAAGAATGTTTGCTTTTAGATAATTGGAATAAAATTATAAGGTTTCATTTAAACAACAAAACATGTAGACATGAATTCCATTTTCTGAATCCGTTACAGAAATCAACACCTTAAACGAAAAAAAAACTATTAAGAATGCTGTATAATATTACACTTATTTTGTAAGCCAAAATTATATACGGAACAAACCTATTTGAAACAACACCAAAAACATTATTCAACGAACAACATAAATATTTATTGATATTTTACAGAATATATGATTGTAAAAACAGGATGCTGCTCATAGGATATTTATAAATGCAATTTGTATCGAAAGCCAGATATCTATATTAGTTTAACATTGGAATGAATCTGATTTCTATTCACAAAAGAGAATATTGAAGTTATCATGCGCTTACATAAAATCATACACATCAGCTGAACTAAATATTTTCTGACCCTCTACTTTGTTTTGAATTCATAACAAATTAATATAACTCCCTCTCCGAGTGAACTATGACCTACATTCTTTCAGAGAAGGGAAATTAATGCTGACACGCTCAAAATATCAAAGATGATTGATATCTGAATTTAATTAATTTTGAATCTATAATTGCGATATCTGCATTTCGCATTGCAACGAAAATTACAGACGTGTTTAATTTACCTCCCACCGTGACCCCTGCAGCTTCGCATAGACGTTCCAATCACCGCCGTAGGCGGGGTTCCAGGTGGCTGACATAGGGGGCGACAGGGCGATAAACGGATTGCTCGCGACGCAGAAGCTAGGCGCGTTGGCGTTAAAAATAATCAACGCTTCTGTATTTCGATGCATAATTACAGGGCTAGCGGCGAAATGTAGTGCATGTTCGCGACTGGCGATTAGGGATAAATCGTTCCCCGAGTGCAATCTAAATGGAAATCGAATTATTATGGTATCAAATATGGAAATCCAGCAAACACAGGACGCGAGAGTGCGTAGGAGCGGAAGAGGTGAAAGAGCTTCGAAAGGCGGGGAGGGGGCGTGGCGGCAGGCGTGTCGGGTTATGTGACCGAAACGTGTGTCTGAGGAAGGGGGCGGGGCGAGGGGCGAGGGGTGGGCTTAGGGAGGTGAGGAGTGGTCGGGGGTGAGCAGTAAAACTGGACGCCGGACCGCGAGGTCAGGAAGGGAACGGTGGCGTAAATTCGCTCGCACGCGGCGGCCGGCCCTTGGAGGGGGATGGGCGGAGTGGGTGGGGCTGGCCAAGGGGCGGGGAGGGCGGTGAGCGAGGATGGATTCGGGCAGCGTCGGAGGCCGGGGTAGCCACGAACTCGCCGGCGGACGCAGATGCGCTTCCAGCCGCCGCCCTTCCCCCCTCCCTCCCCCTTCCATCTCGCAACCCGACCCTGTCTTTAGGGGGCGTCTGCCGTACATCAACGCGTTGTTTGTACCCGGTCGTAAAGGGCGCCTTTCAATAGCGACCAGGTTACTGCGGACGCCGCCACCGCCTCCGCCTCCCGACGCCGTCGCTGCCGCCTCCGCCGTTTTATGCGCAGATGTAAACATGGGGATGAGTGGTCCTCCGGGGCCGATTTTACGTGGCTCTTACACAGACTCCGCGGCGTGGGCGGAGGCGGAAGCTGGATCGTGGGTGGGGTGCGGGAGGAGCGGCCTCGCCGGCGGCGGGGCTTGAGGTTAGCGCCGCCGATCGTCGGATGAGCAAACGCGGGCGGATATGACGTCAGGTCAGCTGCTCTTGTCGGACACAACACATGCTGTCGACTAAATGTCGATCAAATGTGGAATTCTGAACGCTTCTACGAAGGGTATTTTTATTTGGAGCATTTTGCACCAGATTCGGCATTCAAATATTGATGCCTCTCTCAAAGACACCTAATACAAAAAGAAATCTAATCTATTGAAAATAATATAATAGGAAAAACGAAAACTGATTTTTATACTGGCAGATATTAATAATTTAGCCAATGTATCTCGATCACATAATACTGAATTCAATAATAAAAATTAAATACTTTGAATTCTTGAACTAATTACGTCGTTTTGAGGTTCAATGTACAATTGTTTCTTTAATCATCTGAAGAAAGTCATGTAGTACCACGATGGAATTCCTCGCAGTTCTGCGAAAAGACTATTTTAGTAAAATCGGCACTTTATTACATTTCTTTAAAAATATTGATGAATGTGATCACTAGAATTACAAGACTCTAAAAACAATAATTAAAAAGTTATAACGTACAAATTTTCTCACACTTTTACATCTCTAATTTGTCGATAGCTGATTGTGAACGCTGCTTTCATACATTCCCGGCATTAGTTTTTGGTGAACTGTGGAAACATTAAGTGAAAGATAATATGCATTATTTCAGTTTTCTTCACCAAAGGGATTCGCACTTAAAGCTATACGTCAAAAGCAGAAACTTCTGAAATGTATGAAACACACATATTAAATTTTAACACAAAAACTACAAATTGTTCGATCTATGGGTTACAAAAATTTGTTGACCTCTCAGTGCCCCTTCGTTAGGGGATCGTAGTGATGACAATCACACATGATTGTCACCGGATTTTGTTGTCAGAACGCGAATCTCGCCGCGCGCAGATAAATGAGTATCGCGACAAGCTGCAGTTTGAATTGTCAATTTTAATGCATTGGCAAACGAGGGATTACGTTTCAATGAATGGCGCGAGATAATTTCGCGTTTTATGCTGGATATGGCTGGCGAGTACATGAAATGATGTACACAGCGAAAGACATTTTGGGTACTTCAGAATTCCATAGTGGTTTTGCAAATGTAAATATACAGACCTGATTGTGTCAGGTTTTTGGACCGAATTGAACATGAGCGAAATAAGTACAAAAGTAATGAGATAAAACGGGTGAAATATAATTAACTCAAGTAAAGCAAATAACTCTATTACCCTCAGAATAATGCCATCCATTTTCAAATTTTTAAAAAAAATTATGAAGTTATGGAAATATAAGGAAATATAGAATAATTCTAGTATTATCTCCAATAATTGGCGACTCTGAAAAAGGTACATATGTACATATCAAACGAATGACGATTAAATTCAAACAGAATTTCACAAGAAATGAGGTACGAAAAAACAAAAGAGGAAAATGAACAAATTAAATGAAAATGAGATATCAATACCACAGGCAGCGTAATAGAACGAGGCAAGAGCTAAATAAAGCAAGGAGGAGAAACACGCGCGTTCTCTCTGTTTGAGCGTCCTTGAGAGCGCGCGCGGGTAAAGTGCGCTCTAGAGAGCGCGCGGCGCAGACCGCCTTGAAACTCAGCAACAGCGGAGCCGGCGCGGCGGCCGCCGCGCGCCTGAACTACGGCTGCGGGGGCGGCGGTGCCAGCCTCGTCGCCGTTGTCGCCGGCGGAGTCAGCGAGGACGTGTCTCCGCGAGAAATATATACGCGCGCTGCTTCTTCCGCGAGGACAAACCGGCTCCGCGGGCGGAATCCTCGACACCGAGCGCGGCGAAAGTTTCTCGGCGGCGAGCGAGCGTGTGGGGGCGGAGTGTCGGCTGAGAGGCTGGAGGAGGGAGAGAAGGCTGGTGCTCTCTGGGCGTTCACCTTCCTCTTTCCGTCGGCGGCGGCGGCGGCGGCGGTGGCGGCGCCGGGACAACAATTAACAAAAAACCGAGAAACTCTGAGAGGGAGGACAATAAATCGCGAAGGTTGCCGAGGCCTTCTCGCCGTTACCGCCCCCACTACCTCCTCCCGACCCACCCAGCCCCGACCCGTCGCGCCCCCCCCCCTCCCCGCGTTCCGCCGAATCCTTCCTGGGGGTTCGCGCTTTTACCGCCGCCGTCATAAATAAAACATGTTCGCGGCAAACTTTGATGGAATCCGCGGGCTTCGCCAACGCGTTGCTCGCTTGCGCGCTTGGGCCGCGCCCAGACCAATCTCACAAATCTGCTGCCAACTCCATAAAACTTACAGTTTTACGGAATGGGGCCGTCACTCATAACTTGAGAGGATTAAACATGGCGGCGAGGAGGGTGGTAGGGGTGCGGGTGGATGCTCGTACGCGTCCAGGTGTGCCAACTCCCTGTCTCGTATCGCCGATTCCAGTTGCGTGTCACTGGGCCGCTTGTTACAGCTCGTAACACTTGCAATGGGGATGCAGCGCACGTAAGGTGGTGCCGCTGTTTTTTCCGTACGAAAGCGTTTTCTTTCGCAATAAAAGTATAGATATTCTATCGGCTTTGATAGCGACATGTGTCTCTGAACATAAATAACGCGAACATCAAACTGTAGCGTTGTAAGGAGAAAAGATATTTCAAGTACATTGGATGTGAACAATAAAATACATGTATTGAGTTCCAGTAACCTCAAGATAAGTCACTTCAAGCTCAAAGAATCAGTGTTTAAAATGAAATACGAGATGATTTACTTTATTTTACCTTTGGTAGCAAAGATTATATTTTTCTGTTTGATTTTTAAATCGTATACGTTGCTTTAGACAAACTATTTTTTAAATTAAATAAACAGGAATAAAGCGAGATAAAATGAAGAGAATTTGAATTACTTTCTTCTAAAAAAACATGTGACTCATGTGATATTTCTCCTAAATATTTAGGGAACGATTGACTCGCAAAGACATAAGTAATATTTGCCATTAAATTACAAATGAACCTTTTAAAACTTGCATTTACGACATGTTATTCCTCTAAAAATCACTTGGCGAGGATATTTAACTCATTATCATGTTTCAAGAGTGTGTTCATGTCATATGGACACTGATTATGTAATTTCCATTTTCCATGAAATTAATAATTTCTAATAAAATTTAATAATATTTTTTAACCAAATTTAATTTACAGATAATGTATTCCCAAACTGCAAAGTACTGAAAAACAAGATTTATAGATTTCATATAATTCCTAAATACATCATGCATGGAGTATTTGCTGTGCTCATGCATGTTACTAATGTTTACACACATCCAGTGGTTAATTTATTTTCCTGTGAATGTTTCAGCGAGAGTAATCACCACCTCTCTCGTTGCGACAGTTCAAACGCGCATTTTGAACATTGCCCAGGCAACGGCACACTGTAGTCCGCGTGTTCAGAACAGACGTAACAAGAGTGCCGTAAATTGCTCCTTATTAGTATCAGCTAGAGCGGATAATCCCCTGTAACAACTAGTTTTAAGTTTGACTAGTTACTTTGCAGACGCTGTTAAACAGGCCATTGGTGTTACTTTTAAAGGCATCGCCCGCACCCCGGGGAATTAAAGTGGTTACAAAGAGAAAGATACGCAGCAGTCAATTAGCTTAAACGTTCCGGGAACAAATTAATAGGAGAATAAATTTACCGGCCTTCGCCGGCCAAATTAGGCACATATTGGAATAGGAGGGTGATCTTCATTTACTTCAAAACACTTGCCCGAGGACTACCATCCAGTCGCGCGTAAATCACCTCCGAATTAGGGCAATTCTTCGTCAATTAAAAGTTGACGCGCCCGTTTAGGCGGCACCGCTTGGGTTTCGCAAACAGGCACACAGAGGGCGGCAGAAGCCGATTCCTGCGTCCCCGTGGGAGACGGCGTGGGACGTGACAGTCAAAGAGCGGTCGCCAGGCCAAGCGGCGGGAGGAGGCGGAGAATAAAGCCGCGGGTGGGGGTGGATGGAAAGAGAGGGGAAAGTGCACTAGGGGGGATGGCATACGAGAGATGTCCGAGCAGCGGGTTTTAGCTATGGCAACAAGGGCTGCAAAGCGCTCGGCGAACAGGTGTAAAGCGAGAGGCAGCTGTGAGGGACAGAAGTTATTTCTGTAGAGGCGATGAAGGTCATGATAGATGGTGAGAGGAGAGCTCGAGCGAAGGGGGGGGAGGAATGGTGGAATTGTGACAATGACTCTGCGGACTGTAAGGAACTCAGGTAAGCGATAAAGATTGAATCGGGGTGGACGTTGACTCGCGAGCGGGAATTTCCGTGCGCAGTGGCCCGGGCCTGCACACTCAATTAAGCTAATCACTATGGTTCCAACGCCGAACCTCCCCATCTTCTTCGATTTCATATTTTGTACCACTAACGAACCAAATTCACCTCATTATCTTGTAATCATATCACAGGAGTTACTTGATTCAATTCTACCCAGAATACGAAGAACTGTATTACAATCATTACCAGGAAACATTATTCGCCTTCTATTGCAATTAAAAAATAACACTTTTTTCATGATAGCTTGATGAGACAAATTACCTCATTTCCCTGGATACTAACCATGTTACACACGTATGTTTGGTCCATTCAAATATCAGTTTAGTTAACGAAGAAATTCTGGAACATTCAAAGAAATTTCTGATTCTTTGGCAAATATTTTTTACTTTATCGCTAATTTAAATGCTTTTTAAACTTTGCTATCTCTCGGCAAGAGTACAAAAGTTGGTCTCGTAACACTAGAGTATAATTACATTTGTAATCCCGACGATAACAGTTTGAAACCGATTTCATCACGTTACGCGGTAGCAATTGCTTCCATTTCAAGATGCAGGATTCACCACGATAAAGAACAATGCCCTCACATTCACGCGAGTTTGGGGTGTTAGGAATCGAGTCGATAAGCGCACATCGCGAGTTTTGCCCCGTTCGTTGGGGAACCGCGTCACACCGCCGGCCCGGACGACAGTTGTGCCCCCCCCCCTCCCCGGGAGCGTGAGGGCGATCGCCCGCCCGCGCGCCAGGTGCGAATAAACATTCTCGCGATCGTTCATTTGTTATTTAAATGAACGCCGCTGCCACGGATGCGACGGCCGCCCGCTGGACTCGTCGGATCTAGGGGCGGGGAGGGGGGCGTGGAGATGCGCAGGCGGGGGACGCGGAGCGGTCGCCACTGAGCGACGTCACTCTTCTTCTGTCAGCCGTCAACGCTCTCCCTCTGGTCGCCCGCGCGACGAGAGCGAGCGAGCGCCGTTGAGTGTGGGGGGAAATGCAGACGGTGGTGAAACGGTAGCTGCACTTCGGCCCTTTCCATGAGCGATATGACGCACCTTCGCTTAGCGGAGAGATCGGCAGAAAGCATTTTCATGAATGCAGATTACAGGAGCATGCGTAGCATAATCAAGTAATCATACAGTATTTTTTATATTCCGGTTTGAGCAGTAATCCAACTGTTTATTTCGGGTTTTGGGGAGCGTCAATGGCTAAGGTCGTTAGTCCCGTAAGCGTAGAGCATGTTTTATCGTGACGGGGGATGGCGGTGGCCTTTTCCAGATGAATGGTGAGATCCGGCACCGACTTACTCGTCGATTTGCAGGTGTTTTCTCATCCAGGTATCTCCCACGAGCAAAGCACCACCCCAGTCGGTACAAGCTTTAAGCTCCCGATCTGTGTGGTAGTGTTATGCATGTAAGTTAAGTGCGTGTAATTATGATGCGAAGGATAGGAGAAGGAAGAGTAAGGAAAGAGAGCGCTATGTATGTGGCTCGTTTGTTAGGATGCTGCTCTGGCATTCGCCTGGTTTTGATCAGAGAAACCATGGAAAACTACCGATTTAGACGAGAATTCTAGCAGCCGGCCGCTAGAATTCTCCTCCAGACAGCAGCTGAATTCGATCTAGTTATCTAGTTTTATTCCTGTCACCATCAGGACTCGTACCTTAGGACTTACCGGGCAGAGGCACGATAGTGAGATCATTTGATGCCCTGAGCCACCAAAGCCGGTTGCAATGATTCGACTGTTTGCTGTTCCTCATAGGGGAATTTCTTTTTTCGTTCGGTTTATACATATGACAGGTACAGATACAAATAGCCAGGTAGATAAAGAGATAGCGAGATAATGTACAATGTGAAATCTGCATATTCTGTCATTCTCTTCACAGGGTTGTGTGATGGTTAACGCTCATGGCTTCTGCCGCTGGGGCCCGGGCTCGATTACCGATCAATTCGTTTGGAATTTATGATGGAAAAGAGAGCGAGCGCTCAGTTGGCTTTCTCAGGCTTCTGTTTCCTCTGCCTCTCATTACACCATTTCTCCATCATCGCTATCGGTATCATTTACTCATTTAATTATCACTCAACGGGTTGAATGTCCTCAGGAGTCAAAGGTTGACCCGAATAAATAAATCTGAATAAATAAATCATATTAAAGATTGTTTCGATTCTTACTTTTGTATTTTTGCATGTCATTCCGTATAGTTGGCAGAAATTTATTTTTATGTCTTATTCAAAATTCAATAATTCATATTTTTTAACCCAACAAAGTTTGAGTTAAATAATCTGAGATGAAATACGGCATATTAGAAAGACTTCACGACTTATTTCCATTATTTTTTCTAATGAAAGGTATACATTGTTTTTCTCTGCTTGCGACAATATCGTCATAAATTACAGATTAATCGCAAAACTTTCTGGCAAAAAACAGTTTTTAACACAATGTAATAGTATTTTGATAGCGTTTTTCACCTGATAGAAAGTTCAGTTTATTGAATTCTAAAATTAAGAACTAATACAATGTAACAATAGCTATTTTTCACGAAACAATATAGAAAAACGATTCTTGTACACAATTCCACGAACCGATAACAACGTCACTTTCGTATCCTGCAGCATGATGTATTTAGACTGAGTTTTTAGAGTATGAGAGATTACATACTCCGAAAACCTGAAACAAATGTCATCACATTCATAATGTTCCTCTAGGGCATATGGACGTAGTTAAATTAAGTACTAGTCCGCACTATCGAAAACCCTCCGTCGTATATGATACGCGAAAACACTGCCCGGAGGCTGACGTTTTCAGCCATTTGATTGGCACGCTCCAGATTTCACGTAAATCACAGCGATAAATTATTCCGAATAGAAGTCCTCCCGCACAAAACTAACGTCAGTTACGGCAGCAGCAGTCGCACAAAACCCGACTTTATTGAAGCGTCGCACCGGTATCTGCAGTATTCTGCTTATAAGAGCATTACGTCCCTATCTTCGGCAGCGCTTATCTTCTGCGCCGTGATTGATTAAGACCCCGCAATAAAAAAGCGGCGCGCCCCGCTCGGAAGCGACGCGTCTCGCGGGATATTGCCACTTTTTGCGAAGCGCCGCGCCGCGCGGGCGCCCGCGAGAGGCGGCAGGTAGGTCAACGAGCGCCGACGCCAAGGTGGAGGCAATTTTTTCCGTGTTTGCGAAAAGAAAAAGGAGCAGGCTGAGAGCAGGCGGGTCGGGGCGGAAGATGGCGTGGTGGAGGGGAGGGGAGGGGAGGGGTGAAAAAGCGCAGGAACGTAGGGTGGGACGAGGTGGGGGTGGTGGTGGGAGGGGGCGAGCCCTCTTCCACCGTTTTTTATGCAAACCTCATTTGCCACTCAGAGAGAGCTCCGGTTTACGCGTCCGCTGCTGGAGGGGGCGGCTCGTAATTCGCTCGCAGCCCAATTACGAGCGACGGCGCGCAAAAATTAGCGCCGAGGTGCCCCCGAGCGGGGACGCGGAGGGCGTCGAGGGCGCCATGAGGGCCACCGAGGGCTGGCGGGCGGAGATGGGGAGGCGTGGGGCGGAGATGATAAAGGTGGCGGTGGCGTATGAGTTGTGACTGGCAGTGACGGATAATAGTGGAGGCGGTGCTGAAACGAAGGCGGAGAGGTTGGTGGTGGCGCGGGATGGGTCACTGAACGATGAGGCGATGCGTTGAAGGGAGTCACTGGTGGAGAGGGGGTGCCTGCGTAGGTGACGTCAAAGTGAAACGTCGACGGTAGGAGGGAACGGAGAGAGCAGCGATGCAAAAGTGGGAGCGGATAAAATCGGCGGTGAGAGGGAAAGAGGGTGGTATGAAAACTGAGAGGTTGAGCGGAAATGGCAACGGCGGGCGACAAGGAGTCGGAGCAAAGAGATGCGACTGCTCAGTGACGCGGAACCGTTGGAGCGACGATCGCCGTAGAAGTGATGGAATGAACAAAGATGGATGTGAAGAGTCTGAATGCGTGAGCAACTGGAGTGCCAGGGTGCCGAGAGTGCTCCCGGCAGAGCAGGGTAGGAAGGAAAAGGGATAGGGATGAGGGAGCATTAAACATTTCATTAAACGAGTCGAGGGAAAGGCAGAGGGAAGGCAGGTGACAAGGGATGTCAAAGAGCAACTAAATGGGCGTAGTGTGTGTCAAAGACTTCGTAGTTGTTACAATATTGACAAGTAATCGCCCGTCAGTAATCAAGTAACCATAAAGACAAAAAATGCCAGTGGGTCAGTAGGTGCACAAGGTGACTAAGGAATGTCACTGCACAATATCAGTCAGTAAATAATATTAGTCAGTAAATAATGTTACTGATGAAAAAAGATAAATTTAAGATTAGCTATTAGATTTGCCATATAATCCAAAATTCATAAACAAATGAGAGTAGGATAAGCTTGAGTATGAATAAAAATAAGATATCAATGCTTAGTTAAAGCAGCAGAGAGATGCAATATGTACTCATATATGTACACATGTGTGGAAAGATGATGATAATGCTTGTGATAATACCATAAGTAAGAACATGCAAGCAACTAACAAAATAATTTAGGATGTGCCACGAAATGTGTACATTCACAATTGCAAGGAAAGCAACCCTCGAAGAGAACAGTGCCACGGAAATGGTAGTTCGGCGCAGCGTTACACCGAACGTAGAGGGCCCAGCGGTGTCGGCTCAGCCCGGTATCGTTTGGACCGTCCGGGAGAAAAAGCGGGGCGGAACCGGCTGCGAGCAGGCCGCGCCGGGAGACGTCCGCGGCGACGGCAGCGGTGGCGGGGCCCAGGGAGCGCGCCGGCAGGGGAGCGGCCCCGCAGAAACGGAGCAGGGGGCACGCGCGAGGAGGGTGCGGGGCGGGGGGCGGGGCGTGATGGATGCGCCCGGGGATGGACGGCCGTCGCCAGGTGTGTCCAACCACCGCCCTCCCTCCCCCCCTGCCGCCTCCCTCCCCTCCTCCCCCGCCTTCCGCCACGGCGGCGGCAGCAGCAGGCTCATTAACTTCCGGCAGGGCCCCCCTCCTCTTTGTCTCGCGTAACGCTCCGCTCTCGCCGGCGCCCAATTACGCCCGTCGTAATGAAAGCCATTCCTTCCGATCTCGCGAGCCGCCGGCCCGCCCTCCCCGCTCCCCCGCCCCGCCGCCCACCCTCAACGCTCTTCCTTACGCGTGGCTCCTTGCGTGCCCGCCGGCTGCGTTCGAGGAGCAAGCGGAGGGGCGGAGATGCACGTGTGGCGAGAGATCAAGGGTGCGAAGACGAACGAGGTGAGGGGAGAAATTCTGAAGGATCTGGTGCTTGCCAATGCAACGGAGAAGTGGAGGAACTGTGATGCGTAGGGAATTCGAAGAGATCTGCAATAGACCAGCTAGGTTGAGAAAAGCGAATGTACTTAAAGCGCTAGTCGTTTTAAAAAGAAGGACACGGAGGTTTAAAAGAGTATGATTTAAAGTTGAATAAGGAAGGAGTAAGCGTTGGAGGAGAAAGTGAAGGGTCGGCGATGCACGTGTGACGAGAGATCTAGGGTGCAAAGAGGAACGAGGTGATGGGAAACATTCTAAAGTATCTGTTACACGCCAATATATGGAGGAAATAGGGATATAGTGATGCGCAGGGCAGACGAAAGGAACTGCCATAAGGAAGCGATGTCGAGAAAAGCAAATGAGTTTAAAGTGTTAGTTGTTTCAAATGAAGGACAGCAGTGCTAAAAAGGGCATGATTCAAGGAATATAATTGAGAAAGGAGTATTTGAGGATAAAAGAGCGGAAATGTTGATTTTAGATTCATGCATACCTTCAAATAGTGATGAATCAAAGAAAGCGTCAGAATATTCTCCAGTTAAGGGAATATTCTCCATGTAAGGGACACTGGAGTGTGAACGAGGTTCATCTGAATTTGCTCGCGAGCTTTTGACAAGAACGAACCGTTCCGTCGTGGTTGCGACGGCAGCAATGAGTCGACCATTTGGCGGGGAGTGCAGACGCCTCGACGATCTAAGGCGAGTGCGCGCAGCAATTCAGGCACTAAGGCACGGACACTTAAGCGACAGGTGGGTGCACGGAGCGCAATGCGACGGACGCCTTTTGAATCCTCAATTGCCTCTCCACTCAGCGACATCCGCTGCCCTTGTTGAAGGAGGCAGGAGAAGCCACTTTTATGTAGCGACGACAGCAGCGAAATCAAAAGCGGCTTCTGGGCATTGGCTGGGGGTGGAGGGGCGGGTTGGCGGCGGTGGTCGGGGGAGGAGGAAGGGGCTTCACTGCGTAACGTGCCTCAGGAAAGCAGCGGTACCCCTAAGGAAAGCGGATATGAAATATAGAGCGCTTATCGATTTCGCCTCGGTCTTCGAGTACCCACCAAAATATATATGAGAGAAACCACAAATACTTTACAAGGGTCACAAAATCGACTTGGAACGAGGATTGAACGGCAAACTGTGATGACGTCGTAGAAATGATGGGTGCTTGTGTCGTTACGCGGCCAGACTTCACAGTTATTTCTGTGTCCTATGGGTGCAACTGATTGAGAAGGTTTCATATAACTTTTTTTTTACAACATATCGATTTTTCTGCGTCTCTGAACTATTTTATTCCTTACACAACACGATGAAAAAAAATTGAAGTCGGTGCTTCAACATGCACATGTTTTGTGAGAGGAATGAGATCACCTACAGAACACTAAATATACGAGAATGACACAAAAGATATTCTCTCTCATCGATAACAACTTTGATGGAAGCAAAACGAGTTATTCCGCAAAATTGCGTTTGCATTTGAAAAGCTGGAGCGCGTAGCAAAAATCTATTTGTTGTGGTCGTGACGCTTGTAGCAGCAATTGTGGCAACACCACTGCCATATGAACAATGAGTGAGGGCGAACGCTGGCCGTGCGGTGAGTGTGTATGATAAACAGGTTGTCACAAATGGCAATAGCTCTGGGAGGACTCTGATCTAAAGCAGTGGTCTTCCAACCACAGTCCGGAGGCCGCGTGTGGCCCGTGGATTCACTTTTGGAGACTGCGCAACACGTCCTAACATAACATTATAACTCCAAAGCGGCTCGATGTTTAAGTTCTGACGGCCTGAAAACAAACTCTACTTTTAACTGAAAGTAAATATAGTACTATTTTGATATTTTTCTCTATTTATGTTTATGGTTGACATTACGTAGTTATTATGCAAGAAACAATTGCCAGGATGCTCTCAATTCCTTTCCGATTCTAGCGGGGTAAAAGCACTAATATTTACATTTACTCATACAGTCAGTAAGTACTCAGTCTGCTTCAGTTCGTTGCAGTTTTTGTTCATAATTTATGTATATTTTGTTATCAATACATTAATGTGACCATCTAGAGTTTAATCAAAATGGAAAACCGGTGAAGGTGGATCAGGGTATCAACAGATATCACTCCAGTGCCTAGGGGTTGAGTCTCGACGAAGGCAGGACTTTCGACATGGGACTAATGACCATAGCTGTTGATGCTCGGAAACATGAAACAATCGATCAAACAACCAATAAGAAAATTGCCCTTTATGTTGAAGATCTAGCTACTAAAATGGCAGAGGAGAAAGAAAAGAAATATAGAGACGGAAATTTTACACATTAACTAGGGGCTAACACACTAACTAAAGCAACTGACAAAGAGAAGCAGAGATCGGAAAGCAACACACTAATCATTTGAACGGAGTCAAACGGTTAATTTGTTGGAGAAACGTAGTCAGTCTCCTACTGAGGCATTCTCCTTCATAATGATGTGTGAGGAAGTGCCTATTCCAGAAACAATCTACTTTCAAGATTGCTAATCGGAGATCACTTAGTAAATATTGTCAAGAAGGCGACGTTTAGGCTCACGTAAACATTTTCGAAGTGTGACGGGTTGCCTAGCCGACCAACGCCTTCAATTCGATTTTCCGTCTAGTCGGGAGGGCCGAAATGAAAATGTAGAAGCCTTGAAGAATTTGTTACCGACCGATATCTTCCATCATTTTTGTAATAAAAGGTGAGACTACTGATACTACAAAACTGTTTCCATTGTTTCATTCTTCTTTTTTCATCTCATCATTCGGCCTACTGCTTCGCTTCAGCACAATTTTCCAGATACAGAAATGACTTGGTGTGTACACGAACAAACGAAAAAAAAACTACTACTAAAAATCAATAATATTTTCTAAGCAAAATTGTTAGGAATTTAAGATCTGAGTTGTGGCTAAGGGAAGGTTTGAGGATAATAGGATTAACGAGAGTCCTGAATTTAGTGACAAGGAGCGACGATGACGAAATCGAGGAGCTCAGCAAAGGGGGGCGTGAGCATGTGGAAGGGCGAGGGGGATGGCATATATGGAGCGACGGTTCGCCGGCGGCTATGGTGCGACAGGTCGTTCACACCAGCGAGAGCATCCCGCTTCAACTAATGCTCCGTGGTTGCGCGCTGCCGTAACGACGAATTGACCGCACAAGAGCTCGGTTATCTACGGGCACGCCGTCCATGCTAAGGCCCATTATAATGCTCTCTCTCCAGAAGTATATCATACTATTAGAAACTTACCGGCAAGGAAATCACCAGGTCATGATCGCATCAACTCCATTGTTTTGAAAAATGTCCCCAGAAGCGCCATAGCATTTCTAACCAACATATATAATTCGGTGCTACGGACAGGATATTTCCCCAGATCCTGGAAACATTCCGTAATCATTTCTGTACCAAAACCCAACAAAAACCATGCTAACCCTACTAGTTGCAGACCCATCAGTCTCATTCCCATTTTGTCAAAAATTTTAGAACAATTACTACTAAAGAGACTCCGTAAAGTTATATAACAAAACAACATTATTCCTCCCTTTCAGTTTGGTTTCTCCGCAAGTCACTCCACAAGCCACCAATTACTGCGTTTAACTGAAAATATTCACGAAGCATTTCACTCTGGCCATCATTTATTAGCAGTTTTCCTCGATGTCGCTCAAGCATTTGACAGGGTCTGGTACGAAGGAATCATTTATAAACTAAGAAAACTAGGTATACCGAAATATTTAATCAACACCATATCCAATTTCATTAAAGACCGCACATTTATTGTACAAGTGGACTCAACCTTCTCTTCACCACGAAATAGTTCAGCAGGAGTTCCACAAGGTTCCCCGTTGTCGCCAGTCCTCTTTAATATATTCATTTCAGACATTCCAATGCACCCTAATGTACACACTGCCCTTTTTGCAGACGATACTGTCATTTTTGCTTCTGACCAATATCTCAATACCACAAGGAATTTAATTCAGACACACCTCATGACTATTGAAACATGGTGCAGAAACTGGAAAATCAAGATAAATCCAAACAAATCCACATCCAAAGTTTTCACGCTACGGTTTCCATCCTTCCCACTCCCACTAAAATTTGACTCGGCAGTAATACCATGGTGCTCCTCAACCGCCCCAGTCCGTTGGACACTAGATTGACTTGGATAGACCACATCACCTCCAAGGTGAACGAAGCTAATAGACACCTAGGTATTCTTCGACCAGTAATCAATCGACACTCATCATTAAAGCTCCATTCTGCTTCTGCTGATATAAAGCCATTTTACGTCCATTACTTACGTACGCTTGTCCAGTCTGGTACAATGCCGCCCCTACAACCATCAACAAAATCCAAATATTCCAAAATAGGTTCCTCAGAATTGCAGTTAACGCACCTTGGTTTATAAGCAACACTATCCTTCACAAAGACCTAGCCATAGAGCCCGTCCTAACATACATCATTAAACTTTCCTCATCATTCTTCCAAAATCTACCCTCAGTTACCGGTGCTTCCCACTACAACATAGGTAAAGAGCATCCCCTAGAAACTCGTCTTTGCAACCGACTCCCCTTCCACATCTTCCTCCGGAAACTGGCTGATTTAAGATAATGAAATAAATAGTCCTCCAATAAAAAGTCAACAAAATGTATTCCTCCACTTTATCATTCGCACTACTTCAATCTATGTTTAATGGGAGGTGGCCGTAGCCACCCCCTTCGCATATTTTCGTCTGAAAATGCTCGCTCCTAACAACTGAAAAGCCATAAGGCTGAGCGATGTATTATCAGCTCACTCTGTTAAATAAATAAATTAAAAATTAAATTTAAAAAATTATAATGCTCTAAGTTACTGTTACCAAATTCAAAGCCACAACGATTCGATACCAAATCACAAACGTAAAAAAACATTAAAATACTAATTGCAAGATTTCAGTATTCACACAAACTAAAACTAACTAAAAAAATCTTAGAAGACACGCCCTAAAACCCAACTGAAAGATACGGAATAACGAATTTTATAATTTCTGTCCTATAATTAAATTTTCTGAATATAATCTGTAACAGAAGAAAGCTAATATTCAGGCTAAAAGCGTAAGATAGATAATGCTTCTGTTAGAGGGACCGCTGTGCGTTCGAAAGAAAGTAAACGACGGACGGTTGCGATCAGGGGCGGTTGGTACCCCTGACGCCGCATAAACATTTGTTAATCCCGTAATCCGCGGGGCTACATATTAAGGAGTCCGGAGAGCTTTGGGAAAGCCCCGAGTTTATGACGTCGCGCGGTATTTAGTGGCTCTAAAGGATCTGCGCAGAGCCAGTCGGGTGGGAGGGGGGGGGGCGAAGGGAAAGAGAGGGAGGGGATTGCGGAAAGGGAAGGGGATTCGGCACTATGGCTCGCGGAGAGCGGGCAGATGAAAGAGTTTGGCAGGTGAACAGGAGAAACTATGCCGCAGGGGATAGGGAACTGGAACGGTCCAAAAACAAGCAAGGAAGGGGGAAAGATGAAAGTAAGGAAGAATGTTTGATATGATAAAAAATGACCACTATATATATATATATATATATATATATATATATATATATATATATATATATGGGAAAGAGAGAAAAAACGCGAAGGGCAAATTAATAGTGAAAGAAGGTGGAGGGAGACACCAGAAAACGCGCGAGGCAGGGAAATGCTGTGGCGAGCGGGGCGATAGAGGAAGATCTCTCTCTGGATCGCGCCCACAGCTGAGATGAGGGGCGACGGCTGAGAAAGGGGGGAATCTCCGCCCAAGAGGCGTGAGAGAAAGCAGCAGCGGCGGCGCCGACGAGGGTAGCAAGGAGCACCCCCGGCCCACCTCCCCCCCCCCTTCCTTTCGGTGAGGAGGCAGTCGAGGCCTCTCTTTCACTGACTTACACGTGCTAATGAAATTTTAGGGGCCAATTATTAATCTCTATAGAGCACTTGTGGTTCCTGGCACTCGCGGGGAAATCTTATTTCGGGGGAGCACGGGGCGGAGGGGGAACGCGGCAGCCTGCCGCGATATTCGCCGCCTGAAGATCCTCCCGCGGCGGCGGCGGCGGCGGCATCGGGAGCGACGGCGTGCGGCAGCCGACGCGACGCCCGGCGTCTCCTCGCCTCTCCGCCCTGCCATACCCCCTCCTGTTTCCTCGCCTCCAGATTGGGCCCGGGCGCGGGCACGCTTCTCAGCCACTTGGCCCACTTGAGCGAATTGCCTATTACCCACTCGCGCCTTGCCGCCCTCGCGCCGCCGCGCCGAACCGAGCCGCGCAGCGCCGACCCCGAAAATCTCCGGCGGTATAATAATTCACGTATTAATTAGCGCGGGAATAACTCCTTTAAGCTACCTCTTCGGCGCCACTAACGAACAGCGAGACGACGCGCGTATGGCGGCGGCAGCCAAAACGGTTGCAGCGCCAGGTGTGGTGGAGGAGAAGGTGCGAGAGGAAGAGAGGGGCCGTCAAGACACAAAATATTGGTATGGAGCCACTCTTAGCTGACACAAAACGTCGCTGTTATTGCTTTTGGACGAAACTAATTTGGAACGGAAAATAAAACGGAGAAACAGATTTTATTCAAAGCAATATTACTTTTTTAAATTAACATTAATTACAGATAAATTTCGGTGACCTGCAAATAACACTGCTATTTTGAAGCATAAATTTCTTGTAAATTAGAAAGCGAGTAGCTTATATATTTTTCCACAACGTATTTATGTTATTTTTAATGTAATATGTATAAATACGGTAATATCGATTTTTTTTCTTTTAGGCAAAGATAGGTGGTAGTTTTCAAATGAAATTAGACCAACAAAAATATTTCTAATTCAAATGTCAAAACTTTGAAAATCAGAATTTTTTTTTTTAACAATGCTGTGTAAAGATCCATTGTATTTGTATGAACCTTCGTCCATTACGGAATATAACAGATTTTCGCAGCAATTCTTTACCTGCGTACAAACGAATTGTGAGCAAGTGAAGTTGTATACGGCTCACTCCGGATCTTTCCCCATCCCTCACTTCCTCTGCTCTTTGCCGCCGCCCTGCTCCGGGGAACCGCACGGAAGCCTCCCTCCCCGCTCCCCAGGCGGTGAGCAGTGGGCGGAGCCGCTTTCGTCCCGTGTGCCAAATGAGCCTTTTAAATACGAGGCTTCATTATTTAGACTCCGCCATGATGTGGGCGCGTTCTGCCGGCACGACTCGCGGCTTCGTGATATTGCCCTCATTTTTAAACCCACTGAACTATGCGTGTAATAAAAGTGCCCGCGTTTAAACCGACTGCTCTGTCTAAGCGAAATATGAATGAAACAAAAATTGCATTATTAACTCATCGTAGAAAACCGTCCCCACTTCCACGTCAGTGCTTCCCGCTCTCCTCCAACCACCAGTTCCACCCGCAGGAGCGGGGAGCCCGCTCTGAATGGGCTCCCGCTTTAAAAATGCAGTAAAAACGCCACCCGTAAATATAATATTCCGGCGGCGAGGAGGGCGGGGTGAATGCGGCGCGGGCCCACTGTTTGCAGGCTGTAAAGCGGCCGTGCCGCGCGATGACCGACGAGCGGCTGACGGGCGCTGAAAAGAGCTGCGGAGCGCGGCGCGGCACCGGCCGGCCGACCTCCGGCAAACGGAACAGCAGCAGCCGCCGCCGCCGCCGCCGCTGCCGCGTTGCCGTTCTCTTTCAGGCGCTCCGATCCCAAGATTCCGGAAACCACGCTCTTTCTCCCGCTGTCTGCCGCCGTGTGGGAGAGGAGCGAGCCCTTTTATGCCCTCTTTTTGGCGGCCGCGTGCGGTTTTTACTCCCCCCCCGCCCGGCAACGGCGGCCTTCCGCCACTGGCCAAGTGGCGATGAGTCGCGTAGGAAAATGAAATTCGCTGAATTGGTGTGACGCGCAGTAGCCTTTAAAACTTTTACATTCGGAAGAGGTAATGGAAACTGTATTTTACTGCGCCATTTTAAAAGCAAACTTTACATATTTCAAAGAACGGAGTACATTGGCAAAAAATAACATGTTCGAAGTTATTGTTTCTTGTTTTGAAATTATCTGTCTCGTGTTGGAGGTCATGGGTTATTAAAAACGCGAATTATGTTTATAAACGTGGGACATCATGTTAAATGAACACTAAAAACAATGAAAACTATAAATTGTGAAGCTTTATTACACCTCCGGACAAATTGAAAACTACCTACTATTTACAGCAATGAACACATCTGTTACGGCTAAGTACTAGAGGGAATATTGCAGCTTTAATTAAAAAACTAATTTGTTGGTATATAAAAACTAGGGCTTGCATGTTCAGTTAACGGCATTGTTTGATCAAAACTTCGTCATCGAGGAGGTTGTGAATCACATTTATTAATGTTTTTTCTCATTACTGCTATTAATTATTATACAATTATTTTATACTAAGCAAATTGTAAACCATTTATATAAATATTACTAATTTGAATAGCAATAGTACACGAATTTTCTCACAGGGAATTGGGTGAACGTAATACCGAAAATAAATTGTTTAAGCTATGAGAACAAACATGTAAATGGTTTCTGACACATTAGAATATCTATCTCTTAGTTCTCGATCACAAATTCCATTGGGAAACTATTTCAAGTTATTCTCACCACGTTTTTGATCTGAATTGGGGAAGCAGGAATAAAAGCTCTGATGAAAGTTAAATAAAGGTGTCAAACATTGTATTTTAGCATGTTTTGTTTTATTGTACAAAATCGTTTGGATATATTTTTCGACCTCTCAGAAGTTACTTCCTATAACATAATCCTTTGATTGTATTAACTAAACAAGTGGCCCTACAACAGTCCATAGTACTTACTCGCATTTTTCAAATTTATAGACAAAAATTAAAGAAAAATTTAGAACAGTATTTGAGAACATGTTTTTCATGTAATTCACGTAGAAATTGAGAAAAAAACTACTCTTTTTGTCACAAAATTGTTCAAGGCCTTTTCTTAAAGATCTGACTTTTAAAACAGATTTATTAAGAAAAAACCCTATATCTTTACTATAGATAGGAAAAAGATTAATTCACTTTTTCGTTACTAGGGCCCGACTATACGTTTTTCTCTTGGAAATTCACCGTTTTCCAGTACCCGATTACAATATTCTCTTCGTTCCGAGTAAGGGTGAGAAAACAAAAGTTTATTTATTTCCTGGTATGCCGCAATTTGCGTGTTCCGCGCCGATCAGGGCCACCGGGAGCGGTAGCTCAGTGCATCAACTGATGTCACTGCAGCGCCTCTGACCGGGAGGTCCTAGGTTCGAATCCTGACGGCGGCAGGATTTTCGGCTAGGTCGAATTCAGTCGCTGTCTGGAGGAGAATTCTAGCGGCCGGCTGCTCTGATCGGTAGTTTTCCGTGGTTTCTCCGATCAACACCAGGCGAATGCCGGAGCAGTACCCTATCAAACGGGCCACGGACCGCGCGCGATCTATCCTTCCCATTCCTCGTCCTTTCCTCTCCCATTACACACACACACTTACACTAACATGCACTACACTACTACATATCCCGGGAGACCGGTCGGGAGCTGAGAGCTTGTCCCGGCTGGGGCGGTGCCCCGCTGGTGGGAGAGTCCTGGTTAGGGGGAAACCCCACTAGCCGACGGTAGGTCGGTGCCGGATCTCGCCATCCAGCGGGGGAAGATCACCGCCATCTCCCGAGAAAAAAACATGCACTACACTAACGGGACTAATGACCTGAGTAGTTGACGCGCCCGGAAACATTAATCAATCAATCAAACCGACCAGGGCCCATCGCGCGGGCACGGCTAACGGGGTGGGTGGGGGTGGCGCGCATCCCGGAGCTCACCCGGTCGCCCCGCGCCGAGCCCCCTCGCGGGACCGCACCCGCCGCCGGAAGCCCTCGAAACGCGATAGGAGGCCGAGGATTGCATTTCCGGCCGTCGACGCGGCGCGCTATCGACGTGGGCGACGCGGCATCGGCAGCGTGAGCGTGGGCGGGGTCGGAGGCGAGGGCGCGGCGCGAAAGCTGCCTGTCGGGTGTCGCCGCCCAGCGGTGGAATGCTCAACTAGGACCGGCACGTCCCCGCGCGTGCGCTCAGTATCTGGCGAGGCGCGGAGGACGGAAGGTAACTTCAGGGATTCGTTTCGCCTTGCGAGTGAGGACGTGTTGGACGGATTAAAGAATAATATTCAGCGTTCTTGGATGGAATTCAGCCATTTTAGTATTTAGTGTGGGAATCAAGGATTACATCCAGCTGAAATTTTATCTGAAATTCAAGCGAAGAAATCCAGGTTGATAATTCCGGCTCATATTGCTTTCTCGAGTTAGGGCCGATTTCTCAAATGAGTTTTATTGCACGAGAATACTTGATGAATAATTTTAATGCGACGGTTTTTCCAATTGTTGGCGACATCTGACACCTATTTATAAAGTTAATGGCAAGTTCAGTCAGTTATTTTTCTTGTTGTTCTTCAGATTAATTATTAAACAAATACTTCTGGAAAGATATTGTCATTGACATTGAATTATAATTATGGTTTTTGACAGTTCATTAGACATTTTGTGGATATTCTGGGTGTTTTCCCTCGAGTTTCTTTTATAGGCAAATTTTCTGGAAGATATTTTCCTGCACTGCAAAAATTGCTACTTCTATAGTTATGCAATCCAAGTTTAAGAGTACCCCACACAATTTTCAAAAACTACCAGCACTACTGAATGTGAAAGAAGTACGGGGAAACTACATTTGCACGTCCAGAAAATCAATGTTTGACTAGAACAGACGCTTATTACTTCTTTAAAAGAATTGTGAACGTGGATGAAATTACCTACATTGGTCCATTTGCACTCGCAATGCCTCAGAAATATCTGAGTATAACAAAAATATAAGAAATTAGGAAGACGAGAGAATGGGATGTATGTAACCGAATATTGGTGTAAGAATCAACAGTATTGCAAGCAATAGGCGAAGAGACATTTTTGTTCCACAAAAGCAATTTGTTAAGTTCATCCAGGAACGTGAACAAAGTAATGAAATTTTAAATATATTTATCTTATTCATTTACTTCGCAGGTTGTTTTTACAAAAGAGTCTACAAAAGCGAAACAAAAGCAACAAAATAAATTTTACGAAAATAAAGCAAGCTCTTTCTAAATCACCACCATCACTAGAAATAAGCATTCACCATAAAACCAATATGCTACAACTCAGTTTCACAACCGTAGAGAAATCGAAGGGTCCACATTTTATCAGATATTTACAACAATTTAGCTTCCATTCCTTTTGATTCTGATCACAGCCATTGAGACAACACGTCTTTCAGCTCAATCCAGATTATCACTTTATTAGAATAAATTCATGAAGAAAAATGTTGGCGAACTAATATTTATTCTATTTTTTTTACCACAGTGCGGAATTATTCTACATTACAAGTAAAGCTAGGGGCTCGTTATCGCATATCACATAATCCACATCCTGGATTTGGGGGATGGGAGGGGGGAGGGGATGTCGTTGGCAGCACGCGCTGAAGAATGCGGGTCGCTCTTCTAATCAATTTCTCATAGGGCGCAAATGCGTTTGGGATGGCGATAGGGCGGACCTTAATGGAGTCAATCAAACGAGCATCAGGCTCCAACCACGCGTGGTGGCCCGGAGCGACCGCGCGTTTGGGCGAGGGGATGGGCGGGAGAGCAAGGCTGCGAGCTGCGACCAAGTGAGCGGGTGGGAGGGCGGACAAAATGTATTCCATTACTTAAGTCGTAAGTCGGGAAATTAGATTGATTGATTGGTGATTCCGGCTGTGTCAACAGCTAAGATAATCAATCCCGTAAATGTAGTACATTTTTTATTGCAGGCGGTGGTGTTATCCCTCCGTTGGATGGTGAGATCCGGCGCCGACCTTTACGTGGGCTTGCGGGGTTACCCCAATCCGGGTGTCACCCACCAGAGAGATACCGCCCAAACTGGTACAAGCTCTAAGCTCCAGACTGAATTTCCGGCGTATATGGTAGTCTAGTGATGTACGTGTGTGTGTAAGCAAAAAAGAAAGATAGGTCAATGTCGATGAAGGAAAGATCGCGGGCGACCCTTGGCCCCGTTTTGTTAGGATACTGCTCTGACATTCGCCTGGTATTTCTCGGAGAAACCATGGAAAACTACGGATCAGAGCAGACGGCCGCTTGAATTCCCCTCCAGACAGCGGATGAATTCGTCCTAGTTATCTAGCTAGAGTCGAAAATCTTGCCACCATCGAGACCCAAACCCAAGGACCTCTGCTCAGAACCACTGCAGCGTCATTTGATGACCTGAACCAAATACGTCAGCTGGAAAAGTCAAAATTTACAGCTTTGAGAGAATTTCGGATATCAGGAAAGTGTACCAATTTTTTCATGCAGAACAAATTTTGTTTCAAAACACATCACTAGAAAAATATGTAATGAGTATTTCAAAACTACGATAAAAACTCATGCAAACGATTTCAGAAGATACTAAATTGAAAACAAATATCACAATTTATTTTTGTATAATGGTACTGAGATCGAGGTTTGGAGCACACGGTAGTAAGTAATGTTATGCATAGAATCATACAGAATATAAATTTCATCGTGACCAATAATCGCCATTACAGAGGAAGCAATTAAATTTTACGCGGAACATTTGGCACTGAACTAGTAACAAACTATGCCACATGTGATACAATATTGCATGACACTGTAATATATATATGGGAAACCGAAGAATCGTTAATGAAGTTAGAAATGTGACATTTTAAAAACATATACAAATGGAAAACATCAAACAACACTTACGATAATTTTAAATATGTATATAACCTAAAGCTTCCAACACTACTATTAAGTGAACAATTTTATCTTTAAAATAATATCTAGTTAAGATTTGAGTTCAGAATGTAGATAATATTCATAGAATTACTGATGTGATTGAAATAGAGAGAAGCTACACAATTGACGGTACTTTTATTCAACTAAGGAAAGCAATTTTCATTAAATTATGGAAAGTAAAAAAGTAGAATTCTGAAGTTCAAGAAAACATGAGTAGATTATACTTCTCCCCTATATGTCATATGGTTTATAGTATTTTCTGACGAAAATAATTCAGATAAACCCACGCCACTGTCCCTATCAACGAAGGCCACGTCACGAGGTAAAGAGTAAACTTGTTATATTAGGGATCGTGTTATCGTTTATTCCCTAGCTATCGTTGTTGGATCCCTATCATCTCTCCAATACGATGGTGACAAAAGTACTGGACCTGAACTTCATGATGGAAATAATGATACAATAAAGGCTATACTGGTCCATGCTAGAAAAACTTTATTACCTATAAAATGAGGGACTGTGGCTCCTTCATTAAAGCTTAATCAAAGCTGTATAGTATATAGCGTCATTTAAATAGGAATATAAAGTAATTACCATGACTGCGTACGGATATTTACTAAAAACATGCAACATTTAACGAGCAGAAGATAATATACGCTTCTACATCATAGTACTACTTTGGTAGATTTTTGTGTGACTTTTTGATAGTTTATGACAGAATTTTCAAAGCTGTAGTACGCTGCTGAACATGTTTTTAAAATTCGCATTATAACTCTACTAAATATTGTAGTTATAAAAAAGTACCGTGAAACGACTCATGACGGAGTTTATTCCCACTTCGATTGCACAGCATTCGAGGAAGTTGACAAAAAGACTATTACTTTGAATTAATGATTCAATTCATACGTTTTACAGCCTAATGAAATGTTATTTTTCTATTTGCCCATATACCATTTTTCCATATTGTCGAAATATGTTACCATGCTGTTGTATTTGTTTTTATTTCGATTTTTTGTTTAGTTCCTGTAAAATTGTGAAGTATAAATATTTACAGAACATCCAATATAGAAAAAATGAAAGTGATTCGGGAAAGTTGGGCAATTCACGAGAACCCCGCTCTTCACCACCACGGGTGACATGGATGGTGCCATCTAGTGTTGCCAATCGTCCTCCATTTGGGAGGACAGTCCTGCATGGTCAATTGTCCTCTCGTCCTCCTTTGTATGTTAAATGTCCTCTTTTTTTCTAAATTTTTAACATTTGTTGTCATTTATTTTATCACGTGACTAACATCTGCTGCGTTGTATCGTTTAATGTTTAATATAGAATAGAAAACATGAATATCCTTTTTCTGACACACGCATGCATGATAATGTCTCTGTCTGGCGACTAAAATAAAAAAAAGAGACGCTTATACCACCTTCATCTGAATTTTATAAACGAATTTTTTCACTTGATTTTTTTTTGTTTATCGCGTGTCCTCCTTCTTACACGAACATTGTTGGCAACCCTAGTGCCATGAAAACGTAGGCCAGAGGGCCATTCGGTCCGCAGCAAGAATTACACGGAGCGGAGTAACTCCAGCTGCGCAGGCAGTGGGATAGCGAGTGGAGGCCGAGGAGGTCCGTCTCGCGGAGCTCCGATCGAATCAATCAGTCGGGCACACACGCGACACGTGTCTCGCATCGGCTCCCCCGGGCCCCGCCCACTCCCCGCCGCCCCCGCCCCCGCCCGCTGGGCGCCCCACTCGCAGAAGATTTGTTCTAGTTTGCAGCGCCCGTCGGCAGTTTGGGCAGAAACGGTGGAGACCGACAGCACGGATACATGTGGAGTGGGTAAAGAAGAAAGAAGGATGCGAGGAAGAGGCGAAATGCAGGATAGAAGTAACGGTAGAATAGAACAAAAGAGTGAAGTTAACGAAATAAAGAGAGGCAGATGATGAGGTTGCGATGAGATAGGGTCACGGCAAAATTAGGCAAGGCAGAGTGAGATGAATCCAGCCAAGACAAGGTGGGTAACGTGAAGTGGAGTACAGGAGGAATTAAAGTGTAATGAAGGGTAATAAGGTGTAATAAAGTGTAATGATCATACGCAGTAAATGTAGTACATATTATATCGCTGGATGTGACGGTGTTCTTCCCCCACTGAAACGTGAGATTAATAGCCAGTCTACAAGCTCCCTTGCGAACTTCCTTCCTCCAGGTATCTCCCCAAATGTCGCAACACCGTCGCATCCGGGACAAGTTATAAGCCCCAGATTGGTTTTCCGTCGCGTGTAGTAGTGTAGTGCTGGGCTGTTTAAATGCAAGATTTCGGGCCAAATTACAAGGGGCTCCTCCTATAGTTGTCCTCTCATTCAGTAGACAACGCTCCTTTAGCCCTCCATTCCCCCCTATCACCCATGCTTGAAGCGCCTTCTCCCCCTCCCATGAGGCTGACTCAGGAAGCAGCGCACCACATCGATGACGCGCAGAGAAGCGTTGGCCTGCGACACGCCAAGTGGGCTACCCACTTGAGCTGCCCGGGTGAGTGCATAAGGAGAGAGAATAGAAAGATGAGAAAGAATGGATCACGGGGAGTCGTCGGACCGATTTTTAGAGTTCTCCTTCATTCACACAAAATTGATCGAAAAAAGACAAACTACCAATCAGAGCTTCAGGACGCCAGATTTCTCCTCCAGATAGTAGTGAACGAATTCGACCAAGCTATGTTACGATAATGAGTCTGCATGAAACAGCTAGAGAAGGGATGTATGTTGAAACAGCTAGAGAAGGCATGTATGTTGAAACAGCTAGAGAAGGCATGTATGTCAGAAGGGAGCAACGAGGCCGACTCGCTCTTTTACGCGTCGCTGCTCTCAGCGGAAAGTGGCCTACGCCCCCGCAACGGCTTCATGCTCCCGCAACCAGCGCGCAGGTGCAGCGGCGCGGCCTTTGGGAGGGGCGGGCGGCGCAGTTAAGGAGCAGGGGAGGGGGAGGCAACAGGAGACCACGACTGGGGAAAACAATCGAAGGGAGGAACTGTGAGCAATAAAGAGCAGGTGTCACGTGGTAAAGATCCGAAGAGTCCGAGGCAAAGACTAAAAAAAGAACTGAAAGAGCGGTTTTCATGACACTATACGCTTCCAAACGATAAATGCAAGTAAAGAATAATATTGGCCTTTAAGGGGTAGTGAGAACGTGGGATTTTGTAAGAGGAATGGAAGAATGACAGAACAGAGAGTGACGGGAATAGAGGGATTAAAAGTACTGAAATGGAATTGTCTGAGAAAAGATGGCAAAATGTGATGCGCAAAAGAAGATAACCAAGGATGATTTACAAACATATCCCTGCCTAAAAGGGTAAATGAGAAACCTAAAATATACAAAATGTAATCCCAGCAACAAAGAAGAAAAGTGAGAGCGAGAATTCTCGCAAGCAGAGCAATAATTGGTGGTAGACTGCAACAGCAATTGAGAGAGGCACCCTCTGCCTCGCGCGCAGTAGCAAGGTGGCGAAGAGGCGGTTGGCGCTCGAGGAGGTGGTGACACGTCAGCAGCTGTGATGAACGAGAGTGTGAAGGCTCCGCAACGCGATGAGTAACGGTTAGGGGCGGGGCGAGGCGGGGCGAGGCGGGGCGAGGCGGGGCGAGGCGGGGCGAGGCGGGGCGAGGCGGGGCGAGGCGGGGCGAGGCCGGGCGAGGCGGGGCGAGGCGGGGCGAGGCGGGGCGAGGCGGGGCGAGGCGGGGCGAGGCGGGGCGAGGCGGGGCGAGGCGGGGCGAGGCGGGGCGAGGCGGGGCGAGGCGGCGCGAGGCGGGGCGAGGCGGGGCGAGGCGGGGCGAGGCGGGGCGAGGCGGGGCGAGGCGGGGCGAGGCGGGGCGAGGCGGGGCGAGGCGGGGCGAGGCGGGGCGAGGCGGGCCGAGGCGGGGCGAGGCGGGGCGAGGCGGGGCGAGGCGGGGCGAGGCGGGGCGAGGCGGGGCGAGGCGGGGCGAGGCGGGGCGAGGCGGGGCGAGGCGGGGCGAGGCGCGAGGGCGGCGCAGGCGCTGGCGGAGGCGGAAGCGAGTGGGCTGAGGCGGCTGTGAGGCGGGGCGAGGCGGAAGCAGAGGCGGGGAAGCAGGTGGAAGTGAGGCGGGGCGAGGCGGACGAGGCGGGGCGAGGCGGACGAGGCGGGGCGAGGCGGGGCGAGTGCGGCGAGGCGGGGCGAGGCGGGCGAGGCGGGGCGAGGCGAGGCGGAGGGCGAGGCGGGGCAGGTGAAGTGGTGGGCAGGCGAAGAGGCGGAAGAGCGGACGAGGCGGGGCGGGGCGAGGCGAGGCGGGGCGAGGCGGGACGAGGCTGGACGAGGCGGGACGAGGCGAGGCGTGGCGGGGCGAGGCGGGGCGAGGCGGTGCGAGGCGGGGCAAGGCGCGACTGACGGGAAGAGGTGAGGAGAAGTGCGGCTGACGGGAAGAGGCAAGGATGGCGGAGGAGGAGGAACGGAGAGAGACGGCGAGGAACGAGGGGCGAGGTGAGGAGAAGCGCGGGAGGCAGGAAGAGGCGGGTGCGGTGAGGTAGAGCGAGGCGGGGAGGCGGAAAGAGGGGCGAAGCAAGGCGGGGAGAAGCAAGGGGGGCGAGGCGAGGCGGGGAGAGGAATGCGTGGCGGTGAGGAACGGAGCGAAGAGGGCGAGGCGGGGCGGAACGGAGCTGAGGGGGCAAGTCGTGGAGGCGCGGACTGGGGAGGGGAAAGTCGTGGAGAGACGAGGAAGGGAGGGGAGGGCCGGGGCGGGCGCCACGGGACCGGCAGCTTAGAGGCGAGCGAGGGAGCGAGCGAGGCTGTGGCCGGACGCGGGGGCGGCGGGCAGAGGCGCGGGTGACTGCGCAGCTTGCTGGCTGCGGCTGCGCGCGCGGTGGCGGCGGAGGGCGATGGGGCGGGGCGGCGCCGCCGCCGGCGAGGGCGCCGGAATGGTGCAGGGCTTGCGGTAATGGCCAACAATTTTGAGTGGCGCGCCGCCGCGAGGAATGAGCGATCTCTGCCATCACGCAAAGTAAATGACGGGCTGTTTAGCGCTGGCTGCGGGGCCCCGCTGCCGCCACGCGAGCGCCTTCCCCGCTGCTTCCCCGCTCCTGCCAAGCCCTTGCAAGCGACGGTGACTCTGGCTGCAGTCCTCGCGCCGTCTGAAATGCCTTCGGTTTTACAAACACTGACAGTTTCTCTCGAAGTACCACCGCAATCGCTACTACTGTGCTTCAAATATGAATGTTTCTTCACGCTTAAAATTACTTTTTCTTTTTTTTTGCAAAGGCAACTTGCTCAACCAGTGCGGGCCGATATCCATCACAAAATCCCTCGGAGTGGATATTAACGATCGTTCTTGAGAAGTTTGCACTTTTTCAAATGTCCACCTCCCATTCTGGAACGGCACGCGGTTAGCACAAACGCGCGTACGGCTCGGCGTCAGACATCCTCAAACACGCGATTAAATTAACCCGCGAGTAATTCGGCGGAGGCGGCGGGGGATGAAAGAACGGTCCGGAAGGACAGAGCAGACGCGGCTAACGAATACACGCCCCTCCCCCCCGTCGGCTGCCGCGAACCCATCAGCCCATTACGGCGCCGCGACGAATTGCAAAGGCGCGGAGGAAAAGGTAGCGTAAATTCCATTGCGAGGGGCCACTCTTTGTGGGAGAGAGGAAATTCCACGCTGTCGGGCGGAGATTGAAGCAGAGCTCGCGCTGGCGCTCCCACCCCGCCCCGCCCCGCCCCGCCTTTCCCCGCCCCGCCCCCGGTCCGGTCCCCGCCTTGCCGACGATCACGGGCGATCGCCGCGAGGTACCGACAGAACGGCCAAGCAGATCGTATGATTCGATGTAATGCAATTGGGAACTTACGGTTCGTAATTGAAGAGTGGAAATTACAGTTAGATCTCTGTAGTGCACGGTCATTAAGGGTCGCGAACATTTCATACCAAACTATCGTAATTTTTGCGGCGAGATTTTACTGTTCTGAATGAAGTTATCATGCTTGCAATAATAAACTCGCGTAATATTGTTGATATTGCAGAGCAATTGCTAACTGCAGGTCTGTTTAAATAAATTGGGGCGATTCCATAAACATTATACCTAGTTTGAAAGAGATTACTCGTACACATTTTCAGAATTAATGCAGTATATGTGAAAGTAAAAAATACTTAAACGGTTGCCAATTGAAAGTAATTATCCATTTATTTGGAAAGTAACAGAATGCCAGAAAAGGAAGGAGCGATAGATAACACAAACAATAGTACGTGCAAGACATAGTAATACAAGTGATTTAATAAAAAAAATTCAGAATATTGATATCGGAAATTTTAAAGAGAAAACAGTTTATCTGGAGACTATTTGATTGCATTATTTGATAATGCGTTTTAAATGATGCACTTGTTTTAAGAATAATACGCAAATTAAATATCAATGGTACAGCATTCAGTAGTTTAATTCCCTCTCACAGTGTGTGGAAATGATCGATATTACCCAGATGAGGGAGGAGGGACGCAAAGACAACGCGATCGCGGCTCCCGTCAACCCCAAGAGCGGAGTGGTCAGCTCGGATAATTATTTTTCTAGCGCTCTCTCCGCCGTCCGGAAAACAAACAAGAGCGAGGGCGGCATTTTTCGCAAAACCTCTTGTAAACCTCAATTTATAAAACTCTCGAGGGCCTCGGCTGCGGGACGCCCTTCGGGGGCTACCGCTCGCGCCTCCGCTGCCCTCGGAGAACGCGTTCATTACACACCGGAAATGATGTTGCGGCGACTTCCGGCGGAGAAATACGAATGGAAGTAGCAGCGACAGCTGAAAGTCTACTGGGCCGGGGTGCGGTCGCCGCATGCGTCACATGCACGAGCGTGTTAAAACAAAGAAAAAAAACCTCTCGTAAATGTTTTTCGCCCACCGAGCTGTTCCGTACTTCACGGTGAAAATGTTTAGAAAAGGCCGTTGGCAATATTATTTTTAATTCTAGAGTTCACTTTCTAAATTATAACGGACGAAACTCACAGATAAAGATTCAAAAGAGTTACAAGAGAGAAAGGAAAGTCGTCTATGTTACAATTAAAATTGTTTTTTGGGAGAAGCGTCGTCTGAAGCGTCGTCGTTTGTTTTAAAAAACAAAAATGTTCTTTATTTGAGGATGTCAATAATCAATCGCGAAATTTCTGAAAAATAAAACAGATCCTATACTGTTGGAATTATTGAGTTTTGTTGTAGAATTGAAGTTATTTTACTAAGCTTCCCATCCTCCTCCTTGCAACGGTTGAACGACGCTATATTACATGCATGCAAATAAGTTCCAGAGCTTCTACTAACACAGATTGAAACGAAAACTGTGAATAAAATGTTCAAATTTCTTTCATTTATTTTATCAGTTTTAGTACAAATAATCTAACATATTTACATAGAAACCATTTAGTACATTCTAATTGCATAATTATTGATTACAGCTTATAATCAATAATCAAGAACGCGATCAGGTAGAGCTAGTTCTATAAACAGCAAATGTTTAACGAAAATTTTGTATGTACTATGCATTCCCCTTTTTCGACTAACTGCAATTTCTGTTGTCTGTGAACGTCCCTACTATGGGTGCGACACAGTTCCTAACCGAACGAGCCCCTTTTCTCTCCAATCAACACCGATATGCCTAGTGATTCAGCCAAGTGTAAATTACAGGTACCAATGAACCTTCGTAAGTCCGACGGTGTCTGGACTGATTTAGCAGCAAAAGCTAAGTCGCGGCCAGATGAAACTGACCGCTCCAGCCCGGTGGTCAATTGCCATGCACTTAGGTTAGCATTTTCGGATGAATAATTCACGAGGGAATGGATGGGAATTAGGGGAAAGATTCTATCGATGAATTAGTGATTTCGGGCGCGTCAACGGCTAAGATCAATATTCCTGTAAGTGTAGTGAATGTTTTCTTTGTAGGTGGCTGTTATTTTCCCCGCTGGTTGTTGAGATCCGGCGCCGACCTATCGTCGGGTGGCGAGGATTTCCGCAATCAGGTATCTCCCACCAGCGAGACACAGCTCCAGTCAAAACAACCTCTTATCTCCTGACTTGCCTCCCAGCATGAGTGGTAGTGTAGTGCAAGTCACTGTGAGTGTAAGTGAGAGCTGCATTCGCCTAGTATTGATTGCAAAAAAACACGGAAAACTATCGATCAGAGCAGCCGGCCGCTAGAATTCTCAAAAATCCTGCCTCCGTCGGGACTCTAACCTAGGATCTCACTGTCAGAGGCACTGCAGTAGATAAACTCGACTTCAGGGGTGATACGTAGTGTACTTGCCACAGCTCAATCGAAAACATCCGTAAGGATGTACGTGATATTCAACGCGTACTTGTTGCTCAAGCACCGAACCCCTGTGCTATTAGGCCAAATGCAATAATATTGAATCTAGAGGAGCTCTTCCGTTATTTATCTAACAAAACCGTACAGGAGATACCTATTTTAAATTCATCTTACAAATTTTGCAATGATTATTGCCTAATATCGAATAAAACGTGCGCCCGGTGCTTGGACCACTGAATATTTCTCTAGGAACGCTGATTTTATGCAAGTATACTTTTAATTTTCTACTTTCATTCGGGAAAGGCAGCAGAAAGCAATAAAAGGTTAGTTTCAAACGCGCGTCTAAACATAAGGGAGCAAATAGAAATCACAAACACAGATACAACCAACAGATACAGTCCGTGGGAGCTCTACAAAATGGAAAGGTCAGCGGCGTTCGAGAGCGAGAACGATCACACTATTTTTACGCCACGCGCTTCTGAAACGCTGTGCGTAAACGAACAACCGTTTTGAAGCTGATATCACGCTGCTCGCACAATTATTTCGAAATCCAGCAGCGACAAAGCAGGTTGAAAGAGAGTGCGCGGGCAGCAAAACGAAATCAAATAGCTCATCGCTGTGAGTCACCGCTGGGAAAGCGAATCTCGCGTGGAAACAATGCTGTGGCCCTGGCGGTGTTTTAGTAATAAAGCGTCCAGATCGTTCTAGAAAGCCATAGACCAGAGAATATGGAAAAACGTTTTGTTATCCCTATTTTATTTTGTAGGCAACTCTCGCTCAGGATATAGTAAGAGATAATAGATCTTACTTCATGAAAAAATTAGGAACATTTGTAGGAAACGTTCGAGCTTTTAGGGAAAGGGTAAATAGCAACTGGGGAAATTGAAATGATCAGTAATAAGTCTAGATTGATCAACAAATAAGTAAATGAACACATTACTGAGTAAATGTGTGTGTGGGCATGTGTGTGATGTGTGTAAGCGCATGGGTTCGCGTGAAGTAAGCATAAATATGGGGATTTCAAGTTCTCATGATGACGAAATCTGGAAGAGAAAACACAATACGCCTACGCCTAGCATTAGTTAGTAGTATAGAAAGAGTTTGGTAAATTAGTGTGTATTCGTTCTCTAACGGCGAGTTCTTCGTCAAGTATTTTTTCTCAAGCATATCATACTCACACGTACTATACAATATACATAATACATTATATATAGTTGACTTGCCTTTGAAACTATTTTTTATTAGACAGGAGTTAATATTTGCCAAAAAGAAAAACACTATTGATAATTCAACTTAATATGCAATATGAGTTAGGGCAGAGATCCCGGAGTTCGAAAGAGCAGAGCCAGAAATCGTGCAAGGGAGTACATCTTTTCGTTGTACGCCACACACACGTTTTAACTTTTTGACGATAAATGAATACAGTCTCTTTCCGTGACTTTGAGGAATACAGTGTCCGTATGGGGCAGTTATTAAGCTTTGGAAGGTTAGAATGTTCTAGAATGTAGGTTTTATAATAGCTTAAACGTTCTCGAACTAGCCACATAGTATCAGATAATATCGTTTACATTTGTAATAAATATCATTCTAAATAAAAAGTATTTCACATTCTACATACCTTTTTTGGTTAAATTATAAATCCCTTTTCAGATTAAGCACTAATATATTCTACATAATATGGATGTAGGTAGAAGATTGAGGATTGAGATTGAGGAAGGAAGGATGGTAGAAGATTACACAATATGGATGTAATTCACGAAAAGAATGTAGCACTTATCTTACACATAACTGAGAAGTGTCAAAGTATTATTTCTTTCGATAACCACAACATAAATTCATGTTTTTAAGCAAATGGTCAATTATCAGTAGCAATCCAGTACAAGCAGTAAATTTTGCAAAAAAAAAAGTAATGATCCTTTTCTTTATTTTCCTCTGGAGAAATCTTTAAAAAGCTCTGGTACTGTTACACTGCCTCTACTGGAAATTAAGAATAAATACCCTGGAACTGAGATATTTTTGCATAATAGACTCTACTCTTAAAGATATTGATGACCCTTTTTTATTGCATACAAAGAGCTTTTTCTCTTTCACGATATTTTTTGAGCACTCGAAGTATTAGCAAGCACGTTAAGGTAATTTTGAACCCCAATACGAAGAAAGATATGTGATGTAGGTTAGCAATAAATGTAAATTACATATCTTCACAGGACTGAATTTTACCCGTGTTATTAGAAACAATTCTAGGAATGTCACCTATAATACCGCCAATTAATTTGACGCTAGAATATTTATAATAAAACGAACCTTTTGTTTTCAGTATTCAATTAAATTTTAATTATTAACAAAATATGATAGATATTTTCCAATTTTTATTTTTTGAGAAATCGCTTCATATCACACCCGTTAGCAACTATTCCTCTTCAACTGTCCCAGCTTTCAAACACAAAACCCGATACAATACAGAAGCAGCGTTGTGTGTTCACTCTACACACAGGCCGTCTCCAAAATCGAATGCTGGAAAAATCAAGCCGACACACCCTTCTAATCCGACATTTATTTACCGTCGTCCGCATCGAACTTCGATCAGCCACAAGCATGTAAATTATCTACGTTTGCGCGTCCGGGGAATTCGGCGGGGCGGCAGCGGCACGCATCTTCCGCGTGGCGCCCCGTGGCAGAGGGAGCGGGGGCGGGACCGGGGGCGGGACCGGGGGCGGAACATGGTTGGGGCGTGGGCAGGAGCGGGCGCCGGGCATGGTCGGACAGTGGGTGGGAAGGGTCGGGGGGGCGGGATCGAGGGTGTAAGCGGAACCGGAGGCGTGAGCGGGGACGAGGAGTGAACGTGGGAGGGCAGGACCGGAGGCGTGAGTAGAGCATGATCGGAGCGTGGGCGATCCGGGAGGGAGTGGGGGCGAGAGCGGGGTCGGGGCGTGGGCGGGGCAGGACCGGAGACATGGTTGGGGAAGAGGCGTGAGCGAAGGCGGGGGTGGGCGGGGTCGGGCGGCCGCGCTCCGCTGAGCAGCACGATGCGTTCGCACCCGGTCGGCGCTGCGGCGTCACGCGCTCTCCACACCCTCCCAGCTCCCCACCACCCGCCAAGCCCCGCTCCACTCCACTCCGAACCCGCCAGTCGACGCCGATGCTGTGCCGATGGGATTTTTCTCTCGCCTTTCCCGCCATGTTACAATGTTGCCCCACCTCCTGCTCCCACGCTCCTTTTTTTTCGAAGAGGAGGAGGGGAGGTTGGGATGGGGTCGACTGTGTATATCCACCGCGCTGGGGAGTAGTGTGCATTACAAGTCTATTTATTCGCAAATTTCCAATCGACCAATTTCGGACGCAGTTAGCAGAACGAGCAACTGCCAATAACATTTATCATGGGGAGATCCATGAACGGCTAACGGAAGGGAAATTGTAACTTCTATTGTTCGATGTGCACACATCTCCATATTTACATTACAAATCAGAGTCGTTTTACACAGAGCTTCAAAAAAACCTATAGAAAAACACGATGGCTTTTATTATTGCATGGATGGCTTCGTTGGATACGAACCAACACTTCCAAACATTGATTTGACACTAAAACAACACTCAAGCCTTCTATGGTAAACTCTATTCCCAAGAATGCAGAAACAATACAGTATTTCGAATGTAGTTTATTTTGATAATCGGGAATACAGTATTGAATACTTTCTATTATCCATATGTCACTCAACAGTTTTCAATGTGTGAGCAATTAACACCGCGCACCAATAAATGTTGAAATGAGAATGAATATCTAACAACAAATAGTATGAGTCATAAATGCCTTACACACTCCGCACGTATAAATTGTTCAATTCGGTTAGACAAGTTTTAACGATAGAGCACCATCGCCCGGTAGACGGTAAGTCATTGCACGGTACCTAAAGACCTCCTGAAACAGCGGCGCCTGCGTTCCCAGCGGGAGAACCGCAGTAACAGCGGGCGTCTCTACGGTCCTCAATACTATCGACAGCCGGCAGTTCGCCTGCAGCTGTAGTAACTTGATTCGCTCGTTAGAGACCGCGGTTCGCGGCGTCGCCACCAGGGGCATCGCACGCGTCGCGCGGGCTGTTACCCTATTTACGAGCGGCCGGAACGGCGCGGCGGGGGAAGGCCGGCGGCGGAGACACAGGCGGGGTCGAGGGCGGGGGCGGGGGCGGGGAAGAGGCGGTGGTCGCGGAGTCCGCGTGGGAAATAACGGGCGCCGGCGGCGTCGACCCACACTTGTTTAAATTAATGTCGCCTTGTTTGGGCGCGCCACAGCCTAACCCGCACGTAAATTGCTATATTATTTATTTAGACAAAACCCATTCGGGAGGAGGCGGCGAGGCGGGGCGGGGCGGAGAGGGGACAGGTTAAGGGATGTGGAGCGGAAGGGGAGGGAAGGGAAGGGAAGGGAAGGGCAGGGCAGAGCTGGTGGCGAGCGTGGAGGGGAGAATCCGCGCGGGGACTTAACTTTGTTTCTGAAGCGGCTCGTCCCCGTCAACACCTTCAGCTGCAGTCTCCCCGCTCCCCTTCCGGTCGCCCCGGCCTCCGCCCCGACCCTACCAGCCTCATGCCTCCGCCCCCGCCCGACTTTCGACGCGAGCGCAGCCGCCGCCGCCGCCGACGCCGCCGTCACCGTCGCCGACGCGCACGGTTTTGAAATGCAGATTCAGGTCGGAAGTTAGCGGGCGTGAGCTGTGCAGAAAAGCGTGTTTTCCTTTTTCCTCGCAGCGTTCGCGAGATAAAAAGCGATGTTGAACTGGCGGCGAAGGTCGGCTTGGGAAGGAAAAGTAGTTAGCAGAAGCGCAAAGGAAGAAGACGAAGGAGCAAAACAGAAAACTCTTTTGAGTTGTTGTTCACAGAGACGAGGAGACGGACACTATAATAGCATGGAGCGAGTATTGAACCTTTTTTCATGTTCTAGTTTAGAGTACACTAATAGATTTAACGTTGACATTTGAAGCTACGAGATTGCCAGAGAAGCTGAAAAATATTTTGTCTTACATTTACTATTTACTGACATCTTGCATTATATATATATATATATATATATATATATATATATATATATATATATATATATATGTGTGTGTGTGTGTGTGTGTGTGTGTGTGTGTGTGTGTGTGTGTGTGTGTGCCGTCACGGGATTATACAACCCCGTAACGCCACCATAAGCCACGAGAAAAGCCCAGAACACAGAAATAGGGTACGCGGCGGAGCGATGGTCTGAGAATGCGACATCTACCCGCAGATTTTCGCACTCCGATGTCCGAAGTTACGGATAATGTTTTTCTTGAGAGGGCGCGAAGGAGGAGAAAATTCACTCCCTCCAGAAATTTCCCCAGGCGGAGTCACATAAATACCGCGACGCGCTTCGGGAGAACTCTCTTTCGATTTCGACAGCGACGGCGACTCAACCTAATTCTTTGGCGATAGTCACTGGTTAGAGCAGGAGTATATTTTAACTTGCTTAGTTAAAACTGATTTGAGAAACGCGTTAATAAGTGTGATAGAATTCAGAAGTGAAGTGCATGTACAGTGTTAGCACTAACATTACGCGAGAAAGCAAGCGATGTGATTGCTTGAATCTGAAATAGTTTCATACTTGAAATAAATTCGCGCAGAAAGACTTTAAACGAAATCCAGCATTTAACTTTGTACGCCACGACCACGCACGCTCAAAGTGTGGTATGTCGGCCGAATGCTAGAAGTATCCAATTCAATAACGTTAGTTATTCAAAGCTGGAAGCGCGAACAACGGGTACGCGGCACGCAGAAGAAGAAGGACGACTCCAGTGAAGACCCAAGCGTAGGCGAGAAGGACTTGGACCAAATACGTGGATGATACGAGCCCGGAGATCGAGAGAAGGGTCTGGAATTTGGACGAGTGGCGGAATCCGGAGATCGGGAGAAGGAAGTGGTACAACCGTGGAACATCGAACCAGTCAAGTGGCGCGGCGAGGACTGCGAGCGACCGAAAATCCCAAGGTTAACTGATGGCGAGCGGGAAGGAGATGTCGAGGTAAAGAACTGGCAACTTCTATGCGGCAATCTGTTGGGAAATCGTGTAGCTTTAAAATACCAGGCGAAGCGTCCTAAAAATAGGTGAAAGTTCCAAATAAGAAACTGGGAGAAATATTCCGAACGTATGAGCGGCAGTTTAGATTTCATTCGCTGTACGCACTGGCAAATTCGTTCGAATGCCATACCTTGTATAATTTTCCTAGAGTGAATTATGACTTTTCATGTAGTGTAAAAGTGATCTTATTTGAAAGTCATGCTTTCATTGTATTATGTCAGGGGATAATTAGTTGTTATAATTTGTAAAGGATCCAATTTAAGTAACGTGTGTGTCACGTTCGTTCTTTTGTTTGAGTTCACAGCATTGTAGTAAATGTGCAGCTTAAGGCTGACACCTGTGAACAGTCTATGGTAGAATAATTGTAGAGAATCATTTAAAGAGCCGTGCACGGAGAACACTTAAGAATAGCAAGAGTTGAATGAGGTACACGAAAGTAATTCAGAAAGAGGTAGAAGCAAAAGAATTGTGAATAGTAACTATTGAAGTATTCAGGCAGTCGAGGTGACACCTATACATTTTGTGGTTGTGTTCTTTTTGTTTTCTGTCTTCTTTGCAGTGACCATCTACGCAAAGTGCATACTTTATTGTATATTTGTGCCACCGTGTATTTTTTTTTCACTGAATATATACTCATTTTACCAGAATTTTACCTAATTCATTGTGTCAAGGGTTCAGACCTTTCTCATACCCGAAAGATCCTGCTTCCTGAGAATTCAAAGCTCGCTTCACCAGCATTCATTCTTTCACGCTCTATCGCCACCGGCTGGAAGGTAGTAGGTGGGCGTGTTAGAATATATAATTAGCTTTCTAAGATTTCTAGAACCTGTATATTAAAAATATCATTAAATCAACCTCAGCTACAATAGTCGGTTTGTCATTCACAGTACTTTAGTTAATTTACCCAAGTTATTTTCTTTAACAATAAACTTTTTTTAAACTTTATTTTCAAATATCTCACTACGTGTACCAAACAAATTTCTACGAGACCATAAAAGTAGCTACTCAGTTATGTCATTAATTAAATAATCCCGTTGACTATTTATTATCGAGTATAAAAGCATGAAAAGGATGGCATTTGCCTTTTCGTCAGCACCAATTAAATGAAAACTTTTGTTTCTAACTGAGCTGCTAAAAAATCACACCTGAATAATATATTCCTCTTCTGATTTGCTATCGAAGAACACGATCTATGACTCCAGTCTGCTTTACGTGCATTGAAATGGGTTGCTAAGGTATGATTAATTATTGCGAGCTGTAAGTCAAATCCATTATCTTCATTTCCTATAGCAGGTGTTGCAAACATGTGAAGTTTGAAGGGGACAAGGAAAGAAATGTATACAATAGTCTACTTTTAAGCATATTAATCTTATATGACATTATGAACGGTGCAATCAATCTCTCACTACGTGCATTATACAATCAGTTATTGCTAAGAATAATTCAGAACAACCAGTCATTCATCGTGAATGAATATGAAAATCCTTTTTTTTCTTAATTATATTTCCCTGCTCAACATAACCGTTGAAGAAGAAAACTACAAAATACTTTGGCACATCATTACCTAAAAAAGCAAGTATACAAGCTAATACGAATTTCACTGTAAAAAGGGCCATAAGATTGCCATATTCATGGAAAAAGTAAAGAATATATTAGGATGGAGACGTATCACGCGACTATATCATGAGTTTATCCGAAAAATATCGGGGATTTACTTAATCATTTCACAATGCGAATTACCTAAAACGTTTCGTTAATTTTATCATACTGAAAAATGTTGTGGTGAATTATTCTTTCAATACAGAACATGAAAAGTGCCACTTAAACTCAGCATGCGTGCCAACTTGCGGGCGTTGTGGGATCCCCTTACCTCCTCCTTGAAGATCATGGTGGGCATCTGCTGGTCCAGAGCGGGCAAGGGAGAAACAGAAAAGTGCTGTTAGTCCACTCAATCGGGCCACGGTGCGTCAAGAGGGGTAAGAGTACTTAAGAGTAGATTTACGGGGCATGACGAAGAGTAGAATTTTAAAGAGGGAGTAGTTGGCATTGTGGTCGACGTGATGAGCTTTATTAAGACAGGTACACAAACGAAAAATTAAAAAGAATAGGGTATTATGTCTCCCCTGCTTCTGGGCAAGCGCATATTTTCTCAACCTAGCGTTAATGTCACCAAACGAAGAGGGACTGTAAATTGAAATACTTTTGGGAGAAGCTGAGGGGAGCCAGGGAGAATCTCTTATCTGAGAAAAAAGTTTGATTTATCTTCAAAGTTTTAACAAAGGTGTGGGAAGTCAAGAGCTAGAACTAAGAGAGGAACTGGAATTACATGAAATCTTACTTTGTTTTTACTTAACTATATTTCCCTTCTCAACATAACCGTTGAAGAAGGAAACTACAAAATACTTTGGCGAATCATTACCTAAAACCAATTATACAAGCTAAAACAAATTTCACCGTAAAAAGGGCCATAAAATAGGCATATTCATGGAAAAAATAATGAATATATTAGCATGGAGATGTATCATACGAATATTTCATGTGTTTATTCGAAAAGTATCGGGGATTTACTTAAATATTTCACAATGCGAATTATCTAAAAAATTTCGCTAATTTTATAATACTTATTACCGAAATGTCATTTTGTATTAATTTTATTCGTAAGTGCAGTAGACTTTGTGTGCGTGTGTCTGCTTTCAACGGGCTGTATTGATGCGAGGTTGCCAAGAGAAAAGTACTTTTAGTTAGTACATTCAATTGGAAGAGCAAAGTGCCCATTTCGAGGGAGAATTTACATAATACGACAATCGGTCGCGAGAAAGTAAACGGGAAACCTCTTTTCCGGCTGACCACAAAGGTGGACTTGCAAAGAGATTCTGTCTTCTCGAGCAGTGTATGCGTGTGTGGTTGAAAGAGCGGTTTAATAAAGATTTGTCATTCCGCCTGAAGCCCGGCCAATTTATTTCAGACCCGCGTAGGCTAAGTAAATTGGCTTCAGATTAAAAAAGCGCGCTTTTAATGCCCCGGGCGAAGGGCGCCCCCACATTAATTTCGACTGTGTCGTCCTCGGAAATTTAAATTCGTGTCCTGGGCGGGACAAGCGGGAGGAGATCATGACAGAAGTCTCTACGCTAGTAATTAAAGACGACGCAGCGACCGCTACGTGGAGAGGCGGCAATAGACCCGTGTCTACAACGCACCGAGTAGAGACCCATGGAAGCTCAGAGCATAAGTGAAATGTAGTTTTACGTGGAACGTGTAAGAAACGAAACCCCATTTTCTAGACCGAATTAATTCAATATTCTTGTATGCAATCAGCGTGAAATAGTTGAAGAAATGAAACCATGAATGTAATTTTATTACATTTTAAACTTACTTCGCTAAATGATTTTTTCTTTGAGAAAAAACAAGTTTTTCTTTCATACTGTATAAATAAATAAAAAAATATCTCGGTAGTAGTTGAATGAATGGATAATACAGTTTTAACAAAGCTCATCATTATGACCTCAGCGGAAAGGAAATGCTATTAGATTAATAAGAAAATATCTATTTGAATTTTCCTCAAAGTTTCAAACTTACAGAGATGGTGAAAGTTATGGCACAATAGTTATTAAGATATTTGAGATCAATTATTTAATTTGATAAGATGCACTGGGTTTAATTAAAACAATTTCGTGCAATTTTCACACAAAATATAATGCATTTCAAAAAAGAAAAACATTCGAAGTTATTAACCATAGGATGGAAACATGCAATTAGGAGGTAAATATAAACAAATCAGTTGGATATAAAATCGGGAGCAGGATTTTTAGAGTTATATCAACAATACACATCCAATCTTTGAAGAAAAAAAACATAGGAATAAAAACGGTACACAGCAAGATACAATTGCACACTGATGTACAGTGAAAACCACACATTACACGTGAGTTAATAAAAAATAATTTACACAGTGCATGTCCAAGTGTACCAATGAGTAAATATCTGACAATTCTTTTTAGAAGAGAAAACAATATTTACAGTCTTACAAATGCTAAGATCATATGCTTGAGATATGTGAAAGGAAACAAAGATTTCGTATCTCCTCACTTGTAAATACTGTAATTAAGAATAAAACAATCCAACCATTTTATCATTTCCATTATACGACATGTGGATTAATGGAGCAATTATGACTTTATTTTTAATAACATTCAATAATCACTTTACTGACAATAGGAAAAATGTATTGCAACTGTTATATTAAAAACTCAATAGTGAATATTTACAAAGTAAATCAAATTGCTGGGAAGACGATACAAAGCAAAAAGAAAACAACAACAAACAAACAAACTTGATAACGACGGATTTTATGTCTACACAATCCTTTTACGGAAAAATAACACCAAATATCTCGAGCACATATATTCTTAACAACTCTTAAATAGAAAACGTTCCTGGGATAAAAACATGTTTTTCATCATACATCGTGTGAACGGAATTTTCCATTAAAAAGTTTACTAATTGAAATGAAACAGTGAGGTATATCATACATTCCTTATTTGGTCGTTTCACTCTCTCGCATACTACATACGTAATATATAGAAAGTTATAAAGTGTTGCAGCGAGAAACAGTGATTTTTCGGAAGAAACATTTTTTGTTTTTTTTTATCGGGTAGAGAGAATACAAGACTCTCAGAAAAGGCTCCAAATGTTTTATTTAATCTCTTTGTAAGGATAGTTCTAATTGTACTGAATAACAAAACATATTTCGCCTGTTGATGGATTGTTTTGACTTTTCAAAAATTACCGGAATGTAATTTTTTCATTTCATCGTTATTCATCGTTAATATTTACATTACGACAATTTTTAAACATTATTGCATTTGTATACACAATTAATTAAAATTATTTACAATGAAGTTTCTCGAAAGTTTTCTATGTAAATGAGCCACAATTGTATGTTTTGACAATTTCGACATTTTCGCGAAAACTGCTCCAAAATTTTAATGAAAATGAGCACCGTTTTATGCTTATATAATATTATTAAATTCATATTTCAGTTCTTCTATTAAAGAGCTGAAGTTTTAAGAAAACGAGAAAAAATGTTTTTACGCGCCGATAGGTAGCAAACTGGGAAGAGGGTGGGCGACAAAGCCTGTCGACATTTTGTCGCGCTATTAGTTGATTTTATACTAGTAATACAGATTAATTGTGTGTTCTGACTTCATGCTGTATTATAACACCTGATTTGTAGATGCAACTTGATTACGCAAGTGGTACATATTTTTATTGTTTTTTGAATACGGAACTCCAATGGAGTAAAAACATCAGATGCGCGTGAATAAAGTCGGAAAACGTTCATCGAATTGGATGTTCACGTTGTTACCATTTTGAGACAAATTATTAAATTGACATTTGACCTCAACCACCTTTCAGATTCACATTAACCCCCAGAATTGTTTCACAATCTGCGTAAGCATCCGCTTCACATTGCTAGAGATGTTCAGAAAAAAAGCACGAATCGATTTCATTATCAATTATCATCATTGATTGCAGGTACATAGAGACCTTTATATACAATTATATTTGTGTAGTCATATCATCATTTGATCTGGCGATAAAAAAACTTTTTAATGGAAAATTCAGCATCATTTGTAGAGAATTGACACAGAAATGTACAGTATGTCACAAGAAATATGCAATGGTTTTTACATGAAGTCGTAGGCTTCCGCGGCCAGTCACGTAAATGATCTTGGCTGTCCGGGTGACGCCGCGTCGAAGGCTGTGTTGCCGACGTTTCGACCATCTTTTTTCGTGTCCTTCCTCAGGGCTGGTCTGCCCAGGGCAGGCCCCTGGCGTCTGCCCTGGCAGACCAGCCCTGAGGAAGAACACGAAAAAGATGGTCGAAACGTCGGCAACACAGCCTTCGACGCGGCATCATCTGGACAGCCAAGATCATTTACAATGGTTTTTACAATTCGAATTGATTAAGAATGTGAGGTGCCGCAACTTGATTAGCCCAGTGAAAACCAAAGAACGAAGAGGATACTTACGTGGAGCTTGCTGGTGTGCCGGAAGTAGGTCTCCGAGTCCAGTTCAATCTTGTCATAGGGGGTAGTGCCGTTGTACCACGTGACGTTGGCAGCGGGTAGCGCGTTCTTGACCTCGCAGCGCAAGGTCACCAGGCTGCCCTGCACCGTGTGTTGTTCCACGCCGCTCAACGTCAGTGACAGGGGGCGAACTGCAACACATAACGAGACACATCCGGTCATTACACACGAACGCACCCAGAAATGACAACTAATTCTCAAAAAGATCGAGTTTGCTAACGGGATAGGTATGCACGGTTCCAAAGAGATTCGATTCTAATCAAGCGAGGTTTCTTCAACAAACATTGCAAGCCAAAGGACGTAATTTAGTAATATCACGTAGATTTTTCATAATTTTAGATAGATTTTTCATAATTTCGAAGTTATCCAAATGAACCCCTCATATCGTATTAGTCAGAGGAAAGTGCTTATTTTATGAAAAATAATAATACACATGTTTCGAGAATTTAGAAGGATTGCCAAAAAACGAATATGTAAATGTTTAATCTTTAATGTAATTTAATGTACATCTTTAATGGAGAATTGGAATGGAACATTTAATTGTATATTTAAGGATATTATTTTATCACCAAGAATCTCAATTAACAATCACCCGTTTGATCACAAAAACAGTTGATATTTAATACTACCTAACATAATATAAAATAATATATATAATAATATTTAATATTAGTAACAAAAGCAAATTTTCTAAATTTTACGTATCAACAGTTGAAATGTGGAACATGATAAGTAAAAATTACAACACCAAACCTAATTCAAGCATGTTTCTTATTTCTATTGCACCATTTAATATTTAATTTTAGAGTTGTTATGGGATTTACTGAATATGTTGATAATGAGGCAGGGTCTCACGAATTAATCAAATGTGCAAGTGTATAAAAATACAAGATACTCGAATGATGTCGTAGGCTTCCGCGGCCAGAATCATGAAGATTATCTTGGCTGTCCGGGTGTCGCCGCGTTGAAGGTTGTATTGCCGACGTTTCGATCATCTTTTTCGTCCCAAATATACGTCTCTTTCAGGAAGATCTCGAAAAAGATGATCTAAACGTCGGCAATACAGCCTTCAACGCGGCGTCACCCAGACAGCAAAGATAATCTTCAAGATACTCGAATTTCTGATTATACGTGATTCCTTCTTGAAAGATGAAAAATCATGATAATTTGTTTAAGAAGGAATTAGATAAAATTCTTAAGTGTCCGCCAACGTGATCTCGTGCTCTTAATTACATGCACAATTGATCAATACTTGTGAACTTGCCTCACTATTTGTTTTAAGGACCGGTATCCTGTAATGTCTTGTCTTACAGCCGCTAATTTCAACTTCAGAGCAGGAAATTTTTTTTTTCATTCTTATAAATTCAATTTGCATGTATTTAAATCATTAGCTTCATCAGACGCTACAGCACGCACAATATTACAACAATACGGTTTCTTGTCTCACCACTCTTTTGTCTAAATTACATCAATTCTATATTAGCGACCATTTGGGACTGGAGCTAAATAGAACTCACAATTGTGCCCATACCATTTGGACTCATCATCCAACTATTTTACATTTTAACCAATATCTTCTCATTATTATACGTCTCTTTCAGGACAACTGGTGAGGTAACTAAAACTTAACTAACGTTTTAAAGAATATTCTTATTTTAGGATAGCTTAACATTAATCAGTTCACCTGCGTCTCACAGATAACTACGGATATATAAACACAATTGTTATTACACTTTTAATATCTTGTAAAACGTTAGCAATGTAGTTTACTATTCAGATCAAACGGAAATACAAGAAAGAATAACGCGACTTAAAAACGCGAATTGTGTACGTGTGACTAACAGAAGAAACGCAGTTTTACCAAGTTGGCGGGAACCTACATTCTGATTCCTACGTGCCTTGTTAGCCTCTCCCTCAACAAATTCCTGGAGAAGCAGACAGACGCCGAAGAGGGCGCAACAAGCCGCCTTGAAATAGTGCAGGGGAGCCCCTGCGGCGACCGCACATCTCGTCAGAAAGCCCTAACGCGGCCTCCCGCAGACTCCAGGAGTTGGCGCGCAGGCCCATACATAACTCGCAAGATGCGCGCCACGGCGCGGCGCAGGGCCTCGGTCTAGAGGCCGGCGTCGGTGTCGGGGGCTGCCGCCAGCGCTGCGTCGGCGCTGGCAGGTACTAATTAAGTCTGCCGTCGTGTGGGATTGGGAGTCGGCAGCCCCGCCGACGGTATTACGCCTCTAATTGCACAGAACGAAGCCACCGCAAACGCAGCCTCCTCCGACGCGCCGCCGACGCCGGTGGGGCGTCGAGACGCTACACCGTCTAACAATGCGGTCAAGTCGCTCCTCTCCGCGCCGCGCCCTCCCACACTGTCTCTCCGCCGCCACCACCGCCGCTCGCGAATATTGCGTTGAGCTGCTCCGCGGGTTGTTTGCACGGAGTTTGATGCTCGGATAAACGCGCCGAGAGCCGGCGGGAAGTGCGGGGCGGGAATCAGCGGCGCCGTAGACAGATTCCACGCGCTGCGACGCCCACATAGACGAACCCGCCGCGCCCGCAAGCTGTTCGGCAAAGCGACGCCGCTATGAGCCGCGGGCGGACCTGCGTCTCTGTGCGTTTGCTCGAGTTTCTCGGACTGTGACGGGCTGGACTTTGTGCTTCAGTTGCTTCAGCAATAATGGACGTCTGTGAAGTTGCGTGGATGACAGAAACGTCTCGATCTCGTGAAACGTCCACATCCCGATATGTTTTCCTAAGATGTGTGTTACCTGAAGAAATGTAGTCGACGGTGCCCAAATGTCATGAAATATTGTGTTCAGTTGACTAGTTTGTAGAATGAGTATTTTGGGATATTTAGAGTAATAATTGAAGAGATATTCAAGAACACTTTAACTAATACTTTATTAGTTTTAAGAAAAATGTAAAACTTCGGATACTGTAGGCAAATGAATGTAATTACATTTTAAACACAGATATAAACCGATTCTTTCCAAGATAGAATAAATAAAATCCTTTAGTTAACAGACTTTGTTCTAAAAATTCGCTAAAACGTACTAATGTGGATAATTTGTGAATCAATATGTTCTTATATATACAGGGTGAGTCACGTAACTTTAGCACCTCCTGTAACTTTTGAACGGTTGAAGATATTGAAATGCAGTTTTCACGAGAGTGTATGAGAAAATAGGGCTAACTGATACATGTAATTAATTCTATTTTATCACTTGTATTTTACGAGATATTTGAGGTAACTTTGTTTTTTCAAATGGAACTATACATATTTTTTTGTATAATATATCCAATGATATACAAATTGTCATATATTAGGTAAGAATTTTCTTGAGTGTTTTTATTTTTTTGGGGGGTTGTGTTTAGCAACTGGATTTATCCACTTTTTCGTTACAAGTGCCCTGGAAGAAGAGTTTTCTGCCGAAAATTCGCCGTATTTTCGCGCAGCATTACATAAAGTTTCTCTCTACTCCGTAGGGAGAAAGTAACAGTTTCCTAAGGGAATGGATGAATATTGTAACCAATCAATATTTGAATCTAGAAGTAAAACAAAAAACAATTAACTGAGTCCACCACGATTGGTCCACGCAGTAAAAAAGTGCTCCGATGAAGTGTCTGGTTGTTCGGTGGGGATTTATCTATTCCTGGCATAAGCTGTACGCTCCAACAATTATTTGTGATCGTTAACACCAAGTAAGTTAAACAACAGCAAATGATCTGTTTATTCACATCCAGATTAGTTCAAATAATCTCAAGATAGCAAACCATCTCCCCAAAAATGTAATTTTTATGATTTATAAGCTTATTCAAACGAGTCAAAAATATATCCGTGTGCGCAACCCTGAGAGGTGTAGTTGACTAGATTGCGTACATGTCTAAGTACAGATTGTGAGCAAAGGAAACGCTCCGTTACCTAAACATGTGTCATAAACATACTCATAAAATATTTTATTCTAATTATTTTACTTTTTCAATGATAATTTATTTCAATCATGCTTTGTCACAGCATTTTATGTCTTAAATGCGTACTACGCATATGCTTTAATACTGTTACACCTTAACTATCGCTGTAGCATTGCTGGTAAGTGAAATAAATGTATTTTGAATGCATTTACATTTAATTAAATTTTCATAATTTCGGAAGAAAATTTAAAACCTTGCAACTCTAAAAGCTGTATTATTTTCACGTCGGTCTATTGCGATTCTTAATTTTCAGTTTTGCCCATAAAAAACTCCATTCTTACTAAATCATTCGAGAAAGTGCTCTATTTCGCAATATCCATCCCTCCTGTAATAAATATACATCACGACGTCATAACCGATGTCGATTTAGCATCTCTCCTGGTTGTTTCGCCCCACGCGTAGCCCAGCGAGGCCAAGCGCTGCCCAATCCCCCCAGCGACCGCGGGGCCTAATCGCGCCATAACTTGGGCGCCGCCCCATCACATTAGAACGTCCACTCGGAGGGCGGCCGGCGGGGGCCATCCACTTAGGGCATTTCCCCCTTTCCCTCTTCCCCCTCCTCTGGAGCCCAACAGAGAGGCTGCGGCTTCTCCAAGGTGCTCTCCGGCGCCGCGCAAGAACCCTCTCTCATTTATAAACAAGGGGCGCGTGGTCGAAGCAATGACCTTGCAGGATTAGGGGAACCGGCGCCAATTTCGGCGGGGGAAAGGAAGGCAAGGGAAACTCCGGCCACAAAGGCCTGGAAGAGGAGGGTGTTCCAAACGAGGTGTGGATCGGAGACGGGACCGGGAGGTCGAATTGTGGAGACAGAACATACGGAAAGTGATGTAACAGAGTTGATAGTGCCGCGTATATTAATAAGAAACAACCATCTTCAGGGTTGCCGAATGTTAGAATGTATTAAAAAAGAGGAGATAATTTGATAGTGTCGTCAGTGGATGATTTTTTTGAGATGTGAAAGTCAAAATGAACCTGAACATTTATTTTAGAGAATCAAATAATATTTGAGAAATGAACTCCGGAGAAATATGTAGTTTCGTTCATTTAAAAAATGAAACGAAATATGGTGGCAACATACAGAGTACCCCGAGGCAGAAGAATGGCAGGGAATAAATGTTAAGGTCCTAAGGAAAGGAAAAAACTCATTTTGGTCAGCAGGGTATGAGAAACAAGCAACACTAGTATAGAATGCACTGATGGCGAAAACAAATTACACTGAGTGTAAAATGAGACGCTGACGAAGAATCATTGATTATGAATACATAACTACAACTAATGTACTAAAATCTACGTTAACATATCGTGGCCAATAAGGAGAATGGTCGCAGGCAAACGTTGACAGGGTGAAATTGGCGGCGCGAAATAGTGGGAAGGGCAAGCGAGTCATATAGGAGGGGAGCCGAGGCACCTAAGAGTTACAACTTATCAATTTCTCTGTAACCACTTATCGTGGCCCGGGGGCGGGTCCACGGAGAGGAACGGGGGCCGGGCGGGTCGAGAGGTAGGGGGCTGCGGGGTGGTGTGGGGCGGAGGCTCGCCACCGCCCGGCTAACGGACCAACTTCGCCTAATGCGCGGCTGCTGCTGTCGCCGCCCCCGCCGCCTCCGACACCACCGCCACGGCCGCACCCAAGATGCTAAATGGCGCCCATTAGGCCATGATTTACTCGCCGCCCTCGCCGCTGACACTAATGCCGTAATCCGGCTCGAACCTCGGACCGCATGGTAATCGCACATTTTAATAGTTCATAAGCCAGCTTCGCGGCGCACCCGATTTGCCGACTTCTTGTCGCTCCGGTTCCCCCGGTGGTCGGTTCCTGCGTTTGTGCTGCACAGATGCAATGATTCATTGTGACCAGTGTGCGTGAATCCATTCGTGATCTCCCTTATCGCCCCTCGTTCTTTATTATCGTTTTACTATCTTTAAGCTCATTTATTAGGTATCACTAGAATATCTCTACCACAAACCTGAATACTTTTGAATACAATATACTGTGGTGAATATGATTTGGTATGGTAAATTTGCTTTTGAAAACTTTTTGCTTTTTCATATGAGCATTTCTGTATAAAAAGGAAGTTGTAGACAAAACACAAATAAATATTACGTAAAACACGAAATTAATGAAAAAATGCTTTGAAAAATAGCCTCATTTACATGAACTTCAAAGTTGTTAGAGACTCATGAATTTGACGCCAATACTTAGGCGCCACCAAAATATTTTGAAATCAAAACATCAACCCCTTAAGATCAGTAAAGTATCCCGTGATTCTCTTTAGCAAAATCTGTTTGCTACCCGACAAGAAAATTCTGAGAGCGTTTTTTTGGCACATCAGGCATCTCCATCTGAGCTCACCCATTAACCTTTGAGAGGGACGCAATGGAAGCGTCAGTACCGAGAGACACGCCTTCGTCCGAGTAACGATAGCTTTGACTCCCAAGGGCCTCAGAGAGGAAGATGCTCTTTATAAAGGCCATCGGGACGAAAACACGAAGAAAGCGCTGGCGGCGCGGCCTGAAAGAAAATCCTCAACCTGTGAGGACGAAAACCACAAAGATAACCGAACTCGAAAAATTCCATCCAACGCAACGGGAGCCTGAGGCAGTGACGCGAAGTACACCATTATTATAATTAATTACACTTTATAGAAGGAACTAGTGAAAAAGAGTCAGAGGTGAGACGCGATCTGCTGGAGATAGGGCGAGAAGAACGAGGAGGCGACAGCAGTCATTGGTAGGGTGAAGTCGGGGAAAGGGGCACGCGGCTGTTGTACAGAAGGGATAAGGAATGGGGGTGGGGGTGACGTAGGGGTGGGATCGTGTTGAAAATGGGGAGGTTCTATAATTAAAATGCGATTCCGAATAACGGGCGTAATTAGAACTATTCATTAACCCGCGCGGGGGAGTTAATCAGCCAGGAAGCGCGGGCGACGCACGAGGTGCAGCGCTGGCGATCATATCAGGCGAAGTGCCAGAGACGGCGGCGGGGACGACAGCGGGCCCGGCGGCAAGGGCGGCCGCGGGGGCGGGGCGGGACGGGGGCGGCGGCGAGGACGGTGGCGGCAGGCCGTGTGCGACGTCGCGTCCTTAAATACCCTACGCTGGAGCCTCTCTTTCATCAGCTCCTTCCTTTGATCTGCCGCTGTCGCCTTGGGCGGAGCCGGCATGCTCTGTCGCCAGTGCCTCTCGCTCGCCTTACTTTATCTCTCCTCTTCAGTGTTTTGTATTCGGTTCTTAGCGAATTTTTTTACTCCTTATACGCTCAATTTTCGTCGAACTTCCCTGCATAATAAGAGCTTTATTTTTTGTCCATTTTCTACACACCTTCTTTTGATGTAAGAGAGGTCAAAGAAAGATTTTTATCCTACATTTCACATCAATACTTGAATGAAATAGAAAACGATGCCACTATAAATTCGCAAATAAGTATTTGTTGTGATGAAGGAAATAGAACAAAATTTTAAGAAATCTTATTAGTATAAAAAAAATGTTAAATATATAAAAATAAAAGAAAAGATAAATGATTATCCATTTATTACATGAGACCACCACTAGGAATTTCTGGCAAACGACTTCTGATACCTAAATTTAAAATCCGCAGTATTGAATGTCTCAGAGATACAACTGTTACGATGTAAAATTGTTAACTTTTCAATCATTTTGTTGTACTATAGAACTCGTTTCAATTCCTTACAAATTAAAAGTCTAGCTCTCTTCGTTTTGCTAACTTGCGTCTCACACACTTACGCTTGCTTTCGCTACACTTTGTAACGATGATTGCTTTCGATAGATCGATTGCAATCCGCATCTGTAAGCGAAGCAATGTCAATTATTGTAGTTGCTATTGCAAGAAGTAATTAACAAATGGCAGCAGGTAAGCATGTTCTTTTGAATTTAAGATATTATTGATATTTAGTTACTGTCCTAGCAAATCTGTTCATAAGAGCAAGGAAAACCTCCCTATGGCCCACTATTTTTTTATTTTAGTAAGCGGGAAATTTTCTTGAGCAGAATGCTGAAACTAACATTCTTAGTGTTTTAAAAGCATACATGATCAATCTCTACCTATACATGCAATATAACATTGCTCATATCACATTTAAACTCAAGGAATGGAGAAAATTCAAATTCTCAAGGGAAGGTTATTTATGTATCAAGAACGAAAAATGAACGAATTTGGATGAGATGTTTGCCAACAGATGCGAAGCGCAGCAGAGCCGAGATTGGAAAATTACTGAGTCTAATCATTTATCAGAGGTGCAAACAACTATTTTTCCTATACTCATCTCCCACAAATTCGATCCTGAGGGACATGCCACGTGGTTATCTCCTGTGTCCTTGTTATCTCCAGGGTCCTCCCTGCTAGCTATTATTCAATTTTTTAAAAATAAATACTATCGTTAACATCATTTTGAAATTGATAAAATCTGTCTTTTCTCCTTAAGTCTGTATACATTTTGTGATCATTTGAATATAAGATGGTAGTGAGAATGGAATTCAAAGACACACATCTTGTCAATTTTATATTTTTGGCGGAAAGTAATAATGTTACAAAATATGGGGGGAAACGCAGTGAACGTCAAATGACAATACTGGTGCACTATAATGATCTACTATGGTACACTATGATTTATACGAGAATAAAAGTTAGTGGAGAGTTGTGGAAAATAATTTTGTTTGGTAGAATGCCTAATTCTTTATGAATTTATTCATTGGGAATAAACCGTGGAGCTTTTAAACAAGTTCTGAGGCAAGCATTTTGAAATACTTGAATTTTGTTAATCGATGTTTTTGAAACGGAACCCCAGATTGGACAGGCATATGTGACAATGGGACGGATCACTGTTAGATAAATTACAATTTTGGTTTTGATGTTAAGGGAATTTGAATATTTAACTAATGGAAGAAGTAGGTGCCAACGTTTATTAGCTAAAGATATTCTGTGAAGAATATTGTTTTTTCTGTGACATCTACTGTTTATTAAAATGCCTAAATATTTTACAGGTTCATTAGAAGAAATCCATGGTATATTGTCATTATGAAAAACTAAAGGAGGAGATGTTATACTGTCTTAGGGGGAAAATTGCGTTACATTTTGAAACGTTGAAATTTATAAGTTAGTTGCGAGCCCAATTTTCAATGAGGTTTAGATGAGTTTGTAAGAATGATATTGCGATATGTAAATTTGAACTAGTGCTATAAAGAACTGAGTCGTCAGGGAATAAAGCTATAGAAGTATTCATAGTAATAGGAAAGCCATAAAGAAATAAGTTGAACAGAGTAGGAAATAGTACTGCTCCCTGAGAAACCCCGGCATAATTCCATTTGCGTATCTATTTATTTCTGCCTTTATAAAAAAATGATGAAACGTAGTGTAGTTCAGTTGAGTCTCCATTAACAGGAAATTTTATTTCACTGGTTTTCTCAAACACTGGTAATTCAGATTGTTTATAAGTTTCACAGCATTCTAAAGGAAATGAAAACTTGAACTTGAGAATACTCATCAATAGAATAATTCGCATCATCATTGCTTTCCTCTATATAAATTTCATTTCTCAAACTAGACAACAGTCCAGGAATAAAATCGTCGTCCTCGTCAGAAGAATCCAGTTCTGATCCATTATTCAAAAACTCTTGAACTTCTAATGTTGAAAGTGGCTGCCAATTTGACATCTATGTCTTCTAATCATCTCTATATCTCGCTAATAGCACGAACACTACTTGCAAAGAAAAATAATTCTGAACATTCTGAACGTAATCGACAATGCCTGCAAGAACGAATATCTGATCGCTCCCTGGAAAATTAAAAAAACTTACAAAAAATAGAAAAAATATTGGCATTTGTTCTGCGATCATCTTCATTATATTAAAAAGCGTATTCTAGGTACCTACGAACGTCCGAGAGATATTTAAAGCTTGTCAAAGACGATAGATATAGGTGGACGTATGACATACACCTATAGGACACAGCAGTCAAATGAAGTTGACATATCAGATACCTCATTAGGAAAGAAATTCTCTCATGTTTGAGACAGAATGATTTTAAACTATCCGTTTTAAATGAATAAATCCGTCATAAATGCATCCATTAGGTTGTAGTCAGAATACATACTCGTAACAAGAATGGAGAGTTCTCGAAAAAATTAAACGTTCCAGAAATAATATTTAAAAACCTAGCTGTGTATTTAATAAAAAAATTAATGAACGTTGAGTTAAATACATTCTGTATTCTAAAAATAAATATTTTAAAATTTTTAGAAATTGATTGTTTACACTGACTTGAATTACGTCACTTTGGTAATCGAAAGCTAAATTGTTTTCTCGGCCTTGACCACGCAAACTGCATTTTACAGCCTATAAATGCTCCGCAAAGTACGGCTTTAGAGGTGAGTTATAGAAAAAATATTTTAACAACCTTTCAAAAGGTCGTGTCAGCGGACCACCACAGAAGCCACAAAAAGCATGGAGTGAATAAGCCTTTCACCTGCGAGTTACTTTATATTTCAATCAACGCGGCCACTCTCGCGATCAACTACAAAAGATCGCAAAAAATAAGAGGTATTAATGTGCAACACCTACTGGATGAAATTGTTTGACTAATATTTGTTTTAACCAACACAGGTGGCACGGTCTGATGTGGCGATTACTATCTTGCGTCAAACTGAGACTCATGTTTCAGAGCGACATCAACACTAGTGGGAGAAAATGCTTTTATGTTTCTTTAGAAGACAGAAGACAAAACGTTATCATAGGTTTCTGTTATAAAAAACTGTCTAATGAATATAAACATTGTGAAATAAATAAAAGGTGTAATTTACTCACGAGCCTTGGGTTCCACCCATTACGTGATAGATCAAGGAATACTTACAAGCGTGTTGATGGTTTTGAAAGGAGGATATGATGTGATCTTTAATTCAAAGCAAGGGTTGAAATGGAGAGTGTTTCTGGTTGGACCCACACTGAAATGCAGGAGTTGCATTGCTGGTTACAAGAAACCTCAGTAATCGGGAATTAATTACATTTTAGCAGCTTAATAGATTTGGCAGAAGGAATATGGGCGATAGTTTTCAGGGCAAGAATGAAGCTCATTGAGTTTAAAACTAGCAACTTCTTGTTATCCCTGAAACTCCATAATTTTGATAATCACTTCGAGAAGGAGTCCTTCCTGAAGACGGAAGATAATATACACCTTCAGTTAATCGCAAGAACATGTTTCTGTACAATACGATATTACAATAATATTTAAGTTATTTCAGCATGCAAGACATAATATTACAAAATTACGTACAATACGAGAATACTACTTTAACAAAAAAATGTAACAAAATATTTTTTTAATGTAAAAGTGAAAAGAATTACAAATTTCATCGCAAATTATATCAATCCGTGCGCGCAAATTATTTTAAATACCCCAAAAAACAAACAAAAAACTGCATCATGTTAACTACGACTTGTTTAAGAACAAAACTGTTTGAATATGCATGTGCGATGCAAACGACAAACATGTGACTAAATTTGTCGTTCAGCAAATATAAAATTTGTAAATACTATTTACTGTTCAAATTTGAGCATTCACGGTGCTATAGTATCCCTTGATTAAATATCGCTTCAATTTATTCACTGAACTGCAATTGTCCAGAAAAAGTTGACGTGAGTGCAAACGATTACATTTCGCAAATAAACATTTTGTAGATATTGAAATGTCAAAAGCTGACACATAAATTGAAGGCATAAACAATGACAATTTCATAATGGATTCATTCAAAATCAATACAATGACAGCATGTAGTAGTTTTCCAATGGATCCAATTTTTCCACTTCCAGGGAAGACCCCTTCATGTTTCTCTAACTAACGTCCAACCACCATGGATAGCACAGAAGATGTCTGAAAATGCAACTGAAAAGCTTTATGCGTCATTTAAAAACTATGATGAGACTTCGTCTCAGTTTTCCATTGATAAGAATATCATAAATCTAATGCCTCTTCCTAGTACATTCTTCATGTCTTGTCATCTTTAATTTCTCCGACAAAAACATTATAGAAAAAAGCTGGGCTGCTCCCCAACTTCAACGCAACATTTAGATTGCCACAAATCTTCATCGCATTCTTCTTCCAAACCCTTATAGATGGTTATAATTTATATTACAATTTATGTATTTTACAACAAAGAAGTATTTCATTGTTTAGAATGAAAATGATTCGCTTCACTACGGTCCGATGACATTGACAAAACAACCAGAATGCTATTTTTTTCGATCTTCAATTCTCGTTGTAATGACCCATGGTTTGCTAGTCAAGAATGAAACATGGTAAGTGTGTAACCTAACAATATTTATTTGAAATTGCTCACTGATTCTTAGCCAATATTTGACAACTCAATAGTCTCCATATAAGCATTAGATTTTTCTATAGAAAACCATAAATTTTGTTGTATCGCATTTTAGGTAAAAACATTGAGAAAAAATGTTCTGAAGTCTCTAAAACCTATATTAAACCCAACATTGGGGGAAGATAGCAATAATATTAACACAATTTGTTGAAACCTTAAGACGTTCGTTTGTTTCCTTTTTCAAACCCTTACGAGGGTGAGTTCATCCGCATTGAAAAGTTGCCAAAAGACCATCACAATAGTGCATCACAGCCACGGGTGCATCATTGTATGTAATACGAGTACATACTTCCTCAGACTGCAGGCAACGCAAAGAAGAGGTGCGAGTGTGTTACGTGAATCCGATCCAACAACACAACCATTGTGGGAGTGGGCAGCCACCTCCTCGCGCCAGCGGGCCAAGGCGAAGCGCGGCACAAAGCGGCAAGGGCGCGGCCGCAGAGGCCGTGGCTCGGAGCCAGCGCGCGTTCGCGGCGCGGGCGGGGGGCGGGGGGCGGGGCGGCCGTAGACCGACACGTGAAAGGCGTCGGCCGGCCCTCTGAAAGGCCCCGGCCCTCAATGTCCCGCCCTTATCGCCCTATCGCCCCCGCAGGCGCCTGCAGGAGTGGGCTTCGGCGCGGCCCCACCGCCCCATCCCATCCCGCCACGCCGTGCTCTCCCTCATTACACGTGAGCCGCCCGCCTGCCCTTCCCACGCCAACGCCCGTGAGGAAACCGGCAAGTGCAGCTGCGAGGAAGCACGCATGCAGACCGAAGTGACGGCGGAGTCAGCGATGAAGAGAGGCAGAGCGATGATGAATACAACACCGAGAACGAGATCCAGAATCTGATAATGAAGCCGCAGGTATGGGCATGATTGAGAGTAACAAGTTATGCGACTGTTAATAGCTGCATTGTTTATGATATTTGGAGTTGTTTTCATTTGATATTTGGTTTGTTGATTCAAAACGTACATTTGATAAGTTCATTGTGTAAAGGTGGCCGTTCTGGGGAGGCAGTACATACTGGTGAGAGATAACATGAAACCCGGGGAAAGAACTAGGAGAGTGGTGAATATGGTACAGAGACTGTTGTGAGCAAGGGAAAGGGTCAGAGGGAGAGTGAGGCGAAGGTCGAAAGCAACAGCAAGGGAAAGAAAATGGACGAAGGTGAGATCAAGAGCGAGGGAAAGGGCAAGGGCGAAGGCCCGATGGCAACGAGAAGGACAATGGTGAGTGCCAGGGCAAATGCTAGTGTAAGGGCGTGGGCGAGTGTGAGGGCTAGAGCAAGGGCAAGATCGGAAGCAGGGAGGAAACAGCCACGCAGATGACGGGACGAGCGGGACCGAGTGAGGCAGTAGCTGGGGGAAGGAAGAGGATCCCTGGGGTTTACGGGGTTTGGTCGGCGGGGCGGCCTGAGCGACGTCCCCCTCGGGGCCCGCGCGAGCTGGCCAACTTGCTTTAAACCCGAATCCAAATAAGTGGAAAATGTACTTAATTACAGTTGGCTGATTACCAAAACAAGGAAATTGGTTTTTCGGCTGGCCCGCCGGGAATTATACAAAGTATTTTCGCACTCGACGTAGAATCCGCGCCGCCCGCAGCAATGGCGCGGGCCGCGAGGGGTGGGCGGTCGGAGATTAGCTTAAGCTGCGTGGCCGATGCCGATATTTGGCGGCGAGAGCGCGCCCCTGCGGTCGAAGCCACAACAGTGTCGCTGCTAAAACCGCTGACTACGTGGTAGCAGTGATACTTGCAGTGAATGTATCTCTTGTGCGGAAGTTATTGGAAGCAGAGAATGCAGGTAAATTAATTTCACTCCCGTTGTATTTTATTTCAGAAAAGTAGCTTATATTTATTTTAAAACAATTCAAGACTTTCCGTAGGTTTAGGTAAATTTAGACACATACGACGGGCTAGTTTTATTTCAACATTGGTTCCAAACCATTACTGAAATGTCTGGGTCAACATGATCTATAGCACTTCGTTAGACATTCAAACATATATTTATAATGAAACATGTTATATAGACGTTAATTTTCATACTCATAATGTTCATTATTATTCATATTATTATTATTCAATTATTATGAAAATACTTAACTAGAGAAGTTGGTATACTCGAAACGTAAGCTTTGAGAAGGCGTTTTTATTCTTTTTAACTATTTTTCGCAGAGTTCTAATGTGGACGTTACAGAACGCTCAGGATGCCAAAGTAATTTGTTTGAACGTTTGAATAATAGAAGAAGATGTGAACTATGTAATTAAAATACCCCCTGAGCACGAACATTTAAAAATAATGTTGAACGAAATCTTTTCACCAACCACAGCTGGATTAAAGGATTATGCATTTCATCACACGTTGAATTATGTCTCCTTCGCTTTGAAGATTATACGCTATGTGTACTTTGTTGCTGAATCCAGTCAAGGATTCATTACAATTTTGAAGCATTAATTATCTTCTCATATTAGAACATTTATTACCTCGTCGTGCGTTATTAAAATAACTTCGAGAATAGTTATTTTGTTGTATTGGCTCTCGAGAAGAGTGTTCAGTGCTTCAACATTAATTTTCTAATGCTGTTTTAAAATTGAAGAGGTATTTGAGGAACATAATCGCACAAATGCATAACGATAAATTAGGACGCCGCGCCGTGGTGAAAAACGGCCAATAAATTGTGCTGTTAAAGAAAATGTTGGATATAAATAGTTATCGTTACATGACGATACTTAGGTTGTTAGACAACGTTTTATCCGTTTTCACAATTAAAGTGGATAATATAGACAAAAACATCTTCAATTTATTATAGACAACGTATCACATTTTGTTTTATTAATGGACTTCCATGCGACGTTTCGAAATCATCCCTTGATTTATTCTTCAGGCAAACCTTGGTAATTACATGTCAATAATTGAAAAAAATGATTGGATGTTTTATTATGTTGCCAAAGGCATATTTTAGCCCAAAGATGAGTTGTTTTACTTATATTTATTTTTCAATTATTGACATGTAATTACCAAGGTTTGCCTGAAGAAGAAATCAAGGGATGATTTCGAAACGTCGCATTGAAGTCCATTAATAAAACAAAATGTGATACGTTGTCTATAATAAATTGAAGCTGTTTTTGTCTATAAATCCTATATAAAAGACAACCTTTACAACATATTAATATTAAAGTGGATAATAGTTATTTAAAAAAGTGAGTGATAAAAATAATTTTTATCACATGTCATACACTATTTTTTAGACAAGCTTACTGACTTTTATTTTAATTCAAATATTAAATCAATTAATCGGGTACCATGTTACATTAAAAACAGTCGCAGATGATAAGGCGAGAATGTTTTGTTTTCTTTGTTGCATTCACAGTTTTATCTGACATTTGAGCATCGTCTCACTTTCAGCAATAGAGCTTAAAATTGAACTTTTAGCGCGCTGTGCATGTCCTAAAAGTAACAGCTTTACTAGTGTCTGTCTAAACAACTATTTTATACAACTGCAAGTCAATCCCTCGAAAATTAGCCTTGGTCCCAATCCATGTCTCATCTCCGCGGAAACGTTTGTGAAAGAGCGCGCTCGCGTTTGTTCGGCCGAAGTCGGAAGAAGGCGTAAAACGCGGGAGGGGAGGGGAGGGGAGGGGAAGGCGGAATGAGTTCCTTGGCGCCGCGCGTTACGGCTACACTCAGGCAGCCGCCTTATCTCGCGGCCGCGGCGGGTGGCGAGGGTGGTGGGGTGGAGGGGGGGGGGCGCCAGCACGGCAATAATGTGGGGACGAGTTCATCGTTTTAACTCAAAACATTGAGCGGAATTTAAAGCCGCGCTTGAGGGCGAGATATGGCGGGGAAGGCGCTAACGAGAGCCACCAGGGCTCGGGGTGCGGCGGGGGCGAAGAGACGCGGCAGGGAGGGGACGCGCAAGGCGCATTAACCGCTCCTGACGCGGCCCGCGCGCGCGCGTCTGCCCGACCAGACTTCTTCGCCGTGTCTGCGGAGTGTGACATGTGCCAGCGAAACGCCCCGCTTTCCGGCGGCAGCGGCGAGCACACGGCGAAAGTGGCGGAAGGTTTTAGTGATGGGAGAAAGGGCAACGGAGGAGACGGGAAAGATACACTGAGGAAGAAAGAGTATTCGAAAGAAACGTTTCTAGACAATGTTTGCACTGGTAAGACGATAGTACGATTTGGATGGTCTGAGAACCATCGCGAAGAGAATGAGAATAATTACGTTGGTGAAATTACATAAAAGTCAGTGTTGAGAGAGGATGGTTTGTCTAGGATATTTTTATTAGACATATCAATAGTTAATGCTTTGTTGATAATTATTTATGTAATCGCAAAAAATCACCCAAATATTTTAGAAATCACTGATAATAAATTAAATAAAAGAATTTACTTATTTTTTTGGATTGGAAATATATAGAAACAAGTGAGTTATAAACTGTATTTAGTTGACACAAAATTTAAAAATACAGAACCACAAAGAAATGTGATCAATGAAATGCTCCTAAAATAACCGTTCCATTTCTTGCTCATGCCTCGTGCAACATACTCCCAACTGAATATTGAGCTATGTATTAGACAAAGGACAGAAACCGCGGGGGCAAAAAAGGGAGAGATTAGCAGAAGCAAGGCGTCGCGCAAGACGCAAGCCAGTCGCGAGGGAGCGAGGCGAGACGGTCTTTGCGTCTCCCCCCGCAGGACCGTCGGGCGGCGAGCGGCGGAGATCCGCATCTCGGAAATAAGGCGTGCCCGCTTTTTTAATCTGGAGAGGTCGGCTCGTCCAATGACGGATGGGCGCCTCGCCGCCGCCGCCGCAGATAGCCGCGTCAGATTAAGCGACGGCGCCGCGCTGGGCCGGTCCCGCGCGCGGCGCCACAAAAGGCATCGTCACTTGCGCGTCCGCCCCGCTCCACTCCACTCAGCTCCCCCGTCCCCACACCACTGTGCCCCGCCCCGCTCTGCCCGGCCCGCAAAGCGGCGCCCTCACGAGATTACGAACGTAAAAACGCCCTCTCCGCGAGAGAAGGGCAAACGTTTGTCGAGGCGCCAGCGCATATATTTTACGGCACGCGATTCTGCGCGGAGGTTCAAGTGATGAACCCAGTGTGATCGTTGGCGTTAAAAGTACTTCTTGTTGAAATGCTGCAACACAACGTTGCCGTACTTTTTTTTAAATGAGGAAAGTCTATGTCTATCTTAACCTTATTTATTGGAAATTTGAGAGAACTTAATGGAGGGAGAGATGATCAGTTTCTTACACAACTGGGAGGCTGAGATAGAAAACCTAATTAAACTTAAGTCTTATATACGTGTATGAATTCGGCATTTTATGGTATGACGTATCAGATTTTTGCCCGGTAGTAGTGTTCCCAAACATGGTTGTTGTTTTTTATTTATTATCCACGCCATAGAGTAAGGGAGTAATGTGGCGAGCATGACGTATTCCCTTCACCGTATTCTTCACCCATTCTTGGTCTGCCTCAGCTTTTGTTTCGTCACACATCAATAGAAACTAAGTAGATTTTATTTGAAAGCTGCAGCTCTTTCTTTGCTCCGACCGGGAATCGCACCAGTGAAAGCTAGCTCGGTGTTTGTGAGCTACGAATGTCTGTGAGTCACTCTGTGAGCCCGAGAGGCTTAATCGAAAAAAATGGACATAAAGGTTTATTAGCACTGTTGTTATTTTGCTCTATGACGACCGCTCAATAGTATGGACTTTGTTCAGTGTTTTTTGGAAGACAGAAATAATTTCAAAAATAAATGATTAGTGAATATAACTTTGTTATGTTCCTCATAACCTGTTATGTTGTCGCCTGACGATAATGATAATTTCTGCGTATATGTTCCTCACGATTTAGAAGTATGGACTTCCACTCTCGTGTTGCCATTTTCCGTTTTGTTTTCACACTTTATATTTTAATTGCAATATTATTTAGAACAATAAATAAATGCTAGATTCATTTTTATTTATTTCAGGTAATCCTAATAGGTCTGCAAATATGAAAAATATCCGACTCATTTACAGAGATTAGATAATATTTTAAACATGTTTGAAAATGGCAGATAACACGAAATTTTAATTGTTTCAGATATAAGTGGCATGAAACATGATGGAATAGTTCATCAACATGGATATCTTGCAAAAATTCATACAAGCCTAGTCAAACATTGGTGAGAGACCTACCCTGTCTCGAATGTCAAGAAAAATCCATGTTCTTGTTCAAGTACTTGAGGATTATTCAAGAGGATCGTCTGAGATCAAAACAAACTATATAGGCATACAAGATGTATTTACATACAAGCTCGAACTGCAGTACATCTTAACCGAAGAAGAACAGTTCAAAAACAAACTAAACGTCCTCAAGGCAGACAGAAGCCTCCACGGGCCGGTTAGGCAATTTGATGTACATCAGCGTGCAGCGGTTGGCCGCAACAAAATGTTCAGGGGCTCAACCAGAGAAGGACTCGATAATGCAAAGTGCCAATAAACATCCGAAATTAATTTTTTTAAAATTTTAATGAATGTATTTGATAAAACAAATTTAAAACAGTAAGCTGTTAAAATGTTTTTATATATTAGAAGAAAAACAGTAGATACGGTTTACGGAATACGTAAATAGTAATAAGGAAATGAACTCGATATATTCTTTAAGCGAGTACGTGATGCCATTTTCACTGGGGTGAAAATATTTAACCCCCAAGAAAAAATACAAAATAAATGAAATGTTTTTATAATGTGTATAAAATACCTTGGAAGACATATGAAGGTTTTCAAAAATATAATATTTTCTAAAATAATTCACTTTTCGTGGAAAAACAATGCCATTAGATGATACATGGTTTAAGAATATGAAAGATCCAGTTAACCATCACAAGACTACTACTCAAACATCATTTCTTTGAAAAAAAAAAGTTGAACCTGAAGCACTTCCTAGTAAGAACTATTTGAGTTAAGAACACCTTTATTCAGTCTCACATAAAAGGAATGACATTACACACGCATCACACGATTGAATAAAGTTCTGGCCGAGGAAGAAATATCGATTTCAAAGTCTATCGCAAGTGTGATACATTAAACGGTTAGGTGGAAAGTCAAACGTCCATTTGAAGATGTTTTTGGAGTCAGCCTGTAAAGGACGTTTGCTGTGCCAAGCAGACGATTCCTTGGCGAATGTAGCTCAGTCAGCTTTCCCAGTCCGGGCCAGGGCGTGTCGTCAGTGGCGCCAGGCGCGTCTTCCGGCGGAGTCTCAAAGCGCCAACGAGCCGCCCGTAAAATCGCAGGTGCCGGAGCGCTCGGCGTCAAATCAAGCCCCGCTTCACCCCGCAGTTCGTGGCGTCGCGCTTCGGAAACGAGCTGGGTGTGGCGTCCCAGGCAACCACTGGGAGGTGGTTTCCTGTAAGCGCCGACGCTTCAGAAATCGTGTTTTTTGGAGGGCGCCGTTTGACGGGGACGTGTCCGGCGGTGCTTGAAATCGCGCGTCGCGCCGGCACCTTGTTGACCCGGGCATCGCGACGCCGCACACAAATAAGCCTATCAGATGCTCACCGCCGCCGCCGGGGCCCCGAGGTCTGTCGCGCAGAAACCGCGTCAGCGACGGGCACAACACGTCGGTCCGAAGAGACGCCAGCGGGCCGCGTGCCCTTATCGAAATCACAAAGTCAATATCGCGCGCGCGGGGCTCCTATTGCCGAACCTATGGAGTGAGGAAGGGGACGGGTTGCCGGGGTCGGTGTCGGCGCCATATTGCAGCGGTCAAGGCGGCGAATCGGACGGGGGTTGGGGAGGGGAGGGGAGGGGAGGCTACCCGCTCGGTGGGACGGCAGTAACGCGATAAAACGTGGGCGGGGACGCCGGGGAAAGGAGGGGCGGTCCGTGGGATTGAGGGCGGTGTCATGAGGGGAGCGATGGCCGGGCCAGCCGGAATGAGGTTCGAGGCAGGCGCTCGAGCGTGGAAGGCTGCTACGGGGTCAACAGTGTCGGCCGAGGTCAAAAGGACGAGGGTGTTCCAGCGACGGGTTATGTGGTGAAGGTAGCTGACGTGAATATAACAAAGACGAGGAGCATCACAGGAAGGATAATGGGAATGCGAAATGTGTATACGAAATGCATACTATTAAATAAGAGATAATAAATGACAGTAATAAGTACGCAAGGAAACTTGGCAACGTAATCAGATACAGACACTATTTTAATGCATCATATCAGGAAATGAGTTAATGTATATTACTTCCAGTAACAATAGAGTATTAATTAAAGGGTTAGTAGTTGTTAACAATACTAACAACGATACTTTCGTATGCTTTAAGAAGTCGAAATACTAGAAGAACATAAAAGTTAGAAGCTTGCTGACCACGAGAGAACAAAGAAAAATGCAAAGAGAGCGAGGCCTAAAGAGCAGCGCACAGGCAACGACCAGACAAAAGAAACGAAAGAAGGGATAATGCGCGTCCTCCCAAGAGACGCGGTGAAGCGTGGCGCGCATAAGCGGCAGCGAGGTCAAGCCCAAAGAAAGGGCGGCGAGGGCAAGGGTGGCGAGCCGCAGGGGGGTGGGGCAGGGCTAAGGGCGTGACGACGGCGAGGGCCGCACGATTACCGTGGAGCGGGGCGCGAGCCAAGGGGAGGAGAGCGGGGGCGGGGTCGTGGGGGTGGGCGGGGTGGTGCGTGGGCGGTGCGGCGTAGCGCGTCTTCCGGCCGAGGCCATGCATATGCATGAGAGCCCGGCACCTCTTATTACGAGCGAGGGGCCACCGGGGGCCAAAGGGGACCTCGGGGGGCGCGCGCCTGTTTGCGCCCAATCACAGGGCGCGAGCGTAATCAGCATCGACGCGCGTAATCAGACCCGCCCCCTCACTTTACTCCACCCTTCCCCCCCCCCCCCGCGACGCCACGACGCCCCGTCCGCTCGCGCGCCTGTCGCGGAATTAAAAAGAGAAGCTCGCAATTATTTCCATAAATGCTTTTTCCCGCGCGCTTCCTTGCGCCGTTATTAACGAAGCGCGCCGCCGGCATGAATACTTAGTTACTGTGCGACGTGCGGAGGCTGCGAGCGCGTGGGCGAAGGCACGGGAAGAGGAGCGTGGGCGCGGGCGCGAGCGACGGCGGGATGCAGATAGGTGCGTTCATTCGGTCACGGTTTGTAAAGTGGGGTGGAAACGAAGCTCCCACGGAAGAATGAGGTTAACGAGGAAAGCGACGATTGTGGTTTGAAGGGTGAGCGCGTTTCACAGTCATTAATTAAAGCTGAGCGACAAGATTCATCGATGTATTCGTGGGGGAAGGCAATGAATTGGTCACTATATTCTGGAAGATCAGTAAAATGAAGAGGCGATGTAAAGTGACTCAAGTTGTTTTGGATACGGGGTGTTATGTAGAGAAGTGGTGAAATTAGTAAAGAAAGTTTGAGTAGGAAAAGGAACTTGAGAAAAACTATAAGAGCTTTAAAAAATAAGTGGAAATAATTATTAATTGAAGGTTAAAAATTGATAATGCCAAGTGATAAAAGCAGTTTAAAAGAAGTGTTATAATTGAATTTAGGAGTGTTTGTACAAGTTAATAAACATCGAACAGAAACACCTTTGACGATATGCGTTACAAATCCTGGAAACAAAAGCGACAGAACCACGTAACTGCTAAAGGAAAACGCACACAGCGCGGAAGACCAAACGGATGCCGCAGCGATGGCCGGGGGATAGGAAGAGGCGAATTTATAATTCGGTTGCGTCGAACTCAGGCTCTGGCGCGGGCGCAGTCCTGGGCGGGCGCTTAATCAGTGTTTTGGAGCGGCGGATTGATGCCCGATGAAGTACCGCACGCCAGCGATGGCCAGCGGCCGTAAAGTCATTCCACATTCACAGCGGCCGCGGGCGGCTGATAACACGCGGTGGCGGCGGCGGCGGCGGCGGCGGGCGGCGGTGGAGGCGGTGGAGGCGGCGGCGGCGGCGGCGGCGGCGGCGGCGGCGGCAGCCGGCTGCAGCAGCCGCGCAGCCCAGCCGGCCGCCCTCCTGCCCGCTCGCGGCCACGTAACGAACGCGCGTTATCGAGTTAAAAGTGCGCGTCCTCGTAATGATCCACCGCGCGCGCGCCGCCGGCGTTGGGGGGCGGGGCCGGGCGGCCGCCCATCCCTGCCGTCCTCCCAGCCCACCACCCCCGCCCCTCGCACGGGATTTCCTTTATTTATGACCCGCCGAAAACCTGCACCCGCGCTTCCAATTTCGGAGCTGCGGGAGGAATATATTTGAGTCGATCCGCGCGCCAGCCGGGAGATCGGTGCGTGTGCGCTGCTCTTACGTTGCGCCGCGTCCGACAAGTTGTGTTGTATGTTCGGAATGAAGCTGACGAGAATTTACATGAGCAGCGAACGTGTGCCTTAAATGTCATTCTCCATCTGAGTTTCAATAACTGTATTTTCGTAAAGAATGACTTGAAAATGTAGTTTCGTAAAGAATGACTGATTTTGAAAGTATTTTCAATTATGATTTAAGGGAAAGTTGATTTACAATTTAAACTAAAAGTGCCAAATATTTTATCAACTTTATGACATGAACTGTTTGTGTTTGTTTAAAAGCAATCCTGCCAATTAATATTCGCTTCTTTGTTGGTTATAATGAATTAAATCAAACGCATTTCACATCTTCACATGAAATGCAGCACATTTTACAAAGACACGTAAACGTCATTTCCACAACTGCGATACAATATTATAATTTCCATTTAAAAATGCTCACGAAATGTCAAAGTTCATGGGCCGTGTACACGTGCGTTCCCTGTGTCCGCACAGACTCGCCCCCCGGCGGCGCTCGCGCTAAACGGGCAGCCCGTGCACGCGCGGCACTCGGGGCCACCGAGCTGACACGGCGCAGACTGCCTTGGGCACCGCCGCTACAATCGCCGCCGATTCAGTCCCTGTCGCAGCCCCGCTCTGCGCAGGAGACGGCTACCGCTGCGCCCCTCCACCCTCCCCCTTCCACATCGCACCGCGCTCACTCACGCACGAGCCTACCGTCCCTTTCGCTCCCACAGTCGACTCCCCGCTCTCCCCCTGGCTCACCTCCCCCCGCCACCCGCGCTCAACGCATCGGTAACGCAGTTAGCAGCGTTTCACCCGTTCGAATATCCCGCAATCGTATTTATTAGTTGACATATGTCGGCGGTGCTCCGATTGGGCTCTATTTCAAAAGGGAGAGGGGGCGTGGCCTGCGATGCGGGAGGGTGCCGAGGGGCGCGGGCGGGAGAGAAGGGGTCGGACGCCCCGGAAACATCGCCCACCGACGCGTTGGTTTTTATTTCAATGCACAATTCGGAAATTATCGTAAACAAACAGTCGGTGGGCGAGCGGGTGCGCCGGCGGCGGCGACGGCAGGGACCGGGGACGGCAGGGACGGGGAAGGGGGGGGGCAGCGCCGTCTGATTGAGGCATGTCGTCACGCTCCGTTCGCTCCGCGGGGGCCGTTTTTCACGGGCCGTTGTCGGCGGGAGCGGATGCAGGAGCGGGAGCGGGAGCGCGGGCGAGGGGGGAGGGGGAGGGGGCGACGCGACCATCGATTGGCCGGCGGCGGAGGCCGGGGGGCGGCGGAGGCGGAGGCCGGCCGCGTGCCCGGGAGCGCTCGCCCACTGCCCGCAGCCGCTGACCCCTTGTCCCCGTGGCCCCGCGCCCTCTGGCAAGCGCCGCCGCGTCCGCCACTCGCGCAATTGGCGAGGTGGTCGGGTTCGGCCCGGAGTGTTTCCCAGAAACTGTCAAAGTCGATGGAAAAATGAAATGCCTCGCACGGCACCAAACAGACCTTTCGTTTATTAAATTTCAGGAAACATTTGAAATTTTTCCAAAAACTGCTTTGGTCGGTTTTCAAAAGAGTGGCTTGTATTTTGTGAAATTTCGTGGACTTGTCAAAGAAAACAACGTCTATTATAACTGGCTGAGAAAGGATGTCGGTTTTGTACTATTTATAGAGAACCAGTAACACACATGTGTCAATCCCCAAATGTGTTTCTGGTGGTAAGCGAATAAGTCCCCAGGAGTGCGTCCAACACATTTAAGACTAATGTTAGTATTTTGCAGATTCTATAAAAAAAAAATTCCAGGAACGCAGACAAACCGCAACACACATGACGCTTCTAAAGCTGATACCCTCAGCTCTAAAAAGACGGATTCTAGCTCTTCCAACGTATTACACGAAGTAAAATTTGAAAACTAAATAATTTACTTCATACAAATTACAAAATAATATCTGATATCATTGGAAATATAAACCAATCTCAATTGCGGTGAAAATACTAAACTTGTGCAACGTGCGTGTGCCAGACTTGGCAGTTTCTTTGGGCGGAACCGGAGGCACAATGCAGGAGCAATGTAAGTTACTAATTTATAATGGGAAAATAAATTGAATGAAAACTATGTAACGTGTGGCTTTGTTAGATACACAAGAACTCAAACAATACAAAATAGTAAAACTGTTTCGATTTGGACTGAAAACGCAAATATGTGATTGTGTTACTCCATCTACTCGCAGGTTGTACATACATGCTAAATACTCATACTCAGTGAGTCCCTGCTTCTGACGTTCTGCTGTCTCAGTGAGTCACTGATTCTACATAATAACATCTAATAACACATAACTGCAAGGCAGTCTGCTATTAAATAGTTGCTACTTACGTATTAAGTAGCAACATTTTTCATATTCCTTGTATATAATGAATTGTACTGTGTATCCGTAGATCCTATATTATGTTACAGCAATATTCACGAAGGCTGTTTTTGTTGAAATATTAAATTTATTACAGTGTTGTATGAGAGTATTGTGTTTGTAGTTCCTGAGCAGTGTGCGTGTTCCTTTTTGGAAAGCAATTTTATGCGGTCTTGTTTAGCAGCATTTTTGCAGCTGCAGGCCACTAGTGCGGGCTAATCGCAGGGCCATGCCATCCTCTAGAGCGCTCGTCGCTCTTCTTGCGCAGAGTTGCGGCGCGGGGGGGGGGGGGGCGTGGGGCGCCTCCTCATTTGGGCGGCGTATCACGACGCTTTTATCGTATCGATGTCGGGGATGCAGCGCGGGCTCCCAGCAACCCCGAGGGGCGGTGTGTATGGGGGGGTGGGGGTGGAGAAAGGGGGAGGAGGCGGTGGCGGTCGGGGAGGGACTCGCTTCTGTGGCCGGCCGAAAGTTTTGGGGAAGAGTCTCTGGCAGCGGTGGGGGATGCGGGAGGCGGGGGGGGGGGGCGGTGGCGAAAAAGTACGGTTGGCAGCGGCGGCCGCATCAGCGTGATTCGCCCCGGCGGGAGAGTGGGGCAGAGCGCAAGAAGTGAGGGCGGGAGCCCAGTCGGCCGGACGTGTTTCTTGCTGCTTCGCCACCGCCGCCCGCCGCCGCCGCGGCCACCCACGCCGGGAACGCAGCGCGCCCTCGCCACAACCGACTTAACATGGCGAATTAAGTTGAGTCGCTATCGACCCGGAACCAATTACCGTCGTCTGCGTATATCGCCACTAAAAACCAACTGTTATACGCGGGGCGGCGTGGGACGGGACGGGGCGAGGCGAGGCCGGAACGGGGCGAGGGGGCGCGACCACGCGCGGAGAACAGCGCTCCAACGGCTCGTCCGCGGTTATTCCGAATTAATCCGCACCTCTGCCGAATCCATTATCATCGGCGCGAAGGAGCGCGTCCTCCGGGAAGGCCCGAGATTACAGGCCTCACCGCCAGCGATAACGTTCGGATACGACAGGTTTTATTAAAACCAATTCCGTGTAGGACTAGTAGTAGTAATGGCGGGAGTGGGGGTGGTAGGCGCGACCACAGAAGAAGAGATAATGTCAGTCGCAAGGGGGAGGAGTGTTCATTACGGCGGCGGAGCGCCAAGCGAGTGCCTAGCAAATTGCTGTGAAATGACGATTCCGCCGCGGTAAACCGCTTATTGTCAACCGTGACATTAATATCATTAAGGGAACGTATTGTAGAGCGCGGTTGCGGGGCGGTCCCGATTTGGGGTAGGCAAACAGTCCCCCGTCACGAGGTCTGTAATCGAACAGGAAAACAAGAATGCGACGTGAGTAATTCTTGGTTATAAAAATCATTAGCGTGCTAGGGCTTCACATGCTATTGTACGCACGCTTCTTGTCGGAGCGAAGTGGCATAAACGGAAAGTAAATGACAATTTTTTTTCATGATCCAACCCTAACTATATTATTAACACACAAATAAGCACATTAATATTTAGTGGGAAAAAGTATTTTATTCTAATATAAATAGTATTTATGGACATTGAAATATTTTCTGATAATCTTTATATTAAAATATCCACATAAAACGTTTATAGAGAATAGTTAATGTTTAATTTAGTTAAAGAGCAATATGAATATTTAAGCCCTGGTGTTATTCAGTGAAAAACCTCACCAAATACTTTCCATGAACAGATTATTTCGAAAAGGTATAGTCAAACGTCAGGGCAAATTAATAAACCGTATTTACGGAGGTTTGAACGGTATAGTTGTGAAATGGATGGTGCGCTCCGCAGAACTGGACTCCAATACAATATTACATAAAATGAGATACAGTAAGCAATAAATGAAGTAAGCCAAAAAATCACTAGGAGCACTCCTTAAAACAGGTTTTTCCACCATTGGACATACGGACGAGTAAATAAGCATTAATATCACTCCACTTCAAATCGTTAATAATCTCTCACAAATCTACTTTCTCCAACAGAAAATCTTAATAAAGTTTTGACTCGAACCGTGGAACCACGACATGGAAATAATATAGCTGACTCCTTTACAACGGCTCGCCCCAAACCTTCCTTACTCTTGTTCCCACTGACTGATTTTTGATAATATCCTGTTATTATTTTTGCTATTAAACTCTGCAAAGATTTAAATTAATTTAATTTAATCCTATGCATTTTTACATCTTTCGTTCACAACAGTCTATGTTGTTGCCCTGAGGGAGGCTCTGCCTCATGACTATTCCCTCTTCGCATGTCCAACCAAGCGGGGCGTAAGTAGTGGAGCACTAGATTTCTATCTCTAGTGGTGGCAATAATTCCCAGGTAGACGGACTAAACGATTTCACTGCAGGTTTTCATCGATTCTTCTGTTGCCCCCAACTCTCACTCCGCCATTGGCTTCATTATTAACCGCATCATTATTATGATCTTCCCATCACCCTAACAAACAAGTTAGGTCTGTCAGATTAAAGAACTGAAATCATAACGGAATCCGAATAAAGAAATTCAAACTCGCAATCTAAGCGACGTTTGTTACCATATCGGTTAAATGACCTGTAATTGAGAAACCAGATAGTACCTGAAACAAACCCAACTCACCAGCAAAACAGCGGCTGAGGTGTCTCAGGGCATCAACTGCTGTCTCTGCAGTGCCTCTTACCGCGAGGTCCTAGGGATCGAGACCAGACGGTGATTTTCGATACTAACTTGTCAGCTAGGTCGAATTCAGCCTCTGTCTAGAGGAGAATTTTTGCGGCCGGCTGCTCGGAGAGGTAGTTTTCCATAGTTTCTCCGACCAAACACCAAGCAAATGTCCGGGCGAAATTCTAATAAATGATCCATGGGCCTCGCGCGATCTGTCCTTCCACGTCCTTGACATATCCTCACCCTTACTTACGCGCGTACTACACTACCTCAAATAATGCGAGACCATTCTGGAGATTAAAGCTTAGCTTGGCTGGGCCGGTGTTCCGTTTTTGGAAGTTAACTGGATGGGGAAAACCCCAGCAAGCAAACGTGTAGTTCGGCGCTGGACCTCACCATCTAGAGGGTAAAGATCACCTCCTGCAAAACAAATTATGCATTACCCTTAAGGGAATAATTCTCACAGAAGTTGACGCGCCCGGAAACACGAAATAATCAATCAATAAATCGTTGCCGAACGGTAAAATGACCGGTGACGGGGCAACCCGAAACCCAACTCACCAGCAAAACATTTCCCCGCGAACGTTCGTCGCCCCATTTTAGTCATCCCCCACCTCCTCACGGCCAACTGACCTAGGGTGGAGTGGCCTCAGACAAGCAGCACCCAGCCTCTGAACACCTCCTCGGCAGCGTAAGCGCCGGCCTCTCGGGAACTTGCGCAAACGCGCCTCATAAAAGCTCACGAGCGGCGGGTCTTTGGATCGGGAGGGGAGCTCAATGACTGCCCAAAGTCATAATAAAGATTTACAGCGCTTGTTCTCGCGAATTTATGGCTGGTAATAAAAAAGGGAGATGAGATTTTTAGGCGCACAGATTGTTTTGGGCTGAAAGCGCAATAACGTCCGTGCGAGGAAAAGTGCGGGAGGGGCGGGGGGAGGGGAGGGGGCGCATCGCGGGTCAGACGGGCTCCAGAGAGAATGAACAGGGGCGTGGATGAAGGCGGATTGTGTAATGCGATCATTAGATCTAAACAGGAGAGCTAGCAAGATCTTTTGACGGAGTATTCCTTCCGTCAGATGTAATCCGAAATAATGTCATTTCTTACCAGGAAAGGATCTCTGTAACAAAATGTAAAACTTTCGTTAAATTTTAATTTAACTTAAATCATATAACATATTTGTATGTCAGAATTTATTTATTGAAAAAATTAGATTTTGCCTGGTTGTGTGTCATACGAATAAATTATAATAATGACATTATAAATCTGAGGATAGATGCAGCACATTCAATGCGATAATTACTGCTAGTATACGAAGTAACAAAATAACTCTATTAAGTATCTTATGAAAACTTTAATAAAATATTAAAATTTTTGATTGTGGTACGTAGTGGGAGTAGTTTATTATTGTATCATTATTTTAATATGTTCCTTGGTTTTTCTACCCTCTTTGGAAGTATATAATGAAAATATCGAATAAAGAGTAGAAACGTTGTTTGCCACTTTGTTACATTGGGGATGGTCCATTTGATAAGTTTTATAATATTATAGCGTGTTCAACAGATGTAAATCACAACACACGTTACAAATAAGTTTAATTTAATTATTAAATACACACACGTTAAAATTAAGTTTACCTAAAAAAATAAGATAGTATGTACGATAATATGTTATGGATATAACTTTTCCAAATGTGCATCAGGTCCTGGACATGGAACAATATTTTAAATGTTCTAAAACCATTGGAATACATTAAAACTACCTTAGCGTATTGCCGCCGCTAGATACTTTCGCGTTTAAAATGTTTATTTGTGCCGGCACATTCATGATAAAATAAATGGCACGACTCATCCATTTTCCGGTATAGAAAGTTACACGAAAAGTCAATTAAAAACTTGTTTAAATTTTTATTTCATTACAAAATTTTGATTTCATTAATGTCAATCAGTTCCATTGAGTAACAATTCTCGTGAATTCCGGAAAGAGAGTATAGTAATTCCCAGAATTCCACCGACGTACTCATAATTGCATTGAAACCTGGTATCATAAATATCTATTATGTTTATCTTGCTGACAATGCTGATTGTACTTCCTTTTGGTATCGATGAATAATATGTTTTCACTATCAGTGTAACATAACATTATTTATTATATTTACTTAAATAATACGATTTTACATTTTGTTTTTAAAAATCATTTCCTTCATATATCACACAACTCTCTCTTACTTGTCTCTACTGACATCTTACATGATTCGAAGACAACAGGTGGCTCACACAATACTCCATGCTAAAATACCATAAAACACATGTTTTCTAAAATCATTTCAAAATATCCTAGAGGGAAAACGATAAGAATTGTGCCAATCGATTTGCCTCGTCGAGAGGAAACGAATAAGCTATCGATCATAACTGTAAGTTCCGAAAGTCATCCGAAACATGTTTTAGTGACTTAAAAGAACCCAAGAATTAATTATTTAGATGAGTTGCTTAGAATCTTCTGGTTAGATCCACAATAAATGATCAATTCAACATTAGGAAACCAAAAGTTGCGAATGACCCCTCATTTGTCTCGATTGGTAAGCTGGAAATGGTCTACCCTTGAGTTAAGGTCGAATGGACGCAGGTTACACGATTAAGATTAAACACGAACTAAGAAAACGAATGAATAAAAAACTGCGTTGGCAAGTTCATTCCGAAAAGGAAAATGTTTTTGTTGAGTGTGTCTTTCAATGAAGAGAAACAACCCAATGTTTAAGCTGGTAAACAAACGTATTTCAAACGTATCCCAGTGAATGGCCATCTCACGCAGTCCATCTCCACACAGGCCATTCCCGGCCACCCGTGTGCTGGAGGTGGTCAATGAATCACGAGGGCGCGGCAGGGGGTCGTCTTCGCAGGGCGGCCGCATTCGGTGGAGATTGGACGCGCATAACGCGCCTCGAGGTCGGGGCCGGAGCCGCCCGGGTCGACGCCGACGCCGGCGCCGGCACCGGCGGCGCCACGACGCATCCATCCGCGGGGCGCCGAGATGAGACTTCGGCGCCGGTGACGCGGCGCGACGCGTGACGTATGGCGCTTCACAACGCAGGGGGGCGGGGCGCGGCAGGCCAAAGGGGGGGGGGCGAGCGGGGCAAAACGGAGCGGGGCGGGGTAGAATGGAGCCAAGCGGGGTTGGGCAGAACAGGATATGGCGGGGCAGAACGGAGAGTAACGAGCCAGAACATGTGGCGAGCGGGAAGAAACAGAACGGAGAGGGCTGGGCCAAATGGAGAGACGCAGGGCAGAACGGATTGAGGCGTTGATAGGAGCAAGGCGGAGTAGAATGGGGCGTGGCCTGGAAGAACAGAGTGTGGCGGGGAAGAACCAAACAACGGGGCAAGGAGAAGTTTCGCTGAACGGACCGGGGCGGGGCAGTGCGAATCGAGCCAAGACAACGGTACAGTAAAGGTAGAACAGGGCGGAGCGGGAATAACGGGGCGAGTAGGTGCGGAACGGAGGTGGGCGGGGAGAAGAGATGCGGGGAAGGTGAAGGCGGGGAGTGGAGCGAGACGGCAGGAGGCAACACGAAAGCGCGAGAGAGCTGGAACGAAGCGGGGGGGGGGAGAAGAACGGGATGCGGCGCCCGTCGCGTCGCCGAGGCGATCGGCCTCGCGTAGGGCGTCGGCGTCGGGGCCGGCGACGGCTGAGCGCACACCGGAGATATACGGCCGGCGGTGAGATTACTTCGGATACAATGCCACAGCCTCTCATTGCCGGCAAACGACTGCTACATTTCTTAGTCAGACTCCCGTGGAGCCGCCTGATTGAAACTCGCAGCGCGGCGCCGTGGCAGCTGCGGAGAGGGGTGGGGCCTAGAGGAGAAAGGGTAGCAAAGGGGGACGACACAGCATGTGGATAGTGAGGGGACGAGAGAGTAGTGTTGCAGTAAGGAGAAGAGCGTGGAAATCTATGAGCAAACAGGAATCCGGTTATTGGTTGAGATTCAGGGGGTCAGGAAAAAAAGAGTTTTCGATCAAATATTTCTGCGAGGCAGGACGGAACGAATCATTGTGTTGTGATTTGGGAAGGAAGGCATGACGAATGAACTGAGTTTAAAGTCAGATAAACTACCTGTATGAAAGGATCAGAGCAGTGCGACAAGAAATAAAATGCCAGATTGGGATGTGATACAGGTTGGTGTGAAGAAGAGACTAGATCGCGACGACTAGAGGATAATGGGTGGTATGGGTCAGATGAACCAACAGCAATAGAATCGGGAGTAGACGAGAAACAAGTACCAAGTGTTCTTACAGGTCATCAAAACCACTGAAAGTGTTTCGTTGTAACTCCTGGATAAATGGAAGGAGTTGTGTGTCGTAAATTTCCATAATGCCGTATCCTCTTTTGATTCGCAATTGTTCGACGTGAGTTGCACACCCACATAATTTTACAATTTGTGAAAACCAAGTTAACAGCAACCGTTGGCACCACAGTAGAGGACAAATTTATTTATCGCGATCACGTGACTTCTTAACGACATGAGTCACGTTATGACACACAATGTAATGATGGAGTATTGTTTTTCGAGATAACTCTATCGTGATATTTGAATTTACGCAGGAGCGATCAGAAAAATGGGTTGATAGTGTACGTGAAATGACGCTGAGCGCCTTCATCCATTATAATAATAACCAACAGAAGGCTGGAGAATCAAAGACACTTATCTCACAAGATGCTATTTCTCCTATCGATTCATTGATGTGATACATGGATGAAAAAGGTCTATTTTTTATAAAATATCCCTCTCCCACGAAAATCCCCTAGCACATTAAACGTAATTTCTGGTAAACAAGACGCTTTCTGAAACCGCAAAAACATGCTACGCGCTCTACAAGGAGAAGCGAGAGCCGATAATTCGCATTTCAACTTTTAACTTCACATAATCGTGATGCAATCTCAAATTAAAAACAAACAACAGCTTTATAATATTTCCCAAGCATTTCCTTCAACATAGTTATGTTAACATTATAAACGACCGCTTCCTCACTTTCATTCTGGGGGATTTCAGAAATCCAGCAAACACTCGCTATTTTTCCTCCCAGCGCCTTCGCGGAATAGACAAAGCGGCGGCAGTCGCTCTAACAAGTGGCGTTCGCGGGCGCGTCCGCCTCAACCGTGCGCGCCGCCCTTTTCCGAGAAGGCACGCTGCAGCGCCGCGCCGCCCGCAAACAGCGCCGCTACGCCGGCGCCGCCTCTTGTTTACAGCGCCGCGCCGCAGACAGATTACCGCCGCCCGCGCAGAGCTGAAACGCGCCGAGCGCAGCCACCCTGCGGAGGCGAGGCCCGCGGGACGGCTGGGCGGCGTTCGTGACGGGGGCATCAGAGCCGTTGGGGGTGGCGGGGATATCGAGGGTTGCGGGGGCGTCAGAAATGTCGGGGGTGGTGGGGGCTTCGAAGGGTGGCGGGGGTCATCGCTGGGGGTGCGGCTTCGGGGGTGGAGGAGGCATGGCAGGTGACGGGAGAGTCGGGGGTGGCGCGGGTTTGGAGGTGGCGTGGACGGGGACATTCGAGGTAGTGTGGGCGTTGGGGTGGCGTGAGCGTCGTGAACTGCAGAGGCATGGGGGGGGGGCTTGGGGATGATGGAGGCGTAGCAAGATGGCGTGGGAGTCGGTTGGTGGGAGTCCGAGATGGCGGCGGCGGCGTCAGGAATGGCGGGGGGTCAGGGGTAGCGAGGACGTCATGAAAAATGAGGTCGACAGAGGTGACGAGGGCGTCGGAAAAGGTGAGGACGACAGGGGGCGTCGGGAATGTGGAGGATGACAGGGGAAGCGGGGGCATTGGGAATGGTGAGGACAACAGGGATGGCGGGGGTGTCGACAATAGTGAGGACGACAGGGGTGGAGAGGGCAGGAGCGGTGAGGGAAGCTGAGGCGACGGGGATGGTGAGAGTGTTGAAGGTGCGCGGGCGTTGGGGTGGCGGGGTGTCCAAGATGGAGCGGCGTCGGGGGTGGCGAGGGCATTGGGGAATGGCGTTGGTGTCGAGAGCGCCGGCAGCGTTCAGAGCGGTGGACTTGTTCGAGAACGGAGCGGGCGATGGCAATGAGAAAAACGTTGGGAGATCCCCGGAGTCGAGAGAGAAAGCTTTTCTGCGGAAAGGAGAAAGATACCTCTGGAAGGATGGAACGAGTAAAGAGGTTACGTCAGAGACGAGGAGATAAGAGAATACAAAATTGCGGCGGCGAAGGAGAAAAGGAGGCGGAAAAGCGGACGGTAAAGCGCAGAGCGTGAAGAAGCGTGAAGTAGTGAACAAGAAATGAAGGGGTGTTGCGAAGAGAAGTTGACAACTTGAAGAAAGGCAGAGATCAACATTCTGAGTGCTGTGGTAGTAGAAAGAAGAAGAGCCTCAACAGAAAAATTCAAAGAATCACACAAGATCATCGTAGAATGTAATAAACAGAATAACTAAAATAGTGACCTCTTAAGAGGCGACATTCTAGCCGTTGTATTACTTAGTTGACTTCATTTCACGCCTCATATTTAAAGGAATACTTATTAAAACTATCAAATCATTTACATCATGCATTATGTTATAAAAACTTTAATATTAATCGATTTATTTCTAAAAGCGCAATCTATTGATATAACTTTGATGCCAGTAAAATAAAATTTCCTCAATCACTCTGAGAAATTTATTTAGAACAGTAATAGCAATTATTGAGATGATACATACATGTGATTAAGTAGTAATCTCGCATTCTGTCATCATTTTTATAAATTTTTAAAAGTGACCCCGATTTCATCAGATAATTATTATATTTAATGTATTCCATTACTCATACACCTGTAGCTTCTAAAACATTTATATACACGTACTACTTCATATTTCATAGTTTCCTTGTGAACTGTTACCTGGGGCTTTTACATTTCGACAATCGAAAATATTGTATGTCAGGTTTCATTTGGGAATTTTTTATCCCCTTGATAATATCATTTATCGTTATAAAATGAACAAAACGTTAATTCAACGTTTTTAGTGATCTACAGAACCTCTCACAAGAGAGGAATGAAAGTAGCTTTCGCGAGGAGAATGAATAAGCAGCACTTGTGTGTGTGTGCACAAGTGAACAATTCTACCACTGCCTACCCCACTGCTCTCTTTACATCCCAACGCTCACTGCGTCGTATTTTTCCTCCCCCGAAAGCTACCACGTGACCTGGCATGCAAACGCCGAGAGAGTCTTCCGCAGTTTTATCAAGCCCTCCATTTGCAAGATTACAGAAAAATGTCGAGGAATCTAATTAGGAGACTGTATACGTATGCTCGGCATTCATTACTCATTTTGTGCACCATCAACTACAGAATCCTACCTCCGCTTGTGCCTCCAGCACTGCTTCAGGCAACTTCAGAACGATAATCTTTCTTTATTTTGCTCTCAGTCTCTACTGTTACACAAAGGTCACGGAGAGTCGTCACAATTTAGTCGCGTTTATTAGCCTTTTGAATTTCCACGAGAATACTTCAATTTACACAATTCCAAAAATTTACATTAGCATATATTCGCAAAACATTGAGTGGTGTATTTATTAAACATGTTTTCTTTGTATATAATTCATTGTAAATGCATGCAATTTACTTTACGAAGAACATTTTTAGAAAAACCCTGTATCTTTGGTAATTCGAATACACAGCATAAGATGAAAATGGTACAAATACTACATCTATATTTTTCTACTCTGTATAATATGTATGAAAATTCTCTGTACAAGAAAACTTAAGTATAATATTATTGTTTCACACTGCATAGAAACCCAAGTTTTTCGGAAAGTAAGGTATTGTGCGTGAAATTTTCAGATTACACTATAACTCAATAAATTAAAGAAGATTATTTGCTAAAATGAAACAAAATCAGAACAAGAAGATGGGAGATACACGTTTTGAGTTGTCTTCGCATCTCCCCTTCTCTCTTCAACCTTGTGCCGGGTGTAACGCGAACCATCAACAAATAGCCATTCGACATTCAGCCAACCTACGGAATCTTTGGAGTGAGCTCTACCGCCGTCTAACAGCGACGAGTAATATTCCGTAGCGTTCTTCCGGCGCCGCGCTCCAGGTCGTTAATTAACGAAAAACATGCGCGGAATGACCCTGCGTAATTCCCGCGTTATTGGCAGACCGGCAAGGCGCGACCCGGCGGACGCTACTTGCTGGGCCCTAGACGCTTTCAACGCGCTCCAAATGAAAGGGCAGGGAGTGGTTCTGCAGTGTTGCCAGAAGAAAGAAGAGATGAAAGAGCCGGAGACAGGGAGAAAGAAATAGAGATAAATGACAGTGAGAGAAAAGGACTGCGAAAGAGAGAGTAAAAGGATGTGAGAATGACGGAAAGGGGCAGTAAGAGCGAGAGTAAAATTGTGTGTACGAGCGTAAGAGAGAGAGAGAGCGCGGGGGAGGGGGCAAGAGGTGGGGGGGGGGGGGAATCGATCGGTGGCGAAGACAGATCGACGGATCTCGCCCCCCTCTGCGTGAAGTTGGCGGCTGGGACGCTGGAACTGCAGCTGACGGGGCCGGCCGGAGGGGAGATGGGCACGGGACGGGTCACGCGGGCGGTGAGCTCTGCGAAGATGCTGAGGTAGCGGTGGTGAGCAGGGCGTTTGGAAATGGTCTTCTCCAGATGAGTCGAAAGGTTTCCGAGACGTAGAATGAATGTGCGAATGACGCAAATGTTTATCAAAAGAAGTTAGCAGCATCTCGTTTTTAAAGTATCAAAAACTAAATATTCTTTAAAAAATATCCTTATAATTTTCCTTTTTTAAAAATGACAAGAAAATACATGTGAAATATGTATGTGAGGGGAGAATATAAGAATAGAGAAGAGAAAAAGGAAATGTATGAGACAAGGCGGGAAAAGTGGTGATAAAAAAGGAGACTATGAAAAAAAACGAAGGTAAGAAGAAGAATTTAAGTATAATGAATATCGAACTGATTGGGGGAAAATAGAAGTTATTAATATATGCGAGAAAACGAAAGATACACCAGAAAACTGACAATTGACTGATGTTGATACATGTTGAAATGTAAACAGATTGAATATGTCGATAGAGAAATATTAAACAAATATCGTAAAGAGGAATCAAGTATTTTGCATTGAATAAAATATGGTTTGGATTAAAGATATTTGACGGACGTTATTAAAAAGGAAATATATATAGAATGACAAACGTGAGTAATATTTATTTTATTAATATATTAAAAACCAACAAAAACAAGAAAGGATTGTCGGGGAGGTAGAGATGCACGAGGGCGGCCGTGCACGAAGAAAGGGGGCCAGCTTCTGGAAGCCCAGGGAACTAACAAGGGTGGTGTGGGCGAAGGAAGCTGCGGCGCAGCGTGGGCGAAGACTTGCCAGGGGTGGGGGCTGCGGTGCGAAGGAGAGAAGACAAACACTGGCGGTAAAGCTTTCAGCGAGCTCGCACTGCATCACCGGAGCAAACACGCTAAGAGCTATTGATCGCCTGCGATCTGCATGCCAATCACAAATCACCTCGCTTCCTCAACTTTCTAACGCGAACCCAGGAGCTCGCAGCTCGTGGTCGGCCTCTCCGCGCACGCTCTCCGACAGACGGAGACACTTTCAGGTCCCCTCCCCCACCCACCCACCCGCTCCTTCAGCACAAACAGAGCGTAGAAGGACCTCCCTTGCAATCGCGAGCTTGAAAGCGAAACAAAGGAATTAATAAAATGGAATGCAAATGTTTGTTCAGAAACAAGGTAGAATGGGAACTTGGAGAGGGACAAAGAGACATCTACACGAAACATCTCGTAAAATTTTATCGCGAACATTAAGGCATCCCGAGCAAAAACTTCGCTGCGTTATGACTTATTGAGCCAGACGGCAGGACAACAGTTGGGAAGCATCATTCCGATATTAGTTTGCTAATGCCGGGCGACGCAATTTTGCATTCGGCAGCGGCAGATGAAAGGGACGCGGTCCGTGCAGTTGGCAGTACTGGCGGAGGGAAGGAATGGGGCGGGGAAGTAAAGGGGGAGGAAAAGTGAAACGGAGAACAGAAGTCGCTTTCGTGACGACCCTTCAAATACTGAATTGCCAGAAATTTGAGGTGGAGTAGAGAATGGAAAGAGGTGGATTACGGTGCCGAGGGCCGCTCAATGAGCCAGAATAGTAAAAACGAAGAGTTCATTATCACAGACTTTTGTAGTTCAGTCAAAAGGGATGCCCAGTGGTAATTTCTGCACATACGTCATTGATGTCGGTGTTTAATTGCATACTGCATTACAACTTTCGTTTCACTTTTATGTTCTGTTTTGATCATTTCAAATATTGCAAGATTCTTTATTAGTTATGGTGACGAATAACCTCGACTAAATACTAATTACATTAAGTTTTAGTATTTTGAAATTTACGAAATAAATTTTCGAAGAGAACTATAACGAAAATAAAGTTAATTGTAAAATTAAATGAACATGCCATTGTTTATCAATTTTCCAACGAAGGAACATCTACACAACACAGTATAGATGCTTGTGGTATGATAAAATACATCTTGTTTACTGACGTTTTGTTTACAAACAAATATACACAATACGCTTGAACTAATTTTAAATGCACAATTAAGTAATTTACTGATTTACTGCGATTTATTTCACTATTTTCACAAGATAAATGATATTAACATATTATACATGATAAATATTTCACATGGTAAATGATAGTAATGATAAATGAAAATTAATTCATTTATATATGTATCACAGCTGCTAGAAATTATTTTGACATAAATTCTTCATAGAAATTCAAAATAAAATACTTTATATTTGACGAATACCGGATTTTTATTACTTTCCAGCTATTCTGAAATAATGGCTAGTAAGAATAAATTAGCATTAATTTCTTTGCAAGATTGATTCATATAAAAAGCGAACAATTTGTATTTACAACAATTAAAATTCAGTTCAAGTTCAGAATTTTCGTTCTCAGATGAAATGAAGAGCATGGAGCACGAGGGCTATAAGTGCCGTACATGTAGTATTGAGAATATTGAGTTCAAAGTTGAGTGACAATAGAAAATGTTATGGAAGGCATTTTATTTCCGCCGCTAGAAGGCAATAACAGTTTGGGTAATTTGAATACTCGAAATAAAAGAGTCTTTTCACTTAACACTCCTGTTAATTCAAAATTTGCCAAAAATGCTCTGACAGTATTTGTGCTCCGGACTCGTCATATGTTTTGTTTTGTTTTCAAGGGCCGCATTTGTCTTCGGGGGAGCGGGCGGCTAATCCGCGCGACAGGCGTTTGGCCGTGGCCCCCACGGGGGTTGGGGGGGGGGGGGGAGAGCGGGGCCGCGAGGGGCCGGCGCGCGAGGTGCGTTCACGCCCTGCCGAGCGCGACGCAGCAGATGACAAGCGGCGGTTCCGCCCCGCGGAGCGCCCGACGGATGCGAGATTTGGGCGGGCGGACAGGGGGCGGACCCAGGGGGCGTGGGCGGGAGGGGGGACGTGCAGGCCCCTAGGTAATTGCGCTCGTGTGGTTAGGCCCGGGGAGGGGGGCTCTCGAGGGGCCCACCCCGTCCTGGTCCGGGGAGCTGGCGGCTCGGGCAGAGGAGGCGGGCGATTGTACTGTGACAAGGACGTGGGAGAAGGGACGTGGGAGAGAAGAGGAGAAGGAAAGTAAGACGCAAGTGAGGCAGCGAGAAGTGATTTTTAAGTGAAACTGTAATGAGAGCATAATTAAGACACTGAAATGCAGAAATATACACGGAGAAAGAAAGGACCTGCAAAATAATCAGCGAGTGAATTCAGATAGAAGACAGTTGGATGTAAGAAAGAGGGTAGTAAAACACGGTAGTCAAAAAGTCGAACAGAAGGATATTCGAGAAAATATGCAAGGAAAATATTGCTCTCGTAAAATATAATATTTAGCCCCTACTCACGTTCCTTATGAAAAATAAACGAGCACTAAAACACTAATGACGCATCATACCTCTTCTATTCTTAAAAGGTGCATTCATCAAATTAAAAGCAAGTCAATAAAACTTTAAGAAAAACCTTTCAATATATTCAGGAGTTGCTTTATTGGCAGAACAAGTTCTGCTATTTTGGGGCAGTCTTCCGAGATATTTTGAGGCGTATCTCTGCGGTACATATCTACAAAATTCCGCTCCAAAACAGTCAAAATATCAGCAAACTTTTCAAACCGTGGCGTCGTCAGGAGTGCGTCGCAAATAACGACACCAACCGCGGAGCGTTCGTAACCCATAAAAGAAACGCAGCTCGCAACGTGTCGTGGAGTCTTAACTTAAGGAAATTCCGGACAGGTGTTTCCAACGCTCCGCTCGGTCTTCGCCGCTCTGAAAGCGCGGAGTTCCATCTGGAGCAAGTCGAAAGTCGCGGCGCTGAAGCCCTTAAATCCTGCCGGACCGCTCTCGAACACGGCTGCAGCAGCGGGGGCGGCGGCGACCTCGTCTTCGAAACACCTGCGGCGTCGCGCGGCCTGCACGGGGGCGTGGGCGGCGGACGAGCGCGCGCGATTTAAGCAGCTTCGCCTCGCGAAGAATTACGTCTTACTTCTCCAGTTAATTCCGAGTAACGATAACTGTAATTTGAAGTTCCCGTGGAAGGTGAAACGATCCCTGGGGGACGCCCCGCCTGACTTGTAAAGTTAGTCAGAAAACCTGCCCTCGAAACCTCTGAGAGGATCGATTTATGGTTACGATCCCTCGACTTGCACGGGAATACCGGCGGGACATTAAGGTGAAAAGTTCACGGCGTTACTGCCGCGGGGAAGGTCGGCGGGACTGAAAAGGCGACCGGAAGAACTGGTGGGCGACTGCAGGTGGCGTACGCCATGTCGCCCCACGGTGGACTTCGGCGGCGAATTTCTTCTTCGCTGGCACGCAACCGGGCGGAGGGGAGGAGACTTAGAACTCGCAGCTCTCGACATAAAACTTTGGGACGAGCAGTTTGAAGCGCACTTGTTTTCATTTGCTTATCGAAATATTCCACGGTAAAAACTTGTGGTCACTGTGAGGAACATTTTTTAAAAGAAACAAACTACAGGGACCCTGGGTGGGAACTTGGATGAACAGTGTATAAAATCGACTGACTCGATGCCCAAATTTATATTTAAAAAAAAAGTTGAAGTGTGCACTGTGCTTGACTTAGCTTTATAGCTACGTTTGCCCAACTACTCTTTATGGAATGCAAGTCAATTCTGAGATTACAGAGAAATTACAAATTACAGAGATTAAGGACCAGTTCTTATTATTCGGACCATATATTCAATGTTAATTATTGAATTTGTAGTCAGTGAGAGATTAAGGAGCTGAAAAGTCCTGAAACATATTTTGATTAAATCATAAATAATTTATTTGAAGGTCATCTCCCATTCAGGCTGCGTTTTTGGTCCACAAACTATGACAGAATCTATCATGAACATTTATTATTCAGGGTACATTTAAGTAATCAGGGCAAGAAAAGCTCCTAAACATAGAACCCTGGGCAGGAAACACGCTCTAGCCCCGAGGCGGTTGAAGGCGCTTGCCGGAGGAAAGGGGGGGTGAGGGCGTGAGCGCGAGAGGGATGGGTCAACGAGGGGCGATGGAGAGGTGAGGGGAGAGGGGCGTAGGCCCTGCCTGCAGGACACCCGGCCCGTAAAGCGGCGCGCGCAGCTGCGGCCTCAATATCGGGACGCGCTTGATTCAATTTGTCGCCAGTGAGCCTCCGGCGGCGGCGGTGGCTACGCTGCGAGTGGGAGCGGGAGCGAAAGGGGTGACGTCAGAAAAGGGGTGCGAACGGCAGGATGTCTACGAAATAGGGCACTGGAACGAGGTAGTTCAACGAATGCCATACTTTCATCTTACGGTTTCTCGTGAAAGCGATGCCGGGTACAGATGCGTTTCTTCAAATTCGCAGACCGGGAGGTATTTTATTATTGAGTCAGTGCAGAGAACATTTTCACTTATGTGACGATATCAGGAAAATCCGTTAAGAACATTGAGAGTATGCGTTGTTTTTGATTTAAAAATAGTAGCTTAAGAAATTTGTTTTATACCTTCAGAAAGTTCGCGACACCCATTCATAAGCTGTCTCTGTCTGTCGGTCTCTCTCTCTCTCTCTCTCTCTATTTCTCTCTCTCTCTCTCTCTCAAACATCATGAAAACAAGCATTCACAATCTCTCATCAGTTTTTCATGTAAAATACACTCAAGTTAAATGAAACATTGAGAGAAATAAGCATAGCATTTTAATTTTATATTTAATTAGCAAAAATATTTATAAACAAAATCGTCTAACAAATCACAGAAAAGTAACGAAAAAGGGAAATTTTTTTTACCAACGTACACACATGTGACAAAAAAAGGAAAAAATTAACGAACGTACACAGGGAAGAGTAAAGGCGCCCTAAGATACCGGATGTCTAAGAATCGAGCCGATTTACAACTCACAAAGAGCACCAACTCAGTGAGATTCCGCTACAAATGAAATCGCGTGAGAATCTGCCAGCAGTCACGCCGCACATAAATGAATCATCCACAACTCGTATGGGAAATTAATAATATATAAATAAAAACCAATACAGTATGCGGCATGTGGAATGGAATTTTTATGAGCTGCCATCAGGCCTACAGGCGGGGGTGGAGAGAGGGCGTGGACTGGTCGCTGCACCGAACGACAGCAGGCCTGAGGACGTCTGTCATACCCCGTACTACACGAACGCCTGGGTATCCCATGCGCTACCAATAGTGTGGTCGTTCACTGAACACCAACGGGCGCTGAGTGTTAGCTCCGGTCGTAAATACGAGTCTATTACTGAGAACAACTGAGAGTTTTCATTCTAGAAGTAAACACTTTTTTTCATCAAAACTTCTCGTGTCACTGAAAAGCTCCACAATAACCACACATCTGTTGAATGGCTTAGCTTCAAAATTAGTTTTTAATGTAACATAAAAAAAATGTTTTCCAGGAAACACGTATGACTTTTAAGCTCGACGGTAAATTAAAATGATGGAAAATTGATGGTACTATTCTAAAAATTAGTCTCGAACTGTAGGTAGTTGAAATATATTTCGAAACCGGTTTGCTACTAACTTTTAACTCGTTATTCCAAAATGAAATTGTTGCAACATATTCTCGAGAGTATTTCCACAAGAATAAAATGGAAATAAGTATTGTAGTTCAAAATTTTATATCACAACTGTAATTGTGAGATGTCATTTATATTGTAATTATTATATTACAAATATAAAATCACAGATTTCCTGAAATATTTCTACAGTAAATATTGTTCATTTTTTTCTTTTAACTCTTTTATTTTAGTAAAACTTACATTATTTTCTGAAATACGTTCATTTATCTGCTCTACATTTCGTTTACAATCGGTTTTACATGTTTTGTGTTAGCTTCGTCCAAAACGTTACAGCATAATCGAAAACTACAAAACACCATATTTGTAGAAATGTACAATTTTTATCAAATATGCCGTTAGTTGTTTCCATAACGCATTGAATTTTAAAACACTAACAGCGAGAATCAATGTAAATATATCGCTCGGCCAGAGAACCTGCGTGAAACACAAAAGCCAGACACAGCCAGGCACACCGCTGCGGCCGCGGCGACCGCATGACGTACGACAACCTTTTTCATTTATTTGCACCCCGCCGCGCCCGTTACGGCGGTCATCCGTTCGACGCTCGGCCGGCGACATAACACACGCCCGCCGCGGGCATCCATTCTGCGGCCGGTTTACTTTCGCCCGCAATGGCAAATCACGCATGCGCCATAACCGCCCGGCGCAAAGTAAAAAAACAAGGCTCCCGAACCGGCGCCCGCCCCTCGCCGACGCAATTCTACCCCAATCCCGCCCTCGCCCACACGACCCAGCAGGGGCAACGCTGCGCTCCGCGCCACGCGCGCGCGTCTGATCCGGCCGTTGCGCGCCGACACGCGCGTAAAACTAAGCACCGCGCTCAAACACAATATCAAACTTAATTAAATCTCCACCGGGCGGCCAACGGGTCGCGACTGCGCGCCGCAAGTGCGCCAAACCCGAACGCGTTACGGCACATATCAGCCAGCCCGTCAATTAAAAGGTCGCAAACGGATTTGAATCATCGTCTCACTACCAACCGAACACAACGGCCCGTTGCAAGACGTAAATAACCCACCAACGTGTCAATTATTCGGGCCTGCGCCAAATATTGCGAGACTGCTAATTGAAAAACATTGAAAAGGCGGGGGACGGAGGGAAATAGAAAAATATACGATTCAATTATGAGATTCTATGTCCGGCAATTCTAATTTTCATTCGATTTCATTCCAATATGCAAAGCTTCATTTGCGAATTATTGGACTGTTGGCGGCGCCGGGCGACGCGCTCGAGCCGTGATGCGTGCGGTGCGCTCTCGATAACGCGTCCGCGGCTCTCGATACGCGCATTTGTATTTTGTTTTAATTCCGCGCGCGCACCGCGCCGCGCCGAGGCGTTATCGGCTTGGCGCGCTGGGCGGTGTGTGGGCGACGAGGGCGCTCGCGCAAATGCTTCATTGCTGTCTGCTTACAGCGAGTGGGTGAGGATTAATTTCGCGTGCGTCAACTATTGAGGTCAGTACTCTTGTACGTGTACTGAGTATTACATTTAGGAAGGGGGCTCTATCTGAAATGGCCCAGGGCATCACTTGTCACCGAAGTGTGATCTGGACTGTCCGGGTGACGCCGCGTTGAAGGCTGAGGTGCCGACGTTTCGACCGACATATCGCGGTCCTCTTCAGGGCTGTACTGCGCCCTGAAGAGAACCGCGATATGTCGCGTCGAAGGCTGAGGTGCCGACGTTTCGACCGACATATCGCGGTCCTCTTCAGGGCTGTACTGCACCCTGAAGAGGACCGCGATATGTCGCGTCGAAAGCTGAGGTGCCGACGTTTTGACCGAGGGCTGTACTGCGCCCTGAAGAGGACCGCGATATGTCGCTCGAAACGTCGGCACCTCAGCCTTCGACGCGGCATCACCCGGACAGCCCAGATCATGACTCTGGCCGCGGAAGCCTACGATATCGTCACTGCAATATCTCTGACCGAGAGGTACGAGGGTTTGAGTCTGGACGGAGATAGGATTTTTCGACACTAACCCCACAGCAATTCAGTCGCTGTTGGAAAATTCTAGCTGCCGGCTGCTCAGATTGATAGTTTTCCATTATCTCTCAGATCAAAACCCGGCGACTGTCTGAGCAGTACCCTAACAAATGGGCCACGGACCGCGCGTGATCTTTCCCCTTTTCTTTTTTTGTCCTACTTTTCCCCCCTTACACTTACACATTCACTACCACAGAAGTTGGAACATCTGTCAGTAGCTTAGAGCTTGTTCCGGCAGAGGTGGTGCTCTGCTGGAGGGAGAATACCCCACATTCTGACGTCCAGGTCGGCACTGGATCTCGCCATTCACCGGGGGAAGAACCATTATAAAAACATAGACTACACTTACGGGGCTAATGTTGGTAACGGTTGGCGCGCCATGGAAAAATAATGAGTCAATCAATCGGGAGGTAGCAATGTTATTTTCCCGCATGACATTTGCCACCGACCAATGTCAGATAGGTGGGATTCCACACTCCAACTCCTATATCTCCCGGCTCTCCTGTCATGTGTGGTTGTGTAGTGCGTGCGAGTATGTGTGTGTATAAGGGGAGAGAAGGGAACAAGGATGAGGAAGGATATATCAGGTGCCGTCCGTACAAATTTTGTGTACGTAGTGTTCCAGCATTCACCAGATATTAATCGAAGAAACAAATGGAAACCATTTAGAGCAGCCGGATGCTATATTCTCCTCCAGACACACTTTTGGAATGAAATCGTAGACGTGAGGACACACATTAAAAGCAGGACGTGAGGACTCTCATTAAGAGCATCTCCACCGTAATTCAAATGTTTTTTTAAATGCGATTCAAAATAATGACTTTCTCTCATTCCAATACGAAAAAATTTAAAATTTTCACCGAAAATACTTTTTAGTTTTAGGTTTTTACATAAACATGATGTAACTATTCACTAGTAATAAAAAGATTATCTTAAGAAAGACACTGATATAATACCCTGTGTACAAAATAGAGACTTAACATAGAATTTCAATATACAGTCACATCAGAGTAAGCTAATGGAATATGATTATAGCATAACGACTACGATTCTCACTCACAACTCATGATCCCTCACTCTACTGTATGAACACGATGGGTGATTTTTTGCAACAGATTCATTAGCAATGATGATAAAAAATATCAATTTACTTTTTCAAATTGAATTGACTTCTTTTTCATGAAAACTTACGATTGTCGTTGTTTTCTTCGCCACACACTGTGCTGTTCTTAAATAGTTAACATAGCCATGAAAGCTTAAAGTGGGAAGATACAGCTTATATCAGTTAAATTTGTATTATTTGTACACTTTTTTCTCCGTTAAAATCACACTCCACAGCAGTAAAAATGAACTGACACACAGAAATATCTTTCTTCTGCAAGGAAAAAAATTTGCTTTTAACTTTTTCTTGTTTTGAAAAATCAAAATTCCACCACTGACATAGTATTTCCCTGATAACTCAAATAATTTTGAAGATTTTTACAAATTTCTTCTTTTAATTTATTGGCAATACTCACATGTACAAACCATTGCTCAAACATTTAGATTTTTGGATAAATAATATTTTGAATTTGAAATTAATATATTGATTATTAATAGACTTTTCCAGTTTTATAATTTTTATCACATAAACTATTGATCTAAAGTGCAAGATTTACTATGGTTTTGTAGATAATACATACATACTAAAAGTTTCATAGCTTTAAAATGATTAGGCATTGAGTTATATAGGAAACGGATCTTAAAAACGTTAATTCTGGAAAACAAGGGACGAAGTTGGAGTCATGAGATTTGCTTCCCATACTACTCTAATAGATACATTATGCAGCGACATACCTTTTAAATCATAACTCAAAATTTATTGCAGATATCGAAACATATTTTTCACCAAAATATTCCTGAATAATTAATGCATAGGAAAGAAAATGTTTTCAAAAATCGAATTTCTTAAGATCTTAAGGCATATCGTACCCATTAAGAAAGTTTAAATTTATGTCTTACATTTATATTTAAGTTAACATTTAATATTCAGAATGGTTCCGTTTTATTAAGTGGTACCAAAGTTTTTATTTACAATTTTTCCGTTCACTTCACGTTTTCACTGCAAAAAAATTTATACTGTGTGCAGGTGCTGGGTTCTGCACATCGGTTGTTGCTTAGTCTGGTTTAGTGGTTTTGATTACAATTTTGTTTGGAATGCTGACTGTACAATTTGGACGCATCATCTTTTTCGTATTCCCCGAGAAAGGTTACTAAGTCTTGAATCTTCATCATTCAAAATAACCTTCCAAGAAAAATAATCAGTTTAGTACCTGTATTACAGAACAACCATTGTGAAAGGACAGGTACTGTATTTTTTTAAAAATAAGTACATTTTTAGAAGTAGTTTTCGATAACAAACTTCTGCTAATGAGAGTTTTAATGATCGGGTTGGCTGAAAACACGTGTGTGGATAAACAATTTCCAAGCAATGGTATGTGGCTTACACTAATAACCAACCGCATTGAAAAATCAGAATATACAAACAAAAGAACTTCTGGTAACATGGAATATGTTCGTATGAATGTTTAAATACAGGTTAGACTAGATTAATAAAATGAGCAGATTAGCTGGTAATAAGTTTTTATTACTATTTTATGTCAGTCTACATTAGGTAAGAGATGGCGAACAGCAATGGTGATCGTGCGCACCCCATCGAAATACAAAGGATGTCTTTGCAAACCGTCCCAATGTTACACCAACAGCAACTTTGTGACAAGTGCATCCCCAGCCTGGATGGAGACCGCAGAACTTTGTCCAAAAACTAAATTTGGGACCAATTCTTAGGACGCGTTTCCCGGTCGGCCAAAGTAACACATCTCAACTCCCTTCTACTTCCTACCTGCTATCGCGATCCGACCGCGATGAATCGGGAGTGAACAATGCGCGTCTACCGTCTTCTGTTGGACCGTATCGTTCTGAGGCAGTCAGTTTTAATTTCGTGAGGACATTGCCATACGGCCCTGGACGCTACCGGCCGCCGACGCCACCGTCGCGTCGGTGACGGCAACCGGCTTTCAGATTTGTGAAAATTAATTATAACATTCGCATTGAATTTCATGCACTGCTCGTGAATTCATTTTACGATGTCATGTTGAATCCCGCGTCCTGCATCGAGAACTTAATGCGAAATGTCAACACCGCTTTACCAATGCTAATTTTTGGGTGCGGTTTTGAATACATTGCTCGCGAACGTGCGGCACCGAACGAGCTAGTAGCGTGTGCAATATGCTGGTGGATGCTAGGACGCACACTATGTCTGGCATGTGTCGAAGACACTACGTTGTGTCGGTTAACCGCAGGGTGGAGAGCGTAGGCTCAACAACCGCAGAGTTGTTGGAAAGTACCGCAATACATCGAAGTACAAATAAAATCCGTACAGGAATGACGAATGTAGGTTGTTTTCATTGATTATAGAGTGATTTGAACTATTACTTGATTTCGATATTATCAACTGAATAGGACTAGCATCATTCTAATTCTGTATATTAAACATTCACTTCATTTTCAGAAGTGAAAGCTGAAAATAAATGGCTCATGACCTTCAGTTCAAATTTTATTCTCACTGAATTTCTATTTGCGTCCTAACAACTGGCAATTAATAGTTTGCAATCATCATTTCTAAATTATCTCTTCACTTAATGCAGATTATTATTTACATGCGAATTAACCATAGTTGAAATTTCATGTCTCAATGTAGACACGAATATTATTTATAACTTGTAAATGATACCACACGACCTAAAATTCACGTCAATAACGAAACTTATGTTACTATCGATAGTACATTTTTAACTCAGCATTTTATTAATATAGACTACCTGTTTTGATGAACACACACATATGACAAACGCTATTTGTTTAAAACAAGATTTTAAAATTAAATGAAAAAAAATCTAAAAAAAAATTTAATAATACATATATAATATAGAAATCGCATTACAAAAATCACCAAACTAATCATTTATTATCAATATATGTATACTCATTCGCCATTTTCAGCTACACCTCATTTGTCTCAATTGTTCTTGACGAACCAGCGACCTGTTAAACTCCATAAAGTACGACGGGCCTAAAACGTGACCAATCGTACCAGTATTTGGTTGCATTTTGTTGTTATAACAGTAGAGTATTACGAAATAATATTCTGAGTACTCATTTATTGAAACTGATTGTTACAATATTTAAATAATTTTTTCAAGAACAATTCGAAGGGTTATCCTGAAGTTTATACCATGCACGTTCGAACGAATATATTTACGACGAAAGCAATGGAAATTTTTTCAAACAAGTTAAATTGTGAATTAAAAAATATTCGACGATTCTATTATTTTAGCTTCTTAATAGCATTATACTGTCTCAGAGACATTCGAATTTATTATTCACGAAATCTGAAGTATTTATTTCTGTACCAGTTGACCCGGCAATGCTTTGCCATTGCAATATATTACTCTTCACACGCTACTACACACGTGATTGCTAATCCCGTTCTACGCTACGATCTGCAAAATTTTAATGGATAAAATATTTTCTCGCTAGAATGGGTTTGTTCTATGTCCTGGTTTGGACATGGTTGTCAAGTATCCCATTGTTAATACATTTTCCCTCAAATTTGAGTATAAATTCGCTTGGGCATGAAGTGTCTTGGAAAAATTTGATTTACTTGTCCGAAATAACGTTTAAGTAATAATTCCGGCCGATACTTCATAATCGCAGGGGCAGAAGGCGCACTTAATACTTGAGGGCGTGGCGGGTTGCGTAGAGATTCCGTTCAGGAACGCCTGCGTCCGTATAAACGCATAAATCATCATCAATAACGCCCCATTTTCCGTCTGTGTGTGACAGAGATATGCATATTCCCATTATACTGTGCCGATGTCCTTCGCGCAAGCGTAAGCATTAAGTTGACTAAGTTCTTTCGAAATCGGATGAACGGCACGGCAATGTATAAAATAAGAACAAACAAACATTGATTTTTATATATTAGATTATTAATGTATTGAAACATATGGTGTTTTATCTTTAAAATGGTTTGACAAAGCATGTGAATATTTTGAGCTTTTTTAAAAATTTAAGAATTCTAAAAAAAGTGACGCAAAAACAAAGATGAAACTTGCACAGAATGCAAATTATCTACGAACAATATTGTTGGCAGTTTTCATCACACAACAGTTAGAATGTGTGCAATCCGAATATTTATTCAAGATCCTCAACCCACAAAAAGTCTTTATAATGTCCTGGCATGTAATGAATAATGTTTCTCACTAGAAAATAAAAGAAAATAAATTTGAACACTTATATTCATTTATTTGCTGAGAACTTTAAGTGATGTTAAAGTTAACTGTTCAACATCACCGGTACGTTACAAAAGCTGACTACTATGTTAAGGGTTAACTTCATTTGAGTGTTCCGCGTGGCCATTTATCGAGAGTGAGGGCCTCCCAGAGGCAGCAGAAAGAAGCCACCCACGTCAGCCTCGCGAAGTGGCGCCGGGCGGGGACACGCAGGGTTCGCGTGCAGCTGCTGCCGGTGGCCGGCGCGGGGCTCTCGGCGGGCTCTTTGGGCGGAAGGTGCAAGACGCGACCCAGAGGGGGTGAGAGTGAGGGCGGAGGGGGAGGGGGAGGGGGGAGGGCGACGCGCTCGCGTGCTGCCGGACGAAGGGCCGCCCCTGCGCTTCGAGACCTCGCTTCCTGAGAACGAGGCGAGGCGAAGCGAGGACGCTGCCGGCGCGAGAACCACTCCCCGCCCGCCCCCTTGGCTGGAAGGGACGTCGGGAGGCGATGGCAGCCACGCGAAAGTGAGTGGATAGAGAGAAAAGGAAAACATGACGTGCGGAGGTGGTGAAGGTCACAAAAAAAAATTTATAAGAGAACACGAAGGATAGTAGAGTGGTCGGGCGGGTCGAGTAGATTTGGACGGTGATGGTGGAGTGATTGACTCTGAGCGGGGAGAGCAGTTGAAGGAAAATACATGAAACCATCGATGGTGATGATGGCAAAGGGCGGCGAGGGAAACGAGATCGACGAGAGACAAGTCTCTAAGGGCAGCAATGATAATGTTGACCAGGGCCAGCGAGATCGGCGAAGAAGAAGGAGGCGAAGGAAGAATGAGCAGCGAGAACTTCGAGGGTGAGGGGCGGTAAGAACGACAACAGTGGTGACCACGGCAAGCGGCGGTAAGAACGGCGAAGGACACGGGAGCACGGAACGACGGGAAAGAGTGTGGCAGAGGGCGGCGCCGGTAGCGAAAACAAGGCGGGCGGACGAGAGTAGGCGGTGGCGCGGGCGGCACCGCGTGACGTTGAGGGTAGCGCGGGCGGGGCGGGCAGCGCGGGGGGCGCGGGCGGCGGGGGCGGCGCGGGCGGGGGCTGTGCTACCTCGCGGCGACTCGCGATTTATGTGCGGCGGCTGGCGCGAGGCCCTTCGTCTTCGACGCCGGACGCGGCCGCAAATCCATCAGCGGGGGCGCTGAGGCGACGGGGAGGGGCGGGGCCAAGGCAGCGCGCGAGGAGGCGGCGGCAGGCGTCGGGCTGATGGAGGGCAAGACGGCGCGGAGCGGCGGCGGGCTTAGGGCCGGCCACGTCGTCCGCCGTGATGAAGGAGAAGGAGCGGGCGACAATCCCGTTAGCCGAGGTGCCAGCGCCGGCGATATGGTCGCACGGTGTGTACGCGGCTCGTCGGGGCCGCACAAGTAAGACGCGAATGAGCGAAGCAAAGCGCTAGCAAACCCGCACCGTTAGAATTGGGTGGAAAAGTATGTGAAGTCCACACGAGCTCCTGTGGAAGTGTGGCAACGATGGTGAATGGAGTCTGGGTGACAACTGTAATGAATGAAAACGCGGTGAATGTATGAGAGGCACAAGAGTTTGGCAAGGGTTGCCACGTTTAGCTATCGCTGCTTCCGAGAAGAGAACTCTCAGACTGCGAGAGCAGCTTCAGTGACAGGCCAATATGGGCGGGGGCGACGACGCGGGGAAAAGTGGGCCAGCGGTGCGGAAGCAGCGTCCGCTGTAGGCTGCGGCGTGGCGAGGCGAAGCGGTGACGGAAGCGGGGTGGAAGGTCGTGGGGCGTGGAAGCACGGTGGAAAGGGGTGGGGCGGAGTGAAGAGGAGAGGAGCGAGGTGGAGCACAGTGGGATGGGGCGGGATGCGGGGGGGTGGGGGGTGGAGCAGAATAGAGAGGCCTGGGACGGAGTGGGACTGAGCGGGGTTTGGTCAGTGCCGGGCGGGGTGCGGGGCGGGACGGGGCTGGAAGGGGAGGGGAGGAAAGGACGGAACGGGGCGGGGAAGTCGGGCCAGGACGGGGAGGGACGGGAGCAGGGGCGGAGAGGGTAGGGGAGGTGAGTGTAGGGGCAGATGGGGAGGGGTGGGGTCTGAAGGTGAGTTGTGACTAGACGGTGGAGGCCGCGGGGGAAGAGTCATGGTGTGACGAGACGAGGCGGGGAAGGCCGAGTGGGACGGGGTGAAGAAACGGGGAGAAGGGGAAAAGCTGGCGGCCGGTGACGGCGGCCGTCAGCCTTGCTCTGTACACACGCAGCGCTGCCCAGATCCGCGCTAACAAGACACGGACGGCCTGTCGGCCGCGAACCCGAGCGAGCGCAGAGGCAGACGAGGAGGAGGCGGCTGGAGTCGGCCAGTTTCTGCGCCACTGCGGCTTGGATGTGACTACTTCTGCACCTGCCTTGGACTACCTGGTGCCAACATTACACTTCCTACAGATGTGCAACCTTTCTTGGAAATATGGTTCTAATATACTAACAATCATTTGTGTAGTCGAGACGGATAATCGTGAGGAATAGTTTCGGATTGTTTAAATTAATATAATGACAATAACAAATTTAAAATTAACCACTATTTCAATGATATCAACAGTTTAAAAAATTATGGAAATATTTTCTCTGAGAACATAAATGATTTTAGAGCTCTCAAATCGCCCAATCAAAGTATTCGTAAGTCATCATTATCTTGCTAAAGTGCTTTCATCTTTGACTGATGTAGCACGGATCTTTTGTTAGCTATACTCTATAATTTTAATTAGCACATAAAATGTATGAAATTACTTGAAAATTCGCAGTTCATGTTATGAAAGTAACTGATCGGAATACATCATTTTTCTAGGCGAGAACGGTTCATGGGAATGCATACGAGAAAAAATGAAAACGTCGAATACCCTTTATAAACTGAACATACTACATACCGGTCATTCCCTACAGCGTAGAACATTACCAACCGCAAACTTTACTCCAAACACAAATATGTTCACTGGAAATAACTCCATTTACAACAGCTCCTCCATTACACGGAAAGCGAAATGTCCCAATCTTTCTCCTGATAAAAATATCAAGCTTTAATCGGCCGCGAAGAGGCAAAAAAAAAAAAAAAATTAAAAAACCTATTTCGAATGAAACCACCATTGGACCGTCCGCACGACAGCTTTCCGGTCCGCCCCGCCTCCTCCTGCCACCCGCTATTTTCATAACGAAGGTCGTTGGGAGCGGCGGGCGCGCGCAAATCAGGTCCGGGCGATTGCGTCGCGTCGCCCCCTGCGGCGCTGTAATTCGCTGATCTGCGCCGATCCATTTCCATTCTTTGTTGTCAAATTATGTCGGCTGCCCTCCCTCCGCCTTTCTGCACCGCCCGCCTGTCACGCCGAAGAAAAACAGGAAATTTCTAGAACCGAGACCTAACTTGGAGATATTTTCAATTTGTCATCCCTGCCCTCAGTTTCGATGGAATAAAATAATGTTAAGGGTACGGGGCGATGTGTTTATATCTCAAGATACCAACTAGGAAATAGCTTTTAAAAACAACATTTATGTAAAAAAGTATTCTCGACATTCGTTTTCAAAATCTAAGCATAGAGATAATAATTTCCTCTGCACTATTGTTAATGACCTGATAATTAAGGATTAGAAAGAACAAAATACATATTCTCCTGAAATTTCACTCCATTTTCAAACTATATTAAAAAATAAATTAGAGGTTGCTTTCTTTCTTCTTGTAGCAAATATTTCAAACGGTTCTTCCACTTTATTGAAAAGCTTGATGAGTGATGGATTACAATTAAAATTTCGCCAAAAGAGCAATTTACAATGAAACAAAATATACGAATATTTTATGAACAATATAATTGATAACAACAAAAAAACTGACGAAGTTCGCTACTTCCGAAAATCAAAGAAAGATATAATTAAGGTAAATGTAACAATAACTGAACGAGGAGGGAACGAAATAACGAAGATCATAAAAAGAGAATTAAAAAGAAAAAAAGATAGAAGAAGGTAATACAATAAGGAGGGAAATCAAATAAGGAAGAATTAAAAGAGAGAAATGAAATATTAAAAGGAAGATAAAAAAGGAAAGGCGAAGGTAAATCGCAGAAATGGTGACGGAAAGCAATGAAGAAGCAAGGGAGAGAACGGCGTGCCCTAAAAGGCATCATGCGAGAGGAACCGGGACATGGGGCAAGGGGTCCGCGTCTGTGGTCGAAGGCGGGTCCTTCCGAAGACGATCCGCCTCTCGCGGAAGGAGTTGCGGTTCGAAATAACGCGCTATGCTCATGAACAAATAATTGATGAGCCCACTTTCCTTTGAGAAAGAGCGAGGCAAAAAGCCTTCGGGCAGCGCCGTAAATCTAAAATCCCCGTTTTTTTATTTCTTCTTACTGCGGCAGTATCAGCAACGCCGCAGGCCACGGGGGCGTGGCGACGGCGGCGAGGGCGCGCGAAAGAGACCCAAAGAGAAACGAGCGAAACGGCGGACGGAGGAGTGAGAAGAAAAGGACGCGGGGGCGGGGAGGGGGAAGGGAGGATAGAAGCGGAGAAGCTGGATGCCTCGAGAGTTCCACAAAGTAAACACACTACTCCAGAGTTCATGCGCTGGGCATGAAAGCCACTCGGATATTAATGAATCCCGGCGAGTTTTCTTGTCGCGCGATCCGGCGCAATTACTTACAGGCCCGGCACCTCGCCACGCGCTCTTCTTCCTCTCCCCGCCCCCGCCCGGCGCCGGCCTCGCCCCCCCCCCCCCGGCGGGGAGGGGAGACCACCGCGCTATTCACCCACTGTCATCGGATGCCAGCGTGCGGCCTCTGATGAGAGCCTCGTTTCAATGACGGATAAATTCGTTCTTGTGAACTATTACATCACCTATACGCAGGGGAAAACAATGTTCTGACCGATGGTTTTCTATTTGAGGACTAAAGAATATAAGATTGGACTGAGCCAAGTTCAAACAATGTCATCGGATGCCAAGGCAAAGCCTCCAAACTTCTGGAGATGAGAGCATCGTTACAATGAGGGATAAAATCGTTGTTCTTGCGAACTATTATATCCCGTACAAGCAGTAAAAACAGTTCTCTGATCGCAGGTTTTCTATTTGAAGAATAAAGAATATACGCTTGGACTGAGTGAAGTTCAAGCAGTGCCATATTTTTTTAATGAAATTTCATTCTCTTTTACTTTCATTATCTTCCAGGGTAATGAACATATTAAACGCGTCATAAGGATTTTGGGAACACCCGAGAACCTTGCAGGAGAGAAAAATTTCATATGAGTTCATGATGATAAACATCAATACAATTTAAAATAAATTTTGAAATACATATTAGGTAGTGGTTTCTTCTCTTTCTTGTATCAGCTCTCCGGCACTCATTGTTTTTCGCTTCTTTTACTATAAGGGCCCAATTTCTTCTAACTTCTGCTTTCCTTCGCCATATTTTAACACCTAGGTTTCTCAAATTTTCCTACACTTCATCATTCCATCTTAATCTAGGCCTACGTCTTCCTCTCCTCCATCCACCCTCCTCTTCGTCCATGCTCCCAACATGTACCTTTCTAACGGCTCTCTCTTCATTCGTTCCGATTGGTGACCCAACCATTCCAGTCTTTTCAACTTAGGTGGTGGTTTAATCAAGTATATTATTTCTTCATTTAAAAATATGAAAAACTGTAAAATATGAGAATAAAAAATATTGCTGTATATTAAGTAAATTTTAATATGTCTTTGGGATACTTAGATGTATGTTGTTACATTTTCTACTTGATGGCCACTTCCGGTGACGAGAGCCTCGTTTCTTGATTGATTGATTTTTTCATGTTTCCGGGGTCAACTGCTCTGGTCATTAGTCCCGTTAGTGTAGTGCATGTGTTTTTCTCCGGGAGATGGCGGTGATGCTTCCCCCGCTGGATGGCGAGATCGGCGCCGACTACGGAAATCGGCTAGTGGGGTTTCCCCAACAGGACTCTCCCACCAGCGGGGCACCACCCCAGCCGGAACAAGCTCTAAGCTCCCGACCGGTCTCGGGATATATGTAGTGTAGTGCATCGCGTGTATAGCGTAATGTCATGGTGTGGCGCTCAGCCAACCAGGGAGTGAAACAGTAATTTATGGTAGGGGCACTTTTACGTGATGTCACTGCTTTGCTCCGGTTAACACTTGGAAAACTCAAAAATAAACTAAGATAAATTCAATGTGTAAAAAACGTTGACCATAGTAACCACAGCTGCAAGACAGGAAAGTCCTACTTGAACGGTATAATACTAATTAATAGGAATATCAATTGGTAGATATTTTTCGTAGAAATGTGTGACCGATTTGTCGAGGTAAAGCAGTTTGCTCTCTAAACTCTGTCTCATCACGCACACATTTGGATTACATTAACAGTCGTTTTTAAAATGAAAATTTAAAAGCAATTTTATCGAAACATGCATCGACATTGAAAATATGGAACTATCGAATACATATATTGGATAATTGCGCCTCCTCTTTTGCATGGTTAGGCCCAGCCTAAGCGGTCCTCGTGAAGAGATGCAGAATGCATCGCATACGCGAAGAACCGCGCCATGCGTTTCATTAATACTGCGCTCCATTCCTGGCGCCGGGCGACGTCGGGAAAATGCCGGGGAGGGTGTCTGAACGAGGGCTGGAGCGGGGGTGGAGGTGAGGGTGGGTGGGTACCGGCACTTCTCGCAGCCACGCCGCACGCGCGCCAGCAGCGCCTGAGCGTCGTTACGCGCGCGCCATTCCCGGGCGGCCGTTAGGGCGCGCCATCGGCGTTGGCGTCGGCGTCGCCACCGGGGGATGGGTAGGTGGGCGGGGAGTGGGACCCACCGCATCGCCCGCCGCGACACGCCATCTTGGCCGCGCCGGACACTTGTCACGCGGCGCGGCCCGCGGCCGTCTGCGGTCGCTCCGGGCCCAGCTATCAGGCGGCGGTTCCGCACCGCTCGCCCACCCCCGCCACACCGCCGGGCGCCGCACCGTTCCATCTCCGCGCCCCCTCCCCGCGTCACCCACCCGCCGCTCCCGACTCCTCTCCGACACCGCCGGGAGCGTTGCTGAGCTGCGCTGCGCTGCGCGCGATGCAGCCGACGCGTCATAAATCCACAACCCAGCAGGGGTGGCGAGCGGTGGAGGTAGAGGGGACGTGACCGCTAGGCAAGGCTGGGACCGCAGGCTAGAACCGCCGACACTGGTCAGTGTTGCGCAAGAGCTGGGTAAGCCTTCAAGGCTGCAGGCTCAAGAGAGAAGAGATAGTACGTAGCGATAAGAACGACCCTGGAGAAGGAATCGACGGTTTGGGTGCTTGGCATTGCTGCCTAGTACTAAGGGCGAGAGACATACACAACTCCAAAGGAATGCGGCGGAAGAGATGTAATGACTGAATAGACGAGATTTATTACGTATAAAGAAGCGAAAAACACTTATGAAGTAATGTAGACGAAGTTTATGTAAGAATAACGTTGAATTTATGAAGGGTCATTGAGGTAGGTGCAGGAACAATTTCGTCAAAGGGCATTATGGGAGTACATCAGCACACTTTTGTAGAGATTCCTTGGTTGAGTCGATAGAAATTTACTACGTAGTTCTTATGACCTAGAAACTCGTGTCCGACATTTATTGATCAGGTAGATGATGCATGCTAAGAAACCTATGCCTTTATAATGGTCGAGATATGAAAAAAAAAGGAAGGGAACGTGTTACTGCGATGATAGTTCCAGACCTCAGGAAGACGAGGTCACGATAATATGCAAGTGACGACAATCTGTGGTTCCCAAGTAGCGGGCGGTCCATGCGTGGCGGAGACTACTGTTTGGTTGCGGTAGTGGGTCGAACTTGCGGTTTCAGCACTGGAAGGGTTTCCATTAGCCTAATGGCACAAGAGGCGCCATACGTGCTAATGGTAGTGCAAAAAGAATTGAAGCATTTGACGATGCTTGTGACCGATGAGATGCTATAGAAGAGAATATTCTCCTGTGATAGATAAAGCAAGGTCAGAACGCCCAGCAAGGAAGATTGATGACTCGGTCGCTAATTAATAAATTACGGTGTAGGGAAATGAGGTACTAATTGGTATTAGACCGTTGAGAGAAGAGGAGAGTAGTGGCATTTAGAGACGCCAAGAGCGTTTGGGATATTAATAACGAGTCCCATGTTACTAACCTGTCGACGATGTGATGTGGCAGGGTTGATGGGAGACAAGAGACGCTAAATACGAAGCAACATGAGTACAACGATTTGGCCTAAAGGTCACATTAACAAGCAGGAAAATAGAGAGATAAATATCTTCTAGTGCTTTAAAACTCATTAGGATGTGGACGTTTACTTCAGAGAACCAATATTTGGCTATTCTGGGCAATTATCAAATGATGATTGATGATTCACATGATGAAGCACGGGGATCTGGCCTTTGGCCTTTGGGTTACACTATTTGGCTAACACTATCACAAGAAGAAAAAAATTACGCAACTTACTCGGGATTCAAACTCATCATTTCAGCGCAGAGCAATTGCTGTTGTGTCCTTGTTATTTCGGTGGTCGACAGGGTGAGAAATGGAGAGAAAGAGAGGAAGTACGAAAAAGCCACAGAGAGAGGGAGAGAGACGGTGAGTGGTGGTGAGTGAGTGGTGAGTGAGTGGTGGTGGTGGTGAGTGAGTGGTGGTGAGTGGTGGTGGTGGTGAGGTGGTGGTGAGAGAGAGAGAGAGAGAGAGAGAGAGAGAGAGTAAGAAGTAGAGAATGAGAGGCAGGGGACGAGAACGGGTGTAGCAATGCGAGGCCGTGTGGTGTCTGTGCGTACTACAGGCGCCGTTATTGACGCCATACATAACGTGCATTTTCATAAGAATGTGCAGCCGTAAATTACGAGCGAGGCGTACGGCAGCGGGCCCGGGCGCAGGCGCGGGGGCGGGGGCGGGGCGGCGGACTTGTCGGGCTGCTAGTGGTCGTATTAATAATACATTACCGCGCGACGAAAGGCAGTATAAATAATCAGGCTGGCCGCGTGCCCACCCGCGCTGCCTGACCTACTGTCGCCGCCCCTGCTACCTGTGGCAACACAGCGACTGCCGGGGGACCAGACTCGCTGGATTGTAGTACGGGAGCAGTTGACATCAATATTCTTCCACAAGCCACTTCATTACAAACATTTTTATTAAATGCGTCTGGCAATCAACGATACTTATATTAGATAAGACTGTCGTTAATAAGGGTAATGAACAAAACTTAATTTTTTATTCAATCTTCAGGGTAAGCACCACATTATTGACTTTTTTCTATTTCAAGAGTTTATTTAGAAAAAGAACGGAATAATGAAGGAGTTGTGTTGTGTAGGGAAATAATAGAATTAAACGAACGTTTCAAAATGCAGAGTGACTTATAAAATGGCATCAAAATGGAACAAGTTTTAGGTTTACAATTTTATTATTCTGCTGCTCTGGCGTAAACGTCAGATTCATTGCTAACTTGACTACCTAAAAGGAACATCTTGCCACATCTTCGCGTTTCCTTTTCACTCTCGGAACCTCAAAGAAGAAAGAACTAGCACAGCATTATCCTTTCCGAGAAGGTTGCGTGACTTACGAGACAAATTATCACCCTTTAAAATTTCCTGGGAAATGCTACTAATGTTTCTGAAATGAGACACGCCATCTATAGAAGTATCTGCACAGTGCAGGAACACAATACAAAACCTACAATGCCACATCTTTACAAAAGGTGGATACTACTGGCAGTTATCAGCACCAAGAACGACAGGGGAGAAATATAAGAATTTATCCCGAGCTGCCTCAGCCGTGAAATATGCACATTCATATCTGCGTCATCTAAACGTCAAGCAATGAAGAGAAGTCTGGCCCAGAAAATATACATCGAACCTTTTCAATGTATAGTTAGTTACAGGCAATGATTACTAGCGCAATCAACGATGCAGCAATGCGCGTTTGAGCACAATGAATTTTTATATTCCAACGAAATGAAACTTTTTATTTACGGCCATTTGAAACCGATGAGATATTGCATTCAGTAAAGAAGAATTTTTGAAAAATTACTTTTTTTCCAAAAACCTAGAGACTCTCAGTTTAAAAATAAACAACAAACATGGATAGGTGAAGAAAAATTATGTTTTAGTTCTACAAAAAGAGATAATATTATATCGTAGGTTTCTTACGATTATAGGTTGTTTGTTTTTTGTCAAGATATCAAAAATACGTAAATAGATATAAACTGAATAAATAATTGTGAACAACAGTAATACTCATTTCTTTAGTGAAATAAACAAAAAAACGAGAAGGAGATTATTTTTCTTTCTCCTCTCCCATCTCAAGGTTACCCAACCGGTTATAATCCTCGAGGTAAATCGTTAAAACCATTACTGTAGATACGCAAGTTCGCGATACCACGTCGCATAAATTTCACGAACTAATTAAAAATCCATTTTCCAAACCTCGCGCCACCGTCACCCGGGAACGCGTGCGCAACGCGAGGGGCGCCAGCGAAAGGAGGACGAACCTCGAGGGTGCGAGGACGGCACACATGGCGGACGGCCGCCCGGAGGGTGATCTTCTGTCGAGGACGAAGGGGAAGTAACAGTGCTCGCTGTGCAGGGAAGAGGGGCGTGACCTCGCCGGTCGGTAATTGCGCGCACACATGAATAATTGAACGGTTGATAGCACGTTAGCAGCCAGCGACACTTCCGCAAATTTGCATCGCATTACTGATATTACGATATGATTTTTAATTAATGAGCGGGGTATTAATCTTCCTAGCGCTCCGGGGTGACAAAAACCACTTTCAACTCGCCGTGTCACCGCGCTTTGAAGCTGAGATCCCTGTCGTCGTCACCTTGTCTGAACAGACTCGCGGACTCGCCCGGGCGTGCTCGACCTCTCCGTCTCCTTCCTCCCCCTCACCCCTCTCTCTCTACGTCTCTCTCTCTCTCTACCCACATTGCTTTGGAACTGCTTTTGTTCCTCTCATTGGTAATTTCGTCTCTCTCATCTTGTTTGCATGATGGTTCTTTTTTTAACAGCAATAGATTTATATATTATTTACAATGGCAATATACCGTCTGACTTAGCTCAGAGCCTGCATTGCTACTGTCTCTACGACTGACACCTGGATTAGAGTCTCGATGGTGATGGATTTTCGACACTGGCTATAGCTAAGAGGAGAATTCTAACGGCCGTTTGCTCTGATTGGTAGTTTTCCATGTTTTTTCAAGCAACATGAGCAGAATGCCGAAGCAGTGTCTTAAGAAACGCGGGTCACTCGCGATCTTGCCTTCTTCATCCTTGTCCCTTCTTCTCCCATACACACACATGGTCGGATATATTAATCATTCGAATTACAATATGTGCCTGTCTTTGGTTCGGGAAGAAAGAGAACCATAAGAGGTAAATTTAATACATTTCAGAATTAATTTTAAGATTCTAATATAGTTAGGCTTCTAAGAGAATGAATAAGAACATGTAACTGTTTTTTCCTCTTTCTGTGAATAACCAACGTGGTCCTAAAATTTGCAATTACATCTTACCAACATTTCATTATTCTCTACAAAATAAGTATAAACAACTCGTGATTTTTGCAGAGAAAATGTGTGAATTAAATAATACTTAGTCCAGTTTCAACTGGTGACAAGTCCAGATCAGAAAGAAACCATTGCGCCAAGACTAAAAATAAACGGAAAGAACAAAAAACAAAATTTACGAAGGAAATAAGAGGAGCAAAATGCTTTCGCAGGCATTCGACTAAAATGAGATGTTCTGCGACTACTAGAGCAAAGGGCGTAGATCTACGCAAGGGAAGGGTGACGAGCTGGGGTGGGGGTGGGGAAGCGGAGCCATGCAGCCCTGGCTCGCACTGATAATGCCACGCACCAGCCCAGGGGTCGCGCAGGGGCTATCTTGTAAAACGCTGGCGCTCTCGTTACGCTTTCCGCAGCTTTTTATTGCACCTCCTTCCTCTCGCTTTCGCTCGAAATTCGAGCAGCGTTGCTCCTCTTTGCTCTTTCCGTCTCTTTCTCCCATCACCGCGGCAACCTCTTCGTGCTTCTGCTGCTCTTCTTTTAACTCTCAACTTTATTTCTTATTTAAATCTCCGTAACTCGGAGTTTCTTAATTAATCCATTTGTTACGAAGGCCGTTCCTGTGCCGCCAGTCGTGCTCGTTGGGCGCGGTGACGAGATTTTCAGGCCGGGCTGCTAAGGGAGTCGATCGCAGCGCATGTTCTTCAGGCGAGATGGCAAGGCATTCAGAATTATTGGGGAGTAAATAACAATGATACGTTCCTGTAGGAAAGAACTCGACTTACTGGATCCTATTCACTTCGCATTAAATATATTAAACTGACGATGAAAAACAGAAGAAAAAAGAAGAAAAGCGATCTATTTTTAAGGTAAGAATTATAATAATAATAATAATAATAATTATTATTATTATTATTATTATTATTATTATTATTATTATTATTATTATTATTATTATTTCTTACATCATGTTTCCTTGACATGATACATCAGCAAAGAAACACATTTTTATACTTTCACATAACATAAAAAGCTTAAAAATGCACTGTACTGTAAATGCACAAGTGTAATGTTAGGAAAGCCATTATCTCTAAAACGATACAATACCTTTAGACTGCAATCTAACCGAAAGCCAACAAGGGTTCTTAAATTGGTGTGTCAATGTCTGCGGCATTGCTGATCACTTAGACTGCGTAAGGTCACTTGTATCGACTTGGCTGCCTGCACGTGTACTGTAAACGCGCCAATGGTCAAACAAGGACGCGACACAACGATTCACCGCAGACCTTCACGTGCGCTCACAGCCAAGCGTCTGATACGCACGTGTGTTTCCTGCAGCGCTCCCAATACGCCCGCGGTCACAGTCTCCGTCACGGAACGAAACCTCCTCCTCCTCCTCCTCCTCCTCCTCAACGTCCTCCCGGTCCCCGCTCACACCACGCCTCCCCGCCCCGCCCCGTCCCGCAGCGCCCGCCCGCTTCTTTGGAGGGCTCCCCATTGATCTGCTCGCGCCCTCGGGGCTGCCCTAACGAGCGAGAAGGGCAAGCGGCCGGGCGGGGGCGCGGGGGAACGGGGCGGGGAGGAGAGGCGCATGAAGGGGTGGGCGGGAGTCCGCTGCGGGGGCGAGAGGGGCGAGGCAGAGCCGTGGTGAGGCCGGGTGGGGATGCGGCCGCCCCCGGGGCTCATCAATGTCGGCGTTCCCCAGGGCGCGCCGGCATGTCTCCGTAAGCACCCGCCGGGGATCGAACCTGATGTACGACAGAGCGCAACAGCCCTGCCTGTACGCCTCCTTCCCGCTTGCCTGTCTGTCTGCCTGCCTGCCGTCGCGCTTGTGTGCACGCGCGCTCTGTTGCGTTTCCCCTCGCGGCTGCGGTTTCGTCCGCCACCCCCGCGTGCAGCCACGCCTTGATCCCGCTGAGTTACTCGGCGGCGAGAGCCCCACCAGACGACCTGTTACCCAAATTACGTGCGACGACGCGCCTTGGAGTGCTGCTCTTTATTGCAGACGTCTCTCCCGCGACCACTCGGGTTGGCCTTACACGTGCGCCCCCGCCACGCTGCGCTGGAGCCTTCGACTTCCGTTTCTTATGCCCCGCATCGTCTTCGGCCTTGCAGATATCCTTATCCACGCTCACAATTACTATACGCTTTTTTTCCTGAGCCTTCATATGAAAAATTAAATCGATTATTTCAAAAAGGTCACATATCCAAAATTTGCGAAGATAATTCAAGTTCACCATTTGATTGAAAATATGTTTTTAGATTTGTGACATGGAAAAGTTCATATAGTGCACGCTGTCCTTTGATAAATTATAATAAGATGATAATTTATTCACTAACAATTGGCTGCAATACGTGTGTGCAACAAACAGCTGATGCAAGTGCGGCCGTTTCAAGAAAACCAATTCAATTGTATTTATGTCACGGATAATGTGAAGGTATATATACCCAATGTGAACTGATCTTGTTTCAAAACTATGTAAATTTAAATCTATGAAATAAAAACATAATGATGGATACAAATTTAAACAACGTAAGGATTTCTTAATATCTACAACGAATATATTTTAACTACTAGAAAATGCCAAGGAAAACGACACGAAATTGTTCCATATTGATTGTTCTGAGTTTGATCTCTTAGTTATTGAATTATTGCTTGGAAGATAATTCAAATAACCCGTTTCCATCCACGCATTTCCCCAGTACTTCAACTCAGCAATTCCTTGAACCGAACGACTCGAACTTTTGAGGTCTTTCCCAACTCCCAAAGATCAATAAATATTCTTATTCTTGAAATATAAATATGTTTCAGAAACGTACTACCGCGTAACACAGTACTACGTACAGTCTCGACGGTACCAATGGCGGGCTAAGTTATTGTTCAAATCGTTGTTCAGAAAACACTTATTTTGAAGTGAAATAATTTTCGCATTATTTTCATTTCGTCCGAACATTCATTTCTCCAAGTCGGTATGTTATACGACTTTGAGTCAGAATTCCTACACTTTGGAAGTGGCAGGCTTTTTTCTTAACTGCTCGCACGCAAGTTTCGCGGTGACAGCGGCGCCGCTAGCTGCTGAACGGAACGGAGAGGCACAATCCGGCGCGAAAGTGAGCCGTAACCGCTAACAGCATCCCGGGCGCCGACGGCAGCGGCGGCGTCGAACCATACCGCCGGAATTACCGCCTTCTTAATTATCCACTAACTGTGACGATCCGAGAGTCGTTAAGGTCTCCATACGACTTAATTTCCCTTCCGGCGGAGACAGAGGCGCGGGAGTGCGGCGCGCCAAACGTGACGCTAAAGGGGATGGGGACGAGAAGAGGCTTCGACGACGCTGACAGGGTGGAAGGGACCAGAAATAGACGGAGAGAGGCGGGCGGTTAAAAAGGACTCGAACGAGCGAGGTATGGAATAGAATAGGAGAGGGCTAAAAAGTTCGATTGTGTGAGAAGCAGCGTCGACTTTGTTTGGTTGAAGTAGTACATAGAATGTAAGAAGCAGGGAGACGGAAATAATGTAGAGCCTACATATGATGCATTTTGGGAAAGGGATAAAATCGATGAGCAACCAGTGAGGGACTTACTGAAGACATACGGAAGCTAGGAGGGTGGGCGTGAGAGGGCTAGACGCGAGATGTCTTGGACTGGTGAACGAGGCAAGAAATAACTCACAGATGAAATAATAGGGGCGGAGAAATCCTATGACGCATGAATACCAGCAACGCGACGGGTCCAGTGTGAAACGGACGTGCGACGGTTAACGCGGCGAGGCCACGAGGAAAGGGGTGGGCGTGGAAAAGGAAGTCACGGGGCGTGGCGTGAGGGGGAGGGAAGGGGAGGGGAGTAGTGGGAAGGGGTAGGGGTCTGCCGAGCGTCTCCTTCGCGGTCGCTTTGTAGCGGCGGCGACGACACAATATCCGAAGCGGCGCCGCCTTGGTCAAAGCGCGACGGAGCATTGTTCTGCGAGCGGAGAATGCTGGTGCCGGGGACGACGCCAGAGACCGTGGCGGAGGGCGGGGCGGTCTACTCGGCGACACTGACCCCAGAAACCGAACAAGGACCGTGGTCGGATCGGCGTGGGCACAGAAACTAAAACTAGCTAGTGTAGTGTGCCAGGAATAACATTTCATAAACTATGTTTCTACTAAACCTAACTATTAAACATACCTTATTAGTTAAATTACTATATCAAGGATCTGAATTCCTCTCTAGAAAATTTACTGAATATTTAACATCTTAATACAAGCGAAATTAAAAAAATTACCTACGAATGAAAAAATCTGAAAATTTACATTCGTGTACTTTCGTAAAAAATGTGAAATTCACGACAAAAATTTAAAAAAAACATTAGATAATACTTTACTACCCCCACAATGATATTACTGAAAAGTATTATCTTGCTTCGGTCGTCGCTCCTACCCACAAATTGAATTTGACACATGATCCCTAGCTGGCCTTCACGGGAAGAAGAAGAAGAAAAAGAGGAAAGAGAAGTAATCGAATGGAGAAGTATTGGAAAAAGAGAAATAGAAAACATCAAAGAAAATGAATTAAAAACCACACGTGATCCCTAAGTAGCCTGAACACAAAAAAAGTAGGAAAAAAGAGTAAAAAGAAGTGTTTGGGTATAGAATTATTGGAAAGAGAAAGATCTAGAACCTCAATAAAGGATGAATGAAATCCGCACCTGATCCCCAGCCGGCTTTAAAGTGAAGAAGAAGAAGAAGAAGAAGAAGAAGGGAAAGAAGACGAAGTACTCACCGTTGACGAGCACGTTGACGGCGCTGACCATGGGCGCGTCAAGGGCGGCGTTGTGAGCGCGGCACTCGTAGCGCGCGCCCAGGTCCCCGCGCCCCAGCGTCACGCGCACGCGGTTGCGGCCCTTGCCCACGCTGTTCGCCTCGCTCTCCGCCTCGTAGTTGCCTGCAACGCACAAAACAAACCAGATACTTTCGCATAACAATCATATACTTTAACAAAACAATTGATTTTTTCGTGTTTCCGGGCGCGTCAACTGCTTCGGTCATTAGTCCCGTTAGTGTAGTGCATGTTTTTTCTCGGGAGACGGCGGTGATCTTACCCGCTGGATGGCGAGATCCGGCGGCGACCTACCGTCGGCTAGTGGGGCTTCCCCCTAACCAGGACTCTCCCACCAGCAGAGCACCGCCCCAGTCGGGACAAGCTCTAAGCTCCCGACCGGTCTCCCGGAATATGTGGTAGTGTAGTGCATGTTAGTGTAAGTGTGTGTGTAATGGGAGAGGAGAGGACAAGGAATAGGAAGGACAGATCGCGCGCGGTCCGTGGCCCGTTTGGTAGGGTACTGCTCCGGCATTCGCCTAGTGTTGATCGGAGAAACCACGGAAAACTACCGATCAGAGCAGCCGGCCGCTAGAATTCTCCTCCAGACAGCAGCTGAATTCGACCTAGCTGAAAAGCTAGGGTCGAAAATCCTGCCGCCGTCAGGACTCGAACCTAGGACCTGCCGGTCAGAGGCGCTGCAGTGACATCAATTGATGGACTGAGCTATCGCTACCGGTTTAACAAAACAACATTGCCCCAATCCTACAATAACACAAGCACACTCTCACTCACACCGACTAAGGTGGCTCAGAGTATCAACTGATGACGCTGCAGTACCTCTGACCGGGAGGTCCTGGGGTTCGAGTCCCGACGTCGGCAGGATTTTCGGTATTAGCTTGACAGCTAGGCCGAATTTAGCCCTTGTCTGGCGAATTCTAACGGCCGGCTGCTCTGATCCGGAGTTGTACGTTTTTTTTCTAATGGACACCAGGTGAATGCCGGTGCAGTACCCTAACGGACGGGTCACGGACCGCGCGCCAACCCTCCTTCCTCTTCCTCGTCCTTTCCTCACGCCTTACTTACACACACTTACACTCACATGCACTGCACTACACAATCTCTCTCTCGCGTACTCTCCTCTCTCTCTCTCACGTGCTGTTCTTGCTAAATGAGTTTAGTAATGATATCTGCATGAAATTTGACAAATGTGCAAAAGTCGACTTGAGGTGACACAGAGTATTCAAGTTTACACAATTCAAGACCTTTAGCTATCCCAAAATATAAATATCGAGGTATAATATAGAATAAAATAAGAACGGCACGATGAAGGAGTATTACAGAAGAGGAAAACACGTTCCACTCTGAATTCGAGGATTGGAATATTTGCGATATGTAGTTTGGCAGGACCTGTAGCCGAGTACAACTCGACTGGTGAAATGAACTGAGCAAGAAATTATACTAGCTATGGGCCGAAAACGGCTTACAATGCATCTTTAAAAGATTCTAGAGTATTAATTGGAGACGGGTCAAAAAAATAATATCTAAATTCTTATTCACAAAATTTGTAATGAATATTATTAATTTCAATAGTTGTTTGAAAGTATATTTAAATAATATCAATGTGTTCAAGTTGTTTTATACTCTTGCATTTCTTCCAAATGTTTTAGTTATCCTGCTATTCAATAAATTGCCAAACAACGCACAAACGAATTTTTACAGTAGAGCCGCAGCACAGCTTGTATTACCAGTGTAAACATATGGAACATATAAATCAAAGAACGCATTATAAAGCTGTGTAAACTCCAGGAACTATTACAACGGTAATTAAATAAAAGTGGCAACTGCAGGGACACACGTGCACACAATTTCATATTCAATCGAAACAATCGACTGCAATGAAGAGACAATTCAGATCTACAACAGAATAATTTTGTCCCGCGTTTTACATAATACCATATACCATAATAAAGTAACATCTAAAAGAGAAAACCTGTTACAAAAGAAAGAGAGAAACACCAAAGCAACGAAGAATAAATCAATTTTATTATAAAATCGAATAAGAAAAAAAACAAACATTTATCTAAAAAGTATATGAAAAAGTACTATGGACCTTCCTAATTTGACACTTCTATTAATTTACTTTTCTAATTTATGATTGGTCTCTATGGATGCAACTCTTTTCAGTTTTAAGTAACGCGATGAATAAAACATTAATGCATATTGAAGTATTCTACTTTCTTTAGATTCGATATTTTTGGATGTATGAAGTAATTTAATTCTGCTCTTGATCACGTAAATAGTGTTTGAAGAATATTACAAACACATAAACAAATGAAAAGGCGGTAATTGAGATGCCTAATTGTAGGCAATCATTCAGTAACGAAAAATGCATTTGGCACATTTAAATGGCGACTTTGCCAAATGCCAGCTGATTTTCTCGCAGTTCTCGCCATTTGGGCAACTGCCATGTTAGATTCTTCCTCTGCGGCGAAGTCAACTACCTTTTCACGATTCCGCGCTCTGTCTCTCTCTTTCCCTCTCTTTTAAAGCTTTATCCTCGCAGTCAGAGCGGCCTTACTATTACCGCTTCCAACGAAGCCAATCCGAACCTCGTCGTATTTCCGCTGTACTTTGAAGAAAGGGCGCGCTATTCGAGTAACTTTAATGCACGAAGATCTCACGAACAAGTTCAATGTTCAGCGGAAATAAGTATTTCGAGAGACAGTAAAAAGTATGACTGTATATAAGAGGACAGAGAAAAAAGGCTCGCGCGACAGTAAAAGAAAGGTACGGTCTCAGCATTCACTCGGCTGCGTCTCAGGTGAAATGACGACCACTCTAGCTGACAACACGACACGGATCTGAGCCTCTCTCACTACGAGAGAAATGAACTCTTTTGGAACTCATCTTAAGGAAACACCAACTTCTTAGAGCGCGATTTACGAAGAAGTGTCGTTAATAAACGCCGTAGTCGTTAATAAAAGCAAGAAAAGTAAACGTTGGCTTGTGAACATATAAGAATATATTGTATGTAACTACAATGTTAGGTTGATTGTAATCCCTTTGACTTTTTGAAGCGGAATCCGTTTATTTAGAATGGTTTCATTGAAAAGAAATGTGGTTGATTCGACCTGAATCGCTGGTTTATTCACGAAATATGGATTATGAGCACAATAACTTACGCAAATCGTTGCCAGAACATAGGTATGGCCGTGGAAAACATTCCTGAAGTTTATGTCTCACACGAAATTTAGGAATGCAAAGGATCACACTGATCGTATATGCCACAAATGTTAAGTAGAATATTGGAATGATCCCCCTGTTTACTAATGAGTTCGAACAAGTCATAACTCTTAGGGCGAGAATTAGGTGTAAGTTCGTTTCAAAGTACGAGAGTAATTCATATCAAAGTTACCTATTCTGCGTATTTTCTTGAGTTATGCCTGAAAATATCTATTTATCTTTGCTACTAGACACTTTTTGACTTTTACGCTTACGTACTACGTACTTACGTAGTAATGAGAAAGCCTTTTAATACTGCAGCGCGAAGTGGCAATTTTCTGGCACGTAGTTTGGATCCTTGACATCAAAGTGAAAAATTCTTGCTTCTACACACATGTAGTAACTTATTTTCTAATACGTTAAGTACTCAGAATCCACACTTTGTGGGTCATTGACACCTAAAAATGTATTTTACAGCAAAACACCTGACTGTCCGTCAGTAGAGAACACCAGCACCCTAAACTGTTTAAAGGATTTTTCCCACAAATTGATATTTCTCGATCTATCTGGCACAACATAAAACCCTCCAATTTTATAAAGGAAAATTTTAATACTTTGGAGGTACTTTATGTGATGTATGACACTAATGATATTTTCAACTTTTTCTAATAGTTATTACAAATTTTTCGTTAATATTTTCTCGGATAGAAAAATTACGCTAAGAAAAATACAAATAAATTTATGTTATAATTGTAAAAACAATGTATATTGAGATGACTATTTGCGTCAACTTGAGGTTATCTCATTTACCGGTCGATGATATTACGCGAACAACTCACAATACAAATTGTAATACATCAACAAAATTACATTCTTTAAAAGGTAAATAAAATGGATATATCAACATATTAAATAAAAGGGTTAAATCTTCTTTCGCTTAGTTAATTAACTATGCTCATTAATTTCATGAAAAATCTTTGATTATCTCTATGTTAATAGCACACATGCAATTAAAATTACAACGTGCAATTAAAACAACATATTTATTAATCAGTATTCAGAAAAGGAGCCAAATCGTTTAATTAAGAAACTACAACACAGACGCAGCTAAGATATTTGCAATTGGCCATGAAACATGATCATAAATGTACATCACAGTTTACGTAATTACAACAGCTCCATATAAACAACGAACGAATAAATCTATATTGTGGAAGTAAACGTTAAGCTTGCTGACTTATGAAACAACATGAAATATTTAATATGAAGAAATTAAATGTTTTATGTGTAAAACATTTAGTCTTAGGATTATGAATGTAAATATGTTAATGTCCGTTGCGTTTACCAGTTCTAAAAAGTATGATATATCAAAACTGAGTCAGAAGTGACTAGTTTTTTCCGCACTATTTATACATGTTGTACTCTCTCTCATACCTGTCTTTACTTCTCGTGGGAAGTAATGTTTTCATGACTTTGTCAGCTTCTAATATTTTATCCGCAATATGCTGAGTATCTTACATTTGCAAATATTTCGTGGAAACAAAAACAATGCAAGTTCTAATAAAATATATATATTTTTAGAAGCAATGATACGTCATGAAATGCATGCCTCGGATGGAAAAGATGTGCTGGAATTTCTTAAAATTTGAATTATTTGTAAATGGAAACGAAAAAATATTGAACATAACATGTGTATAAAGGGGCATAACTGCGATCATGGTACATAAGGAAACTCGCTTCTATCGTCACTCGTTTTCTTGAACATACCTTTCATGTAATCTCCTTATACACTCGTTTCGTCAATTACTACAAAACAACAACGATATTTTTAAAATAAAAAATCGATTGATAATATTATTAATGTCTAGACATGCATATCCGAACTGAAGAATTTTTATTTAAAATAATGTTTTTCAATACAAATTTAAAATTACATTTCAATTGAATTCCAGTGGCATAAATAATTTTAATTCAACATGTATTACATCCAATAGAACATTATAGATACACAGTCGGGGAGTGGGAGTTTTTTCGACATGAAAACAATCGCTTCAATCACAAAAATTGTTTCATCATACCTTAACACACATTATATAAAATCTACAATATAATTCCAGTAGGCACAAATGGTCGAATGGGCAAGAGTGTGATTCTTCTCGATAATGGTCTGCGTAGAGTCGTAGGTTCGCATCTCACTCTGGACGTCTGTGTATCATATTTTGCGTTTTCACGTGTTATCACGGAGGGCCAATCGATCCGTGAACACTCAGACCCGAAAAACTCGCACGTCTGTTGACGTATATTACACAGTTATTTCGTCCATTGAGTTACAGAGGCAACTGATTTCAGATGGTAAACTCTTTCAATGAAAAATAATACTGCGATTGCAATTATACAGAAACTAGCTGACCCGGCGAACTCTGTTCCGCCTTAACAGCCGGTCCCATCTTTTTCTCGCGTCACACTCACTGTGAGAAACTGTACATTCCTTGTTGCACTCGTGATATTAAAGCAATTGCAGATTTGCGTTTTTCTCTCAAACAAAGAAGAATTTAAAAAAAACGCTCTGATATTAAATAGATGATTAAAAAATCTATTACGCAGCAGAGCGTTTTTTTGGAATTGATTTTTGTTTAAGAGAGAAATACAAAGCTGTAATCATAGGGACCGGGTGTTAAAGGCAATAAATAAGCAGATTTTGGAATTTATTAAGTTAGTTGTTTATTAGAAAATACAAATAAAAAAATAAGTAGATTAATCATTCATTATTTTTCCTGTATTTTGGTGCATAGGTTGCACTCTTGAGTTAAGTACCTTCACGCGAAAACATGCGAAATCACGCGAAAACGTGCGTTCTCACACAGGGACGCTGTAGAACGGGATAAACAGTATCCTATGTCCGTCTCCTGGCTCTAAGCTTCCTGCTCACTAATTTTCAGCCAAATCGGTACAGCCGTTCTTGAGTTATAAATAGTGTAACTAACACGACTTTCTTTTATATACGTATATAGAATATAGATATAGATATAGATATATAGATATTTGGCCAAATCATCCAAAATATTTTGCAACTGAATTTTCTCAAGGTTACTACTCATCAGGGACTAATTCGTTCAATTTAATATTTCCAAAGAGAGGATATCGTATGATCGCGACCGCGTAGTAGGGCGGACGTTCATCGCTCCATAACGCACGATGGAAGAGGCGGACGAAAACTGAGATAGGAGGAGCTCCACGGACAGCTCTCATTTCCCGTGGCCGCTAATGATTTGAAATTATTTCCCAGCAGGAAGCAAACATGGGTGGGGCCGGCGGAACGGTCGGCGGGCACGCGAAGTTCCCTCCTGCACCTCAACCCACTCCACCAGGCCACGGCTCCCTCCACTGCCGCCTCCGGGCCCGCCGCTCCGGGGCGCACGCAGCGTCTAACGAAATCATCAGAACTTGAACCGAGGAGCGGAGAATGCTCCGGTGATGAATTTGTAAATAGGAAGCGCGTGCTGCGGCAGCGGCAGGATTTATGGGGGTAAATCTCTGCCCCCGTTCCCTCCCTTCCTCTGTTTTACAACTTTCCTTTCAAACACACCACTGGTTCCCGACCGGCTCGGCTCGGCTCGGCTCGGCTCGGCGGAGATGCCGCTTGCAGTAGTGTCGGGGGCGATGGCGGCGGTGAGGTGGAGGAGGATAGTGGCGGGCTGATCGTGGAGGAACAGACGGTAGAAACCGCTTCGGTGGTTGCAATGGCGAGTGGTGTAAGGGAGGAATCGGCGATGGGGGAGATGGGTCGGGGGAGAGTGCAGGCGGCGTCGGAAAGTGGAGAAGACGGTCCTCTCTTTCCCTCCCCGAAGGAGTCTCCCGCTCCTTGTACCTGCTTCATACATTTTCAGAGTCGGCAGTTTAATTTACGAGCGCTGAAGAGGCGGCGGCGGTGGCGTGGGCGGAGGACGGGGGCGGGAGAGCCGGAGCACAGGATGCGCGTGAGCGGGGGCGGGGGTGGAGGACCGGAAGGCAGCGGCCGGCGGTGGCGGCGGACGTGGGCGGAGGGGGCGGGGCGTTGCGGAGGTGCGATGGGCGCGCGGTCCGCACTGTCTCGCGGTGTCGCGACGACTGCAACCTCGCGCAGTCTTGGCACGGCCCGGCGATATTTCTCGGCGCCCCGTTCCAGCCGTCCTCGGCCTGCTCCTTAGTCCTCCAACCCCGCCGCCGCCCACGCTCTCCTGGCACGGCGGCCCAGGAGCCTACCGCCTCGCCCCCATCTCGCGCGAGAAACCAAACGGTAATTGGGATTCTAAATTAAAGAATCCTGACAGCCGATGGTTCGGCGGGTGCGGCGCGACCTACGTCCCGCATCCCCATCACCCGACGCCGGAGGGCGAGGATGAACGGGTGGGTCGGGAGTGGAAGGGGGGGGGGGAAGCGAGGGAGCCCCGGCCGGAGACGGGGAAGGAAGCAGGGGATGCAAAAAACTTCGTCGCGGAAAATGGAACAGATTTGTTAAGAGTGAAAAATGTTAGTGGCGGCGCGATTGCTCATAGCTCACGCGACAAAGCCACTACCGCCCCGCGTGTCAATAGGGCCCATTACCGGGTGCCAAGAAGGTGGAGACGCCGCCGGAGATTGCAGGAGAAGGAAATAGATGCCACGGAAGAAAGCGCAAGTCTCCGAAAGTAAGGAATGAATCAACTATAAACAGAAGAATGAGGTGTTAACGTGTTTTGACGTAAAATCATTTTCTATGTTGAAACTAGTGATGATGGTTTGAACTTGTTATTTTGTGAACAATTCTTTCTTACTTCCTAATAATGTCTGAAAATATTATATTACTGAAGATTACCTTTTATCTTAAGTACTACCATCACCCGCGCTAAAAGTCATTTACACATAACACCAAATTGAATTCATTGACGTCATAGTGATGTGTTGTTTACAACTCAGTGCTTTAAATGACTTACAAGTTTCAGCTCATACTGTCACTGTCTTCTTTCGGTATCTCTCCATGCCAAAATATTGATATGATTTAAGATATACACTATTAGGGAAAATAAAATGATTACATACTGATGTATAAAGTAAGAAATTATTTAATATACGCAATAAGAATAAATAAAAATATATTTAATTCTGCAATGCTCCGTAACAGTCATTTCTAAAGCCGTATATGTCGAAATTATTGTTATAACTTATAATCGGTTAGGAGAAGGGGCAACGCATTTATGTGTTCCCTTCCAGGCTTGCTTTCTCTTTCCGTACGGTGCCAACTCCCATCCTTTACGAGAACCAAAGTGGGGTCTCCCCATCGTCGCGCCATTTACCAGCCGTGGGTCCCTAAGATGCAGTGGGTGCCGAATCCCAAATCTCCGTCCGTTCCTCTCCGGCTGCATCCTCCATAAATCTCATCCCTTTGCCTTTGCGGAGCGTCGAACCGGAGACCGCAGCGCCAGCGGCGGAGGGGCGCCAAATCCAACCCCGCCCTCTTTTTAGATTCCGCGCCAAAGACGACGGAATGTGCGTTTTTTTCCTACAGACGACCCCACCCTTTCTCTCTTCCTCCCCCCAGGGCAGGGGCAGGGGAAGAGGAGAGGGAGGGAAATCCGCTGTATCCCTCCACAGCGTTTACGATGCGTCCCTGTAAATTACACGAGCATTTTAAAGCCCGGCCGGCGGCGGGGGCGGGGCGACCGGGCGGCAATAGCGATGATAACTGCAATTGGAATGTTTGGCTGTCGCTTCAGGCGAATGGAGGGGGCGGGGGAGGGGCGCTTCAGGGGCAGTAAAAGCTGCGAGCGCAGCCTGCGCAGTAAAACGCGCGCAGACTCTAACCAAATGACCTGGCGCTCGGCGCTCGTGTACAGTCCCCGCGCGCCGCGCACGCAGGCACGCCGACGCCGGCGGCGACGCCGACGGCGACGCGGAGCGACCCGACCCGACCCGACCCGACCCGACCCGACCCGACCCGACCCGACCCGACCCGACGCGACGCGACGCGACGCGACGTCTAATGCAACTCAACGCCACGCGACGTCCTCGTATCTAATACAGCTGTTGTACAGTCATTGCTTTTGTGTCAATGATCACTGACTCTTTGTTTTCTTCGGTCGCTTCTCCTCGTTTCACGTGATCTAATTCTAATTTATTTTTCTGAGAATATGCAACCGACGTGGAGAATGTATAATTTATTGTATTTCATTTGTAATCTTAAAATAAAATGCTACACACAGTCGCAAAAGCGCTCATGTACATGAATAAGTCTTATTTAACGGCTTATGTGCAATATTATGTCCTGTTCTGTTCCATACGACTAAACGAATTGGAGTATTGTGTCTAGAAATAATCTCGTAAAGCTCTTTACATCAACCACCCTTTATTTACATTTTTCAAATTTATTACTAATTTAAAGTCTTGATGTGCGTGTTTATGTATTATCTTACGGGTACGTTCTTTTTTACAAGGGAAATCATAAAGTTATAATAATATTAAGTTCTTTTGAAACGATGAAGTTTTTGATTATCTCTGCTGAGACCATTTCAAACGAGGAGCGCTGAATATTACTTCAGGTGATATCTATACACGCTGATATCTGTGAATTCGAACATGTGGTGCTTATTCAACGCGACACATCATTTAGAAATTTGTCATCAGAATAACATTATAACCATTATTACAGCAACATGAGTAAGGAGGAAAAGTTTACCTTCCTGCACGGAAAATCATGAAATTCGAATGCTATTTCTAACAGGTTAACTGTTCGTGTCTAATGCCGAATAAAGTGATTAGATGGAGTACTTCATGAATTACGTTCTATTGGATTGTATAACTCAGTTTATGGCACATGTAGAGTGTTCATGTTATAAAGCAGACAATAGTTGATTATACTGACCGTGTCACAATCGAAGGACCACTATTACGACTTCTCTGTCAATTATCCAAGAACTTCATTTCGCTTCCAATAAAGACCATGACACGTAAAATTCTAACTATCGATATTCGCAACGACGCAAGCCAAATGCTAATCCTAGAACAGAATATAGCTAGAGAAATTTACTGCGCTGCGATTAAAAAATCACGTAGAAAAGCATTTGAGAGGATATATTGCAGGCCATTTCAATGAGAGTACATAATTTAGAAGCTCACAACACAGGTCTGCGTGTTTTGTGTGTTCAATGCGCCGAGTTCGTCCACGCGCGAACGACACGTAGTCATGCAATTGTATCGCGATCGAAAATCTCTGCCGCTCACTTTGAAGATGCGCGATTCGCCGCATGCGTTTACACCCCGCCGGGGACGAGCTGCGTAACTGCCGCGATTTAACGAGCAAGAATTCCAGAAACGAGTCATCGGAGCGACCGTTCGCCCCTCCGACTATGCCGCGTTAAATATGAAAACGTCGCTTTATTTCGCGCAGTAAATTTTGATATATGACGGATCACGTCCAAATTGCCCGTTTTACGAGGCGCAATCTCTCAAGGGGCTTTAGAGTGTCAGGCGTAATGGGGAAATTGTGTTGGCTCATCGGTGTGTTCACGGGACGCGCGCATAATTAGCAGGGCAACCGCACTGCCTGCTGGCGGGTCGCGTCGCCCATAGAGCCCAACGCTGACCGATGACAATAGGATCCACCGTGGTTCATACACACATCCCGAAAAAGACCGAGGCCACCTACGTGTTTTTTGACCCGCGCTGTCAAGTCTATTGTTTAGTAATATATTCATTGTAATGTTATTATATCAATTTTCAATATATAACCCCGTAATTTTTTACAACAATGAACGAGTAAAATAGCGATTTCAAATATTTTGATATTTTTCCCAAATAGTTTCATTATCTTTGTTTCGCGAACATTTTTTTTTCATCAGATTCTGATGATTTCATTTAAAACATTTAAATACATTACTCACATATCAATTTTCTGTAAGTTTGTACAAAATCCAAATTATATGCACACCTCATTTTGTGGCATACATTTTGATAAAAAATAAATCCAACCCATTTGATAAAATATAAATAACTGCTTTTCTACATAGAAGATTGTGAAAAAAATTGTAAAAATATATTCAAAATAGAAGCCCCGCGGTCTTGTTGATTCGTTCAATTGCACTCAGGTTCTGAAATAGCTGCAGCACGAATTATTATAATACAAAGCAAACACTCTACACCCAGAATCATGATCCAAGAACAATGTGCCTTAATTTTTCGCTGTTGTTTGATATTCTTTCCACAGTTCCACTTTTTATTCACAAGTTTTCATTCAGTGTAGTTTTTCACATGAATATTCAAACATGAATGTACAAAACTGATTTCAGGATGTTATCACCTTTCTAAGGGTAAAGTGAATTTTATACGTTTTGTAAAATAGATTCTGTTGCGTATGATATTGAGAAAAACTATTATCGAGAATTATGGATAAATACTACCCATCGATTATTATTATTATTATTATTATTATTATTATTATTATTATTATTATTATTATTATTATCATTATCATTATTATTAATTCAGGTTCTAAACAACTTCATTTGACACATATTTCTAATTCGAGTTACGAAATAAAAGCAGAATTCCCACACTCGCTGAAAATATTGGTGACTGCCAAACTGCACGTGCTTTATCTGGAGGCGATTCCGCCGCCTCCCCGCCGCGAGCAAGCTCTTTCGCCGGGCGGGAGCGGCGCCAAGGAAGACGGACTGCGGCGCCGATCCGCGACAAGGCCGACGCCTTTCGACACCGCCGCCTGGGAATCTCAGCTGGGGAGGCCCGGGGGCGGGGCTCGCGGGAGGCGATAATACGAAGTTTACAGCGCGCTCGCGAGATGATCGGGGGGTACCGTGCTTCCGATCCGAAACCGCCACCGCCGCGCCACCATCTCACCGCCGTGCTCGCCTCTCCGCTCCTCCGTCTACTCCCCGTCCGAGGGGCTGCAGACGGAGCACCGCCGCGGATAATGTTCGAACTTTACGGGTCTCGCCCGTTCCCCATCCCTCCTCGAGGGAAGTCGCGGGGGAGGCACGTGAAGGCGGCCAAGGCGGTGAGGGTAGTGAAGGTGGCGGCGGTGGCGTCTCGAAATCTTTAAAGACGCATTTGCTCGCGTTCTCATCGGGAGGAGGATTTGCTGGTGGCGGAGCGCCGGGGGAAGAGACTACCATAGAGAGCTGCGGTGATAGGGATGGGCCAGATAGAGAGAGTATCCAGCTAGGTCGTACTACTGATGATGTTCAACTACTTTGAACACGCTGATTCTGGCAGTGTTGAACATGGATGAAAATACTGTGGATGGCTTAAGAGGAATTTCTGAAGTTGAACTAAAAGCTTTGAAAACGTTCTAGAGATATCCAGTTAAAAGTACCTGTAAGTTAAAATTCAGATAAATAAATTCGTAGGTAAACAAAAATGGTGAAAGTTATTTAGAATAAACTTAAAAATAAAATTTATAGAAAAAATCATAACATACGTATTTTTGGATTATGTATTTAGTTACCGGAATAAAAACATTGACATACAATCTTAAGATTTGTAACAAAATTGAATATCTCTTTTGTGAAAAATATTTAAATATGAGTTACTGTATGGCACAAGAGTCACACAACCGAAAGAAGTACGTACAATTCAATAATGCATTAAATTCAAAACAACTGTGATATCACAAATATTTATAGTTGCATTCTTTTTATGGCACATTGGTGTTTTTTTCATTTATAAAAATAATTCTGCTTTTAAACTAAATGTTGTAATGTTGTGTGTAATGTTGGCGCTATAAGTTACAATTTTAAGGAGTTTATCGTTAAATTATGCAACCAAAAGGTCTAATGAGAATTAACCATTTACAAGTATTTTCGTGTATCGTGTTGCAGCATCGTGTGTTTTTCGCGAAAAAGACCTGATATTACTGGCGATGCGGCGAACAGGATCAAATGAAGAATACTCTGAAGATGTCGAAAGTTAACGTGAGAAGAACGGTAAGGCAAAGAAATGAACATTAAAAATATAGTTTAACAGAAAAGAACATTAAAAATGGAATGAAATGAAGAAAATAAAGACTAAAACCAAGGAGAAGAGAAATCAGATAAAAAAGAGGATAATGACAAATAACGAGCTGGGTGCCGCAGAGAAGGTGTCTGCGAAGCCGGTACGCGAAGGTTGCGGAAAAGGGCGCTGGTGGGCCCGAGTGTGAAGGCGAAGGGTATTCGGTCGGGGGCGGGGGCGGGGGCGGGGCAGGGGCGAGGCAGGATTTGTGGGCAGCGATTAGGCGCGCGAAACGGGCCTCTGCCGCGGCGGCGGCGGGGGCGGGGGCAACGCAGAGATTAGCCTGGCGCTGCGGGGCCCTCGAGCCTTCGTAATCGCCTATATTCTTAAATCGTCTCCGCCAGCCCCGAGTCCGCCCTTCGGATGTAATTTTCGAATCTCACTTTTAAATTAAAGCGAATAGAGCCGTCTTTCCCTGGGCTCGATATTGCCGGTTCGATTCGTCGCCTCGTGTTGGCTCCACTCGCCGGTCGCCGGGCCAACGGCAGCGGCAGCGTCTACGACGAGGACGAGACCCTCTCGTGCTTACGCCCGTCTTTCTTTATGGGAACGAAGAAATAAAGTCTCTCCGGTCCCAATGCTCGTTAACATAATGGCGTGCAAAGTTTTCCGAGCGGAACCCCGGGTCGAAAAATATTAGAGCTCTTCATTTACGTCACGCTGAATACCTTTTAAATTTTCTCCCGTTTTCCGCGCGTCTCCAGGTAGGACGTTCAGCGACCTCAATGAGAATAAAATCAGAATTGTTTTCGCCTTATTGGGATGCTGGCAGCGAGCTTCATATTACGCGGCGTCCTGAAGCGTGCGCGGTTCAAATAACTCAGAGGGATCTATGTGATTTAGACTGAAAAACGTGTAGGAGCGGCTGAGGATAGCTCTCGGAAGATGCATAGTTTCAGTGAGCGTATCTTCTCTGGCAGTAATGAGGAAGAAAACAGTGTGAAAAAGGTTTTTCGGTTGCCAGAGGTCTTTTCGCTTGTCGTGTTTAAAGCATTTTCTTTATACTTCAGTAAGTGATAATAACAAATTGTATAGAAATAATAAAAACATGAGTTTCTTCAACTGGCCAATATGGTAAAAAATTTAAGGAAAAAGTGTTTCTAAATATTTATCGTTAATTAATGTCATTAACTGATTATTAACTTGGTAAAATTTATTTTAACTATGAAGTTCAACCAAATTGTCTTCTAAAGTTTTCATATTTTAAAGCAATAAATAGAACACGGATGCATTTACGCCAATAACACTTTTCTCATGACGTGTCACAAACAAATAATGAACTTTAAACCATACGTGTATTTGTAAAGATAGAAGAATTCTTGAGAAGAATAGCGACTGATAAGGTAGTAATCGGCTACTCAGAAGGGACGAATATCGAGACTATAGCGTAATACAAAAGTCAAATTGACAATTAAAATATAATACGTGGTAAGTACGTTAAAAATACATTTCAATGTATTTATTTTTTACTGATACGTTATTGTTTGTTATTGCCTATGATACGGATATACACTACATTCTTTATCTGGATCGGGAGGATCATGGTTACGAGGAAAATATAAAAACAGTTGAACAGTGCTACATGTTCCCTCGTGGAGGAAATTTTGAGAGGGAATAATAAAAGGGAATTATGAGAGGGAAAGATAATAAGATAAAAAGAGTCATGTTAACAAGTGCTAATTAATAATTAAGTGAATCTGAATCATTAAAATTACGAAAAAAATCAAGTATTTAAACGGGTGTTAACTTGTTCTAATGATCGAGCATCGACAAAAAGCTCGAGGTCCTTTTGTCAACACTCGATCATTAGAACCCTTGTAACACCTTTGGTGCATAAATAACTATTATGAACCAAAGGTGTTACAAGGTTTCCAATGGTCGCAAAAATGGCCGAGACCTTTGGTTCGTTAATTCCTTGTTTACTAATTAAATAGATGTTTACTTGACTCGATTTATAATATCTTGATTTTTATTTGTCTTTGCATATTTCCTTCCCATAATTTGATTTTATTATTTTCTTCAAAAGAACACATGTAGAATCAATCAACTATTTTCATATTTCCTTCGTAACCAGGATACTCACGATCCAGGCAAGTAATGCATTATATATCGAACTCTCCATCGAAGTCCATACTAAGCAATTACCTCTCAGCAAAAAAAATAAAATTCTAATTGTAAAAATAACACAGAATTTTGCACATGGCATGATACAAGATGACTGCGGTAGGTGATACCTAAACCGCCGTCACGTTCACTTCAACCGCCCACACGCCTTAAAGGCGACTCTGTGTTCGCAGCGCAGAGGGAGTGCGCGCGGTCGTGCCTCCAGGAGCGAGGGCTGTTGACTCTAGGCGCCACGTGCGCCGGGGAGCGCCGAGGTGCGAGGCCCGTGCTTCTCGCACCGGCGGCGGCGGCGGCGGCGGCGGAGGCCCCGTGAGTGAGACGTGCTGCGGGCAGCGCAGCCAGCCGGGGGCCCCGCACCGTCGGGCGGCGAAGCGAGGCGAGGCGAGGCGAGGCGAGGCGAGGCGAGGCGAGGCGAGGCGAGGCGAGGCGCGGGGCTGCGCCTGCCCTCCACGTTAATGAAATTTCTTGAGGCGCCGGGGGCGCGAGCAGGAATGCGCCGGCCCCGGGGCGCTGGGGCGCTCGCCCGCGCCCGCCCGCGCCCGCCGGCCCCGCGCGCGGGCTGGGCGTGGCGGGGACGACGGAGGCGCGCGCGGCCGTGGTGAGGCGGGTGGGGCGCAAATTACAATTCGCCGCTGCCGCGTGCGCCTCCTCTCGTCGCCGCAGACCCGAGGTGCCCTGGGATGCCGGGGGAAGACAACGGCAAGAACGGCGGACGCAAACAGTCAAGGGAAGTGCAAAGGTGATGGCGCGAGAGTGAAGGCCAAGGGAACCTTAAAATACGATGCGAACGGAAGGGAGAAGAGAGGTAAGGCACGGCGTGGTGGGGCAGGGCAGGGAGAGGTGGAATAGGATGGGATTGGTTGGGACAGGACAGTGTGAGATTGGACGAGTCGGACAGAGCAGCAAAAGGTCGTGTTAACATACATTTTTTTTCATTAACACATACCGATACGGGTTTAGAAGATCTCACTCTGTGTATATATATATATATATATATATATATATATATATATATATATATATATATACGGTACGCACACAGTGTACAAAAAATGTGTGTTTGTGTGAGTGTGTTTGTGTGCGCGCGCGCGAGTGTGAAAGATTGGAGTGTGAAGAATGGAAAAGATTGAAGGAGTCACGTCGAAAATGGTTCAAAATGTTCGGTTAACAAAAGGTTTGTGAACTAATTTCAGTAGGTTCAACTGATAGACGGCAAAAAACGGGAGGCCGAAGAAGAATGAAGTGAGGGTGACGTTCAGTGACACTACGTTGCAATGTGGGTTGAAGAACTACTGTACGATTGATAAGGAGAATGTGGGAGAGTAGACGGTAGGTATCAAGACAAGGGTAAGGGTGGGCGGCGAGAACAGACAGATGACCACAAACACCCGTGGTTTCTGACGAGGAAACAAGAATTGGAGAGAAGTGCAGAGAGATAGGAAAATACAACAAAAATAAGGAAGAACAGGAATGAGCTCGTAAACATGCGAAGGCGACGGAGGAAGAGAGTGACAGGAAGAGAGCGACGGAGGAGGAAGACCGCAGACAGAATCATGCGAAATGGTATTCGCGGAAGGCCAAGGAGATCCCAGCGTAATAAGAGGAAGGTGTCGGGGGACGGCGCCGGACGCGAGAGATGCCGGAAAGCGACGGGCAGCGAACTGCCAGAGGACGGGGCGGCCGAGGCTTTGAGGAGCAGAGAGGAGTCTGCGGTGTTTCGCTGGAGACAGCCGGGCGGGAGCGGGGGCGAGTCGGCGAAGGGAGGCGCCCGACCTCCGCCCCGGGGCCCGCCTCCGCCTCCGCCTCCGCCTCCTACCGCCGCCGCGCCGCTTTAATCGCCCTGCCCTTGGCAGACGTGGCTCTTGACCCGAGGCGGCGGCGGTGGAGAGGCCGGCGGCAGGGGGCGGGGCCGCAAAGGCGGCGTACTCGTGGAGCGCGCTCGGCCGGCGCGGGGCGGGAGGTTGAGCGTTGGGGAGGGACAGGTGGGGAGATGCGCAGCGAGGTGAGGCAGAGAAGGATGGGGCGGAGCGGGGCGTGGCGATGCGGAGGGGGGAGCAATGAAGTTGATCGGGTGGGGACGATGGAGAGAGGGGAGGTGAAGTGGAACGGGCTGCGACGGATCGGGACGGGGGTGTGTGGAGCGAGGTGATGTGGCTGGGGCAGGACGGGACGGGGCAGGCCGGGACGTAGCGGGCCGTGGCGGGTGGTGGTGGGCCGGGGCGGAGCATGGCGGTTCGCTGTGAGGCGGGGCGGAGCGGGGAGGGGCCGAGCGGTCTGGGACAGAGCGGGCGGGGTGCGGGATCGCGACGGGACTGACGGGCAGCGCAATGGGCACCGGGAGCGCCCGGCGATCGTGCGACGAGCCGCGCGAGCGACGGACCCGTCCCTTCGCCGAAGCCGCCGCGATGGGACTGCGTCGTGAATGGCGAGGGAGGTCACCGGGGCGCGACCGGATGCGGAATGAATGGAACGGCGCTCGGGAGAAATCGTGCGGACCAAGAGGCGAAGCAGCCGAGACGGAGACAGAGAAAAGACACTCGCGACCAAGGAGAAAGGCACAGCGTGATTCCCGCGCACACCGACGCGCAGCAAGAAAACAACACGCCGGCCGGGAAGGGCGGGGCCGGTCAGGCGGGGTGCCCGAGCGTCCGGGAGGCGGGGGGGGGGAGCGGGGTCGCTGATGAGACTAGTTGGCAGCCGTGCAGCGAGATTACAGATTAAGAGGAAGTGGTCCGGGAACGTCTCTGCGGGGCGTGGCTGCGGAGGCACCGAGAGAATACGGAGGCGAACGACGGCTGCGAAACGCAGCGGGACAAAACGGACTGCGCGTTTTCGCTCAAGTCATAACGACGAACCAGAGCAAGCGGCAGCTTCTGGGACGCTGCGCGGGCGGCTGTTGTTTGGTGTGGCGCAGGTCGGGATTTACGCGCTAAGTGCTTTTGCATATAAATGCTCCTTTCCTGGAAACGAGAGTTTCGTGTGTTTGAACGCGTCTGCGCTGCTTTTATCTTTCTCTGAAACAATTTTAATGATGTACGACTGGGATGTCAAACCGCGCACGCGCGAGCTACTTGGCCACCTGGGAAGCCCGGCGCTCCTTTGAGTAGGGGCAACTGCCCCGACTTCGCTCTTATTTCCCCTCCAAATCGAGAAAGGACTGTAAACGCCTAAGCCAAAACGTGGAATGATAACTTTATACAAAAATGTTACAAACCTCGATAAACCAACACATATTTATATTTTTTGACTACTTATTACTGTTTCATTTTTATTTTCTGTTAAAATTCTGCCTATGTAAATATTTTTACGAAGGTTTTTGAATGACAAATTATTTATTTGCTTTCGTTTTGTGTCATGTATTATTAAATCATTCAGTTGTATAGCAATAATGAAAAATAAACTATCTAGTTTCTGTAAATTAACAATTCTAGCTGAGGATACGGTAGAAGGGTACGGTAGAAGGGTATATTTGTTAATGTTGCGGAGGATTTTAAATTAAAATCCCTTGAAGATTGGCGTTAGAGCCAATTTCTCCACCTTTCATAATCGTTGAGATGAATAAAGTTCCCCATATTTTACCTGAGAAAAATTGCTATGATTTGTGCTCAATTGAAGTCTTGTTAACGTACGTCCTCACATCACATGGTCAAAAACAAATTCACGAAATCAACAAAAAGTATCCTGAAGAAATCTACAAGAAACAGAACAGCAATTCACACCCACTACCAGCGCAAGGGGGCGTTGATGCGAAGGAGAATCAATCGGCAGAAGGCGATCGAAGGCTCCTGTAGAACTCCCTCCTTGATGAATCCGCAGACCTTTGCTTCCCCTCTCGGTCATCACATCGACTTTGATTAAATCGTACGAGTTGCGAAACTTTTCACCAATTGCAGCCAATCACGGACGGAGCAGTCTTGAAATGACTTCGGGCGAAATTTCCGGAGAAATCAAGAATTTGCGACGTGAAGATATACGTTCGTTTCATCTCGACGGCCAAGTTGAGATCGGTTCTCAGATCTGGCGTCAAATTACGAAAGGCTTAACTAAAATAAATGAAGTAATTTATACCGCGAACTGTGTTAGAGGAAAGAGAGAAAGAAATGGCCGCTCGAATTTGTGACTGGAAACCGTGGAAAGTTACGTCATCTTGTAAAACGGAACTTTTCCACTGTATCACGAGTGAAAAGTTTTGATACAATATTTTTTCCATAAAATTAAAATTTATAAACCAGGTTTTACCATTAAGATTTCTACTTCTGAATGCAGTAATGAATATGCAATAATGTAATATTTTGAGCTATTTGATAAGCAACGTTTTTCATTTTGTCCAAATATAAATGAGCACTGAAAAGTTCTATAAAGCAACAGATATTTTTATAATATACTCTAACGAAATTAAAATTTCAGGATATCTTTCATTCCATTTCGACCAAAAGAGCAATGAAAACATTCAATCTACTACATAAACTTGTACCCCTTTACTCTCGCAGATATTTTTTATGTATTTCTTTACGGCACATTTTGCGATAAAAACACAAACAGGAATAACTATTTCTCCAAGGCACATGGTGAAACGGGGGATGAAGCACCTTAGAAGTTGATTGAACATCAGTTTCTTTCAGAACAGGCAGAGCATATCATATTACAATTAGAATACTGAAAATACTTCTTGAACGTTCTTTTCATTTTACATTAACCTCATATCTCTAGTTTTGCAACCAAATTTTGCTTAACTTACGCTGTCTTTTCTGCCTTGAATAGAAATTCTCACGGCACCCATTCAGAACTTCGAGTGTGTTTCATCAGACATCTACAAAGCGCCGCAAACGGTATTTTCATCTCACGGCCGACGCCGCATCTAGTCTGCGCCAATCAAGACGAAAACGAGTCTCCAGCCCGAGAGAACCCTTGTATTTGTATCGCGGCCACTGTAGGCGGCAACAGTGGTGGAGCGAGCGTCGTAGCGGCTGTTTGATGTGTGCGGCGGCCTGGAGCACAAGCGAAGAGGCAGCGGCGGAGGCCCCCACCGTCCCGCGTCATTCGCCTCGCATTGTGCGTGGGCAGGCCGACCGGACGGGCGCCTCGCGAGCCGAAGAGGACGAGGACGTCACAAGCGGCGGCGGTGGTGGCGGTGGTGGTGGCGGTGGCGGAGGCGTCGACGGCGGCGGCCGAATACACGGCAGCGGAGACCGAAGCGGCGGCAGAGGTGGAGGAAGAGTCGGCGGAGGTCGGGACGGCAGAGACGAAGGCGGCATAGGTGGAGGCGGCATCGGCGGAGGTCGGAACGGCAGAGGCGGTGGCGGTGGTGATGGTGGTGATGATGGTGGTGGCGGCGGCGGTGGTGGTAGCGGTGGCGGTGGTGGTGGCGGAGGCGGTGGCGGTGGCGGTGGCGGTGGTGGTGGCGGAGGCGGTGGCGGCGGAGGCGACGGCGGCAGTGGCGACGGCGGCGATGGCGGAGACGTGGCGGAGGATCTTTCCAGAGGCCGCTCAATGGCCGCGAAAGGCGATTACAGCCGGGAGCGGAGGGAAGTCGGGCGGAGCGGCGCGATGCGACGCTGCTCGAAGCGCGTGCTCGCGGCCCTTGTGCTCTTCCCGCCGCCGCCGCCGCCACCGCCGCCGCCACCGCCGGGCCTCACGCAGCAGACAATTTGGCCGCCATTGAGAGCGGCGGGCACTCGACTCGCCGCCAACGCCGCCTGCGCCGCCGCCCTGGCCGTGGTCGGCCCGGCGCCGCCGCAGACGACGCTGAAAGGCGGCTGCGGGCAGCGCGTCCCAGAGATACGGAGAAAGGAATACACGGAAGGACGTATAACAAAATGATGAGCGGAGTGTAAGAGATTTAGAAAAGGAATACGGTAAAGATCGTGATAAGGGAAGAAGAAAGGAAGGTGTGAGAAACAATAGGGTGTGTAGGGTGTGAAGGGAGTGACTGTACAATGAAGGGAATGTATTTGTTGAAGTGGCACGACATTTGAAAATTTTTCAGTGTTGATATAATGGAGACTAACTGGTTCAAGTGCGGAGGGAAAAAGGTGCTTCGTTTGGTGTTTGACTAGGATGTTTTGGAAAATATGGGCGCATGCCGGTATAAGCTGACACAATCGTTGAGCGGTGCGAAGGGAGATGTGGGACCGAAACTGCGCTTTCGCTAGCTCTGTGTATGGAGCCAGTCAAAACTAACCGAGAGAAAAGCCTGACAAGTCAGCCAGAATACCAGCGACACGATGCTGAGCCTCGAGTTTAAAAATTACCGTCATATTGCCACATGTGCGCGGCAGGCAGTTAGACGCCCATTACTGCCACTTTCACTTTCATCCCGCCGTCCCCACCGCACCCGCCTGCCGCCATCGCGATCGAAAAAGTGGCCGACGGCGGAGAGAAGTCGGTTTTGCGTTGGCAGCGCGATCCATTGGACGAGGGACCACATCCGGCTTCCTCTCCGCAGCACCAACTCAACTACTCGCTCTCGACGGCTTTTCCTGGCCGAATTCGTGCTCAGGCGGTCGAGTCTCCCCAACTGTTTTCATCGTTTGTTTGCGATCGTAAAAAGCGTGTGCTGGAGCAAATTGCCAAACGTGATTTGTGTTAGGACCAAACCATATTTTAGAGACAAGAGAACTTAATGACGAAACCAGTGAGATCTCGTTTCAGTTTTGAAACGAGGCACGTAATTAAAATATATTACATTTTTTTTCAGATACTTAGAATTAACTAGATTTTCAATATATTTTATATAATTATAATTCATTTTCTTATTTTTGTGTTTAAGTAACAAAAAAATCGATTTTTATATTTTAATTCCTTATTAACCTTAGGAAAGAACGACTGTATTCCTATATACACGTTAGCTCCAGAAAATCTCATTTAACGGTGGTAGATGCGTGACATATCAATTTAATATTTGTATTATTGGATTATTCTGTTGATATTATCAAAATATGGACATTCAAATTCTTTTCTCATACGCAATTATTCAAAATAACAGGCCAAGACTGGAACTGATTCATTAGTTTTACTCATTTATAGTTTATTATATTTGAACATCAATTTTGTTAGAAGTGAATGTAGTTTTAAAGTGAAAGTATGAGTTCATACTAATTTTCAACTTTTAGAACATGCTGTTAAAAAATTGTTAATAGAAATTAAATTTTCTTGTTTATATTATACTTCAACAGCATTTAATTAGCTCTCTCTCAAATTATTTCGAAAGCCACGGATCTGATAAAAACTTCACAACTTCAATGGTTCCAAGAAGACGCATTATATCGGAGCAGCAAGTTCTATGAAGTCCCTTTTACGAAGTCTTAAACGGGCGGGTACATTCTCGCTTTTCGCGCTAAAGGAAACTTTCCCCAACGCGCCCTTATCTGTCTTGGCGGTCTCCTTCAATACGTCGAGGACTACCAAGCCATTCTCGCAATCAAGTCCAAGTCGAGATTCTAGTAGAGGCGACCGTGTAATAATTCACGGCCGCCTTTGTCCGAAGGCATGGAAGTCCGCTATGAATCTTTAATGGGGGGTAAGTTATTGGGCTTTGAAATCCTCGAAGCGTTAGCAACAGCCTTTTAAGGAGCAATCGTTCTTCTTCTGTCCCGCCCTGTCGCTACTTCCAGCGCCCGAGGGGATACGGATCGCCCTTTACGGGGTCATTACGCGGCATCAATTTAACGAAGGGACAGAGGAGCCTCTGAAGGCGGCGAACGGGGCGGAGACGCGGAAGGGGGTTGGAAAGGGCGGTGAGAAGACGGGGAAAGGACCTGGGCCCCTTAACCGGTTCTTTCCCTAAGCCCTTTCATACCACATGCGCAATTACTTCTCTGGCGTACGAGCAGTATTGTCGGTAAGACCATTTACGGACGTCGGAAAATGGCCAATTCATCGTCACATAATTCATGACAGTTATTAAAGCTGTTTATTGGCAAACAATGACTTGAATTCTAAGACAGAGTAAGGAAATCATTGGCCCTTTCTGGCTCCTTTATTAACGTGTATAGCTGATATTTGCAAAATAATAATTTGAGAACTGAATGCAAGTCGGTAAGAAAGATATCGAGTATTTAAAAATCACGTAAGCTACACAAATTTACGAATTTTTAACATTTATTCTATTTTGAGGTTCTTGTTTCTTCCTTAAATTCATATATGAAATTTATTATTAGATAAATGTATGCCTTTCTTTATGAAACATATTAGGATTATTCCATTATCGCATTCTACGGCATTCTTCAAAGCTGATAGACCAATTCATTCTAAATTACTTTTGAAGTACACTCAGAAACCATAGACCACTTCTGAACACAGCGTACCAGGCGTATGCCCGAACATTACCCTAACAAATAGATCACGGACCATGTGTGATCTTTGCTTCCTCCTCCCTATCCTCTCTTCTCTCCTTACACGCGCACGCTTACTCACGCACACTTTATGCACTACACTACCACAGAAGTCGGGAGTCCAGTCGGGAGCTTACAGGTAATCCCGGCTGGGTCGCCGCAGGGGAAGATACCTGGAGAGGAAAATCCCTTCAAGTCGACTTGTAGTTGAGCGTCAGATCTCACCATACAGTGAGCAAGAAATCCACCAGACACGGGGATATAACACCCACTACACTTACAGGATGCCGACGTCGGTCCTTGTCGCGGCCGAAACGAATATCCCGCCACTCGTTCACACACTAGAAACTGGGAAGGAGCTAGTACTCACCTTGCATCTTGTGCGTGCCGTTCCACCAGTAGACGCTGGGGATGGGCTTGCCGCCGCCCGACACGCACTCCAGCGTGAGCTCGTCGCCCTCGTCGAAGGGCCCGATGGTGCTGTCGTGCGCCACCTCGCTGCCGTCGCCGCGCGTCACCTTCACGTACTCGGGCTTGACTGCAACACAAGCAAACGCCACGCTCAGCACCTGGCGCTCACACTCCAACTGCGAACGCCCTTGCAGCTCTTAGGGGAAGGCAAACTTCGCCACCGACGTCCCTGAATTAATTAATTAATAAATACATAAATAATTACAATAATTAATAAATACATAAATGAATGAAGGCATTAATTAATTAATTAATTAATTAATTAATTAATGCCTTCATTCATTTATGTATTTATTTTATCAGTAGTAAATGAAATGATTTCACAGTTCAAAAATACTGAAGCTTTTTCTTCTGCTTCATGGATTTGGGCCCTAAGGCCTGTTTCCACATCAAGAGAGTTAGTCTCCCCATCTTGTTAACGGGCGGCCAACATTTCTTCTTCCGTTAGGATGACACTGATACATTATTATGGGGATTGTATTTGGAGGCATGCGTTGAATATGATCATGCAAGTTGCTCCTTAATGTCTGAATTACGTCCATCAGACTGAATATATTCAAATCGGTTCTGATGTCATAATTATATTGTCTATCTAAGATACTGTAACCTGCTACTGAACGTAAGAATTTCATTTCGGAGCTTTCTATTTTCCTTCTGCCTGTTCTATTTATTGTCCAGTTTTCGCATGCCTAAGTTAGCATGGATACTGCCATTGCTTTGAAAAAATTGAGTTGGGTGGTTTTAGAGTCTTGTTTTTTAATTTAAATACTTAAGCAGTTTGTTAAAAGCTTCACACACTACTTTTACAAACAGATTCCATTCTCTTTCTTCAATACGCACTTCATTTTGCTTTCATGAGGGCAATTTGACTTGGTATTGTGTCATAAAAATAAGTATCTGGAATTATCATATGTTAATAAAACGAAAGAAGTTTTCCACTGAAAACTTGTGTTTGAATCAACACGTTGAAAACGAGCAACAACTCTGGTGCAATGTGACAGAGAGTCGTGCCTAATGGATTCAGATGAAGATATAGAGAATTCAAAAGCGTAAACTATAATAATCGTTATTAAGCTATATTTGTGACTTCAGTAATCTAATATTTCCCCCAACATCTTTAAATAGCAGTCATTTTCATGAATGTACTGTCTGCGTTATAAATAAAATGGTGATTTTGTTCGAAGAGTCAATGGACAAAACGTTCCCTCTCTCCTATGGCATGTGATCAGTTCAAGGTTTGTGCTCGTTGGGTTAAGAGCGCTCATATTTCGTATATAACATGATAGCAAATGGGTAGTCATAGTTTGCATGGCTGTGTACAGTGTACGTAATTCAACGTTAGAAAATTGTCAATTACTTTGAAACGTATCAAAAGGCTTCCGCTGCTTCCCAGCATTTGTAAATACACTGCATCGACGTGGCAATTGAACTAATGTGCCAATAGTTTGATATTCCAGTTGATAGCGAATTGTTACCATAGAAGAATAGAACAGGAGTGGACGTTACGTTGCGTTCCAATATGCACCAACCGTAATGCAGTAATACAAATAAATCAATTCACAAGCTTGTTACAAAAACAAAATTGAAAATTTCTTGCCACGTAAATGGAATAAGATTGAAACAAGGTTCGAATATGATGGTGATTCGTGGAACCGATAAGGTGTGGAGTGACAATGTAAATGGATGGAAAGAGTGACGGATTAACAAGCGAGTGGGATATTTGATTAGGATGAGGTTAGGAAGGCAGGAGATGCGGAAAGCCGTTTAGAAAGGATATGGAGTCTTTAGGGTTGTAGTGTGGTAAGTCAGCAAGGTGACAACTAACCGCCAAGTGTGCTGAAGCGGCAGGGTGACGTGTAATTCGGTGCGGCAAAAGGGTGTAGAGGCGAAAAGTAAGTGCTCCGGCCTGCGGGGAAGGGAGGAGATCTTGGAGAGTGGTTGGAGATCGCCCGAAGGTGAGACGGCTGGGTGCCGGCACGGCACGAGGTGACGCGGACGCGCGGTGGCGGGGGTGCCGTTTGGCGGGTGGACGCCGTGAACAGGCGAACGGGTGGCGGCAGGGCTGTTCGGAGGGGCTCCTCCTTACCGGCCACCTCGTTAAGCCAGGTTCGCCACCGCCGCCGCCGCCGCCCTTTTCTCCTCCTCGGCCGCCGATTTATCCAGCTCGGCGGCGGCCGCATGAAACTTTTAATTGAGATCCTGCGGCCGCCCGCTGCGCGTCGGGGCGGGTGGAGGGGTGGAGTGGTGCGGGGAGGGGCGGGGCGGGGTGGGGCGCCGCGGCGCGCGCCCGGGTGCGGCCGGGCACTTAAGGTGCGTCGGCGGCCGGCGCGCGCCGCGGCGCCGCCGGTGATCGATCACGCCCCCCTACCAACCCCTCTCCCTACTCGCCCCGACTCGCCACCGCGCTCATCTGGCGCTTAAGTGGAGCAGTAAAATACGGCTGACGGCTGCGCATTATCGTCATACTATCTATGTGTGACCGACCGCATCGCGGTAATGGCAGTAGCTCACTTGTTATCGAAGGTTTTTTTTTCTCGTGAAACTAGGCAGAATAGAATTGAATAACCACGCGAAGCAGATAATGTTTAATACATTGTTAAATGAAATACTTAATGAAATATTTAAATTTAATGCCTGAATTTTAGCGACAATTTTAGTTTAATGATAATCCACAGAACTATTTTTTTTTTTCAACGGTTAATGAAGAACACATTATTTCCTGAAGTTTTCGAGAAAAAAGGTTCTTTGAACGTATTTCTTTTATGTTTAAAAAGAGTGTTGAAGGAGTTCACTTATATTGATCATATTAACTAGCAATATCACGTCGTAATTCCATGAAGTTACGCAACTGACAGAAATTTCATTCATGATTCTACAACATAACTCTCTGTACTATTATCCTATAAGACGCTCTGTACTACTGTCTATGATATTAATTGTAAAATGTACTCGCTGTTAGTTATGTGCCGGCCGTGCCGCAACTTCAGAACGAAAGAATTAATTTGTGGAGTGCGATACTCTCCGGTAACACTGAGTATTCACAGATTGGTCAAAGCCGGAACTGGGCTGTAGGGCCATTGGAAACAAAGGAAATAACATTTTGATTGTTATTTTTAAACATATTAGCAGCTAACGACCACTAGTTCTCTCTCAAAGGCAACCCATAGTAGAATAAGATTTCTGCAATATCTATTAAAGAAAGAACTATAAATGAAGTTGAAATCTCAAGGCTTTCAAGAATATTGAATCTTAAGGGTTCCAAAAGCTAAGAATCGAGTTATAAGTGAAGACTAGAATCTACCCGAATTGTACTCGATAGAATGGAAACAACAAAAAAACATAGTTTCGTTATAACTCCAGAGTATTGTTGTCTCACAGACACAGCTGAAAAAGATAAATCCAGACATGGTCAAGAACAACGTGACAGTAACCAGTCGTAATTTTATGATTAGATCGTATCTTCTCTGCAAAGATTTCTGCGATCGTAAAGGGACAAACTTCCTTCTAAAGTGCAACGAGGACAAAAATTAGATTTCGAAACTTCGTAACTCGCGATTATCTCGAGAAAAGAACATTGCTCGCGGGAAGCAACTGGTAGTGCGGGTCGCGGACTCGCTTCCCGGGAGGACGCAGTCTGGTACTCGCGGCCGTCGAACGGGAAAGAGCGCGAAGAGACAGGAGGGCGGGGCAGAAGGGAGAGGCGAGGAATGTCCAGCAGGAAATGAGTTCCAGCGCGCGGTCGAGGGAGGGGCTGAAGCGGGCCGAAGCCTCTATAAAAATAATGGGGACTTCACGCCGCGTGCGCCAGCCACGGTCACGAGGCGGACAACAGGCGGGGAGATCGAAGCGGGGCGCGGAGGGGGCGCGAGTAAGTTGAAATCCGAGTAGGAGGTGGTGATGAAAAAATGCTGATGTCATAAGGGAGGGATGGAAAGGACACATCGACTTTTAGTGAGATCACACCCAGGTCTACGAAGTCTCACGGCAAACTGAGGACTAGCAAGGAGAGCACTAGAAAGTATACATTGAAGGCGGGGCAAAAAAAAATAAGAAAGAGGAAAGAACGCAAACAAATGGACGATGAAGAAAGACGCACTGGAGAGAAACAAGGACAGGGAAGGAGGAGGGAGGGAAACAGAACAAATGATGAACAGAGAAAATGATGAGAATAATGCGAGAACATTCCAATCTGGCAGAAACAAACGGCCGAGAAAACAAGGGTGAAATAGAAAAGATAAAATACAGAAGAAGAGATAGGAAAAAACATGGACCATGTTGTCTGAATATCATTAGAAAAGAGTTATAGAATGGATCGTCGGTATTTTGGTGCATAAGAAAAGAACCAGTCCGCACCGGAAGGGGCCTGCGTCGTATCGTGGCCGGCGGCAAAGACGGACGTGGGGCCGCCGCTAAGGACACGGAAGAGAGTGAGGAGGGCGTCGCGGGCGTATCATGTGGCGGGGACAGCTGAGGTCCATGGGCGGCGGGACGGCCGTGGTCGCGGCCCGAACCCCATTAAAAGTTTCGCGGACGGGTTTTGTCTCCATGAGGCGCGCCGGGCCCCCGTGGGCCACGCGGAGGTGACTTCTTCGCCACCCACTCCCTCCTCCTCCACCCTCACTCCTCGCACCCTGTTCTGGTCGACCCCAGCGGCCGCCGCAATTCGAAGCGAAGCCTTGTAAGGCGGCATATCCTCCCTCTTCCCGGTGGCTCTCATGCGACACTTCTAGTCCTGTGAGTTTCAGAAACAACTGGCGTTAGTTGATCCGTGAAAACGAAAATTCTGTTTTAAAAAGAAAGCTTTAACTCCTGTGCCTATGCTATTTTAAAATTATTTTCTATAGACATCAACTAATGATATTTTCGTGGCTTTGAGCCTTTGAGAATATATGAACTTCTTTTGATTTCAATATTTCGTAAAAATATAATTTAACATTAAAAAGTTTAAATAGGTACCAGTGATATATGTACAAGAAGTTCTAAATACATGTTTAATGTTTATTAACGAAACATATTTAAATAATCTCTTAACTTTAATACAATTGCGCTCGTAACACTATTGAAGTATTTTATCTATTTTGAGATGAAATATAATGATTTACTCCTCTCAAAATAATGTCTATCATTCATTTTATTCAAGTTCTAAGAATGACGTAATATTACTTTAAAACACGGTGCAATCGGTACCTCCGAAACCACTTGTGACAAATTTGACCGTTCTTAATCAGTCGTCAACGCTTCCCCTCCTTCAGGCATCTCCGCCCTTGCGGTCGTCGCCGGCTTGCGGTTCCCGCCGCCTTCCCCGCCAAACCCCATCACTCTGTCGTCACACGCCCCTCTTCCCCTCCGGGCGCGACCGCAATCCCGTCGTCCGGGCACGCTCGCGCTGTCCGGCAACGCCCGCCCCTCCCCACCCGCAACCCGCCGGGCTCCGTGCATCATTCAGGACCGGGGCGAGACGCGGAGGGCGCCCGCGCAAGTGATTATAAAGTTTTAATGCCCGCGAAATAGTAAACATTAGACGCGCCGTCGCGCAGAACGCCCTCTTCGCCTCCCTTCTCGTCCTCGCCCTGCAGGCTTCCCCTGCCCTCAGAGGTCAGTGGCGCGGCGGCCGCAAACAGCTTCCCCGAAATCCGCCCCCGCCCCCCCGCCGGCGCTCCTGGCCCCGGCGCGCGCCACCCTGTTACTATCTCCGCTGATGGTTTAACTCCCCCGCCCCGCCCCCGCGCCAGGCTTCGTAGGACCCCCTCCGCTGCCGCCGCCCTTCGTACTTACGCCCTCTTGCCTTCTAATCCTTCTTGAACCTTCGTGTTACGTCTAGCACACATTTATTCAAACTTTGCACTATACAACATATCTTAGAATTTAGAATTCTATAATCACTAATAACAATTACTTGTTCATAAGGCTTGTTTCAACAAAGAATTTAATTCTTCAATAAATTACCTGACAGTTTTTTCCCCAGAACAAAATGAATTTGTTCTTTCTAGAGGTGAATCTTCAATACACGCAAATAGAGTTTAGAATCCTACTTGTGAATATTTCTATCTGTACTCACCAACGTTGGGTGTAAAATATCGATGTTCGCTGTTGGCATCCAATATTACTCAATTCGATACTTCTAATTACGTTTTACAGGTTAATCATTCAATACTTCCTGTACTTTCTGTAAAGAATGATCTAGCTCAACGAAATCAGGATCAACCTAATTATGTTTTATTTTATTCAAGTGCGAAGACGATTTTTAATGGCCGATAATATGCTATTACGGAGCCTCTTTATCACCCGAAATAAAAAATGTTTAACATTCGCCTACCAATGCCATTCTGGAACGCGGAGAACAATTTGGGGAAGAGGTCAACGACAGTCCACAGAATGAATTACAATATTGATGGGTATGAGTAAGAAGAAGAACATCCTTTTAGTAATATATTTCAATCACTTTCTGAGCATTTATGTTATATGTTTCTGTTTTGAAGGTATGGCGAGAACATACATTTTAAACATTGCCTGTACCTGTCATTTTTTCCGCAGAGACAGAGATGGCTTTTGTGTGTGTTTTACATGTAAATTAATATTCATTATGTTGCTCCGATTGCACAATTGTTCTCTACACCGGCTGACACTACAATAAGATTTGAACATGATAATGGGCTCGCCATGTTCCAAGAGATTGCCGCAGTTTCCAGGAAGCGATGACGCATGGCGTCGTTTTCGATAAAAATATATAAGATAAGCTTTGAAAGCCAAAAATATCACTACGGGTTCCGACAGGTTCTACGGAAAATTAAAATCTGAACCGCTTACCTAATCAACGATGTAAAAAAACGCATACGTTATGGACCATCCTTGATTCTCTATTGGCATGCGATTGTTAATCCTGTACGTTCTGGGTAGCGGCGCAAGCGCTCCTGATGGGAGCGCAGCCTAGGACTACTATTTGTTCAGATGTAACTTTACCTATTTTTACTTTCTCGCTACCACTTACACAGTAGAAAGAAAGTTATGTAATGCTGTGCAAAAAACGATGACTTTTCGGCAGAAAAATTCTTATTACAGAGCCCTATATAGGAAAAGTGGATAAATTCAGTTGCTAAATTGAGAAACAATATCCTCTAACATGTCCATAATCCGTGTTTTGTGGGTCATTGATACCGAAAAATCCAATGACGGCAAAACGTCTGTTTGTCTGTCAGTCTGTCCGTCCGTCCGTCCGTCCGTCCGTCCCTCCATTTGTGAACACCACTAGCACCTAAACCGTTGAGCGTATTTTCTCCAAAATTGACCCTCCTCGAGCGATGTGACAGACATCGCGGTCTCCGGAATTTGAAACCGATATTTGAATATTGAGAGAGCTACTTTACATGAAGCCCCTGGGACATTTTCAAAGTTCTAGAAAAAAAATGACTCCACCGTTTTTGAAACGATTTAGTTTTCTTATTGGATAGCGTAAAGGACGTTTAAGAAAATAGAGTAGGTATCACTATCGTTAAAAACCGTAATTTTTCGAAAATTGCATAAATTCAAAAACTTTTCGGCGTCTTCCTACAGCTATAATTATGAAGACAGATATTTTTCTCAGCTTGTCTTGCAATTCCCCAGTATCCATTGCTGAGTGGCGATGAGAAAGCTCATTTTTAAGGATGAAAAGACCAAAATACTGCGTAGTCTATGTGCTGACCACCTTTAACCAATTACCGCATGGCCGGGACGCCGCTGGTACGTCTTGACCCCGTCACAGACTGTTATGCCAGTACAGAGAGACAGATGTATTTAGGCCAACCTTCTTAGTCGATTCCAAGAAAAATTGAACGTTTATAGATGTAACCGCTTAAAAGAGGTGGCCTTTTCGACAGGTCTCACTGTACCACTCATCACTCATTTTCGGATCCAATGTAAGGAGTATCTGAGTTTCCTCTACTGAACAAATTTATTACTTGAATTAAATTACTTGTAATATTACTTGAATGAAATTGAAATTCATGAGGACTTGCATTTATGTACCTCTGTAGATTCACCTATAATCCACTTAATTAATTGACAAGTCTAATGAACGGACCGGTAGCGGTAGCTCAGTGCATCAACTGATGTCACTGCAGCGCCTCTAACCGGGAGGTCCTAGGTTCGAGTCCTGACGGCGGCAGGATTTTCGACACTAGCTTTTCAGCTAGGTCGAATTCAGCTGCTGTCTGGAGGAGAATTCTAGCGGCCGGCTGCTCTGATCGGTAGTTTTCCGTGGTTTCTCCGATCAACACCAGGCGAATGCCGGAGCAGTAACCTAACAAACGGGCCACGGACCGCGCGCGATCTGTCCTTCCTCTTCCTTGTCCTATCCTCTTCCCCTTACACACACACTTACACTAACATGCACTACACTACCACATATTCCGGGAGACCGGTCGGGAGCTTAGAGCTTGTCCCGACTGGGGCGGTGCCCCGTTGGTGGGAGAGTCCTGGTTAGGGGGAAACCCCACTAGCCGACGGTAGGTCGGCGCCGGATCTCGCCATCCAGCGGGGGAAGATCACCGTCATCTCCCGAGAAAAAAACATGCACTACACTCACGGGACTAATGACCTAAGCAGTTGACGCGCCCGGAAACACGAAAAAATCAATCAATCTAATGAACGGAGCTTTCTTAAGCTCGCGACATCTCGTAATCCGAGACGACGACCGCCCCTGCTCGGCCTTGCGACCCTCCCCGCGCCGGCGTGCTTCACAGCCCGAGGCGGGCCTCTCGCCGCTCGCAAAGCACGCCGCCCTTCGCTCAAGTTTGTGGAAACAGCAATAAAATAATTTATGGTTTCACTCTCGGTTTTCTGGAATCTATTTATAACGTCCTCACGCTACTTGTCGTGCGCCATGCCTTATTCATAAAACGGGGCAGGACGACCGGCCCTTTACAACGCGTCGCTGAGCAGCGGCTGCCGAAGGGGAAGCAGGAGTCTTACTAGCCGACGCAACGGGAGCCCAGACGACCTACGCCCCCGCAACAGGGTATTTTATTCCTCCCATACTTGTATACGAAGGCCAATAAAATTATCGAATTACGGGATTTACACTTCCCTTTACTACCTGAAAGGGATTTATCCCTCACCCTATATTTATAACGGGGTAACATTTCATTCAATATTAATTTACCATTTCCTTCCGAGTTGAAGACTTACAGAATATCACATTATTCCGGTGGTGTGATGAGAGATCTAAAGGAGAAATATCACTTTCAGCTAAGAGATACTTGGGAGCAGATCAGAACCATCTCTGATGATGTACATGTTTTAAAAAAGAAAACACTGGAATGAAGCAGAGATGGTACGCTGTGACTGACAAAAATAGATTCTGTGATTAGAAAGAACAAATATACATCTATCCATTTATTTAACTTCAAAAAACACTTAAAAACTATGTGCGACGTACTATGGTGAGAAGTGTATTCTGTGCACATTTCAGGTGTTGAAGAAGCATAGGATAAGAAAATACGTGAGCCAGGCGAAGCGGAACGCGAGAGTCTAGGTTGAAGAAATTGCATGCTGGACAGGAGGAAAGTTTTAGTTGGCTTAGCCACAGCGCTGTATCGGAGAAACGAGAGGACAGAGGAGGAAGTAGTACTTTGCAGGTGGACGAGTGGAAAGGAGGAAGGGAGATACAGAGAAGAGTTGAAAAGGGCGAGAGCAGATGAGGACGCCGGGGGAGATGACAGCAGATGGGCAAGCTACGTCGTTCAACCCAGTGCACCTAGCGGGTTGATTTATCGAAGGCGGGAAAGAGTTGCAGTAATGAGATATAACAGATACACATCGGATATTATAGACGTTGAAAAAACATAGGTTAAGAAAATAAGACAATACATGAGCAAGCGGGGGCGTTGATACTGAACGCGAGAGACTAGGCTGAAGGAAACACATGCGGGACAGGAGGACACCGTTTTAGCTGGGTTAGCTACGGCGCTGTGGCGGAGAAACATGACGACGGACTGGGCGACAGTACCCTGCAGGTGGTTGAGTGGAAGCTGGAAGATAATAGGAGAAAGGAAGAGGGCGAAAGTAAATGAGGACGCAAGGGCTGTGATACGTAGCGGGGCGCGCGGGGTCGTACAACGCTTTGCACCCAGGGGGCTGATTTATCACGGGCGCAAGATACATGCAGTGATGCGAAAGAGCAGATATAATTGTAAATTGCAGGCGTGGAATTACATAGGTGAAGAAAATAAGATTATGTGAACACCAAAAGGTCATCGTTGCTAAACGCGATAGTCTAGACTGAAGAGGAAAACGTATGCGGCGTGGAAGGAGGAAACGGTTTTATCTGGGTTAGTCGCGGTGCTGTGTCAGAGAAACGAGAGGACGGAGGGAGGAGCCACGCCGCGCAGGTGGACGAATGAAAGCTCGAAGATACGCAGGGGAGGGGAAGAGGGCGAGAGCAGATGAGGACGCAGGGGGCGATGACCCGCAGCTGGGCGGGCTGGGGCGGTCAACGCTGTGCACCTAGCGGGCTGATTTATCGCGAGCGCGAGGCACAGCAACAACGCGGCCGCTGGTTTAATTAAAACAGTTGCCGCCCGCCGATGCGAGCGGGGCAGGAGGGTGACAGCAAAGGCAGACGTGTACTGTGAATGGCGGCGGGGCGGGGATGAGGGATGGAGTATGGGAGAGCGAAGCCAAGGTAAGCGCTGTACTGTAAATAAGCATTTCCCGAAAGTTTTCACTGAAGTAAATAAATGGGTTGAATTAATGAAGAAATCGAGTAAGAAGGAGGATTAGAGAAATGGAAGGAGACATCCTTTTTGAATGCGCTGCAAAGATTTTTTCCTCTCACAAAGTATATACATTAACAATTTCCCATATACGCAGAAATCGAAAGAAAACCAGGCAGCATCCTGTCTAATTTTTGGTGATGTAAGTATAGTGTTGTTAGGTACCCAGCAACTAAGGGAAAAAAAGATAGTTTCAGTTTATCTGTTGAATTGTGTATCCGTATATACTACACTATGTTATTGCAGTATTCGTAATGACTGATTTTGTAAAAATATTTAATTGCAGTGTTCTAGGGGAGTATAGTATTTGTGTTCTCGATCAGTACGCGTGCTACTTTTTGGCAAATCATTGAGCGGTTCTGTTCAAAGGCATTTTTGAAGATATAGACCTCTAGTTAAAATATTATTTACAAAAGTTGTATGCAATATATTTATAATCATACATTTCGCAAGTTCCCTAAGAAACAGTTGATATTTTTGATAATTCAGTAGAGAAGTCTAGAGAAAAATCAGTTGTCAAAAAATTTAAAATCTCGAACCGACACATTTTTCTTACGTCTAATATTGTCATTACACAATTAGATTAATTATTTTCTACACAAGATTCTACAAAACAATGATATACAGCTTCATATTCAAGAAATTACTGTTTTCAAATATGAAAAAAATCGTTTCGAGAATATCTCAGTAATAAAAAAGAAAATAATCTTGATTATTTTCGGTAAATAAACCGCATTGCAACAAAAGTTAAATCGGGAATGCTGTAAAAAAAATTAACAAGAATTATAAAATAATTTTAATAAAGTAAAATGTAGATCAGAAACGTTGCGTTCTCCAACGCTAAGATGGCATCACTGCTATGATTTTGCGCGTGAATTTCCAACGCAACAGGAAACGAACCCGAAGCCAAGAGTGAAGTTGGGCTCGTAAACTTTCGTTGGGTCCGCGGAACGGAACAGGGAAAGGTCCGAGGCGAAGGTTCAAAGAGGCAGGCCGGAGGAGCAGAGCAAACTACTGACGACGCCTGGAGGCTGTCCGAGTTCTTGGGCAGAAAGTGAAGGAGTGGACGCGGGTGCGAGCGAGGCCAAGAAAAGAGGATGGGTCGCGGGGGGCGAGGCCAAGGCGAGAGGGTGCAAGCGTGGGCGAAGGGGGAAGGGGGTCTCAAAGGCGCGGGGAGTCGCAGGCGTGGGTGGAGTTGGAGGGGACAGAGGCCGAGTGGGTTGAGGTGCAGGAGATGGGATGGGTGTGAGGCCTTCGGCGGCCAAAGAGGAACGGAGTGAGATGTGTGAGGCTGCGTGCTGGCTAGAAGTCGACCTCGAGAATCCAAGGAACCTGACAGGCGGATATGGGGCAAGGGAGTGATGGCGAAGGGCCAAGGGATGGAGGTTCCAACCAGCTTTCGGACATAGAGAAGCTCCACGGTTTATCGTTTTCTTCGTATATTATTATTATTATTATTATTATTATTATTATTATTATTATTATTATTATTATTATTATTATTATTATTATATGTTTGGTATTCTTTTGAACTTTACTGATGATCCTGAATAGATGGCCGCACAGTTACAAGAAATATTGAATAATGAATAAATGCAAAGCAATAATGAATAAATTGTGTAGCTAAACCTGTGTAGTATTGGTAAAGCAAGAAAGAGAGATTGAACAAATAAGAAAATAAAATATGGATAAAATTGAGAGAGAAAATTATTGAGAGGGGGACGAAATAAGATAAAATTTAAATAAATATTTCAACTCAAAAGAAAATATTTTACAAGATTTTTCAACACTCTTGCGTGGGAAATTTTATAATATTGCAATTTATATACATTCTAACACATCTCAGCCATCGCTAGTAAAACTCATTACCAATTGTAGCACATGAAGTGCGAAAACTAATTATTTGAAAGCTAATACATTTATACAAAATCAACAATCCAAACCCGCCTTCCATGCTGCGAGAAACATTATCGCCCAACAGTAAGAAGCTAATTCTCGTATGAATTTCAAATTTCTGTGACGTGCCGTTGCCATTCGGGTTTTGCGACCCAATAAGAACTCCGTCACTATTAGAATTTCTACCTATTTACGTAATTATGGCATATTTGCAAAAAAGCTACAACAGCACATACATTTCGTCTTATCTGTAACATACGTGGTATTCGTATTATGTATTGTAAGTTGTATCCAACTACCTCTTCAAAAACCTCGAAAAAATGAGAAAAGCCCTGAAAATTTGAATTTGTAATTTTCAAAAGTTTAGAGGTTTTAATGATCGGTCTTATACGGTATTTGTAAGCATACGTTTCTCTATTCGAAGGAAGCATACTAAGAAAATATATTCCTTTGTATTGACGGCAATGTACTTTCTTCACATTGACATTTTAGGAAATTTCCCCCAAAGTAAGGAAAATTAGCCGTATTTGGAAAAAATGAACATGAGATGATTTAAAGATCTAATCCTGATGCATTGATTTCACTGAGAAAGAAATCCCAAGCTTCGTTACTAAAAACGTAAGACATGTTAACAATAACATTTAAATGTTTCATCATTTAACTCAGATTTACACGAAATCTACAATCTACACATCGTATTTGTAAAAACATTTATATTAACTTATTGGATTATCTATTGTAAATAGATTTCATTACTTAAAAAGTCAATCATCAATATTGAAGTTCTGCAATGTTATTTTTTCGCAATTTTCGACAATACAGGGAGTTCATAGAAAATGGAACCAACGTCATTTCATATCCTTTCCTCCAACCTTTGCTCTATTAGAGAAAAAAATTAAAAAGAATGTTCAAGCCATTTTTGAGAAACATTTTTGAATTGTCTATTTGGACTCAAAATTATGCAAAACTACTCATATATTTGAAACTTTGTTCGTGATCTTAATTAAAGATCAATATTTGAAGAACACATTTCATTCAGGAAAAAATCTCTATCTTTAATACTGTAGTTTGCTTTAACTGAGGAAAAAAATAATAAAAAAGTTTAGGACCAGTTTTGAGAAATCTTTCAAAATGTTCGTCTCCGTGTAAAGTAGTCACAAAAATCCAAATATCCGTTTCAAATTTGCAGGGCCTCGAGTTCAGCCAGATCGATCGGGGAATGTCAATTTTGGAGAAAATCGTCTGAAAGGTTTATGCGCTAGTACAGGCAGACGGGACGAATAGATGGACAGACAGATATCGCAATCTCCACAGGATATACACAGATATTAGCGTTATAAACGCTTGCTCCCCAAATGTCGTCCTTGCTGCGGTTTGTTCTATCACATCAGGGTTGAAGAAATGACTACTTCAATTTGTTTGTATTGTAATTCACTTAACTTAAATATTCTTAATGAGTACCTCACAGTATGTAATAGTACATACTGTGAGGTACTCATTAAGAATATTTAAGTTAAGTGAATTACAATCCACAGACAGAGAAAGTACTATATGCAAAATTTTCCTGTCAAATACTGGGCTTGCGTTAAAGAGCACCATTGGCACCAACCTCAACGTGATATTGCCCACATGATTTCGCCCCGCTGAATATGTTAATGTGTTGCACAGCGGTCCGAAAGAGCGAGTAAAAGGATGCAGCTTCTCTATCAGTTTCTTCTCTCTCTCTCACTCTCCCCTCAAAAATGTAAATATATTTTAATAAATTCAATAGGGACGCGAACTCCGGTGGGTGGCTTCCTACATAACTGAAAATGCTTATTCACACACATCCATATCATGCTAAAGCTCGCACTATGCTTATAAACAAGGCGGTTGTAATTCGAGCGATTTTTATGACGAGTCTTGAATGTATGGATATTCATGTTTAGGATATTCATAAGATTTTATATTATTAATTTTTATGCAACAGTATGTCAAAATGTAACAGTTTTTGAAAAGCACCAGATGCTTTTATACGAAATATCACTTAGTTCAGACAATAAATAAATTTAAATTAAACATCATAAAGTAACCTTACCAAAATCACGATATTCTGCACACCGCTTCTTTATTAGTGCCATTATTATTAGTACACAAATACTAACAGCTATAATTCGGTGCATTTTCCGGATTGACTAACAGCAATGCAATTCGGCAAAAATCATACACATCACTCTCTCATTGCTACAACTTCCACATCTATTCACGACTCTCGGACTTGGAGTTTATCAGTTGTAAGTCATTTATATCCACACACAACACACACACAACACATACACAACACTGGCACTGTTGTGAGTGAATTGTAAATCCTATTGACTGCCGGGCTCCCATCTTCTGCTTCAAAAGAGAATGCTTTGCCTAATTTGACTCGTTGAAAAGTGATGATAATTTTAACAGTGCAGCAGGATTAAGCTGCATGGGCTTGAACTAGAGCTTTAATTATTTCATTATTACTACTAAATAAATGTCAGGAGAAGTAAGACGACAATAATTCTAAAATAAAATTCCTGAGAGTTACGAATTACAATTCAAATTGGAGCAGGCAGAGATTAATTCACCCTGACGATGTGATCCTAAATTACACTGATTTTGATAATCACCAGCATACATATTTTAAAAATGCGTAGGCCGCCTCACGACAGTCAGTCAGATGTACATACAAGTTATCACAGATACATTTTTCTCAAATGAAAATGTTTTATTATTAGGACATTTGGTAGGAAATTTATACTTCTGTTTTAGAACCCGTTGTACAATGCTACCGATGTTGCGGACATTATTATATTTATATTACTTCATTCATAACTATTGTGTGTACGGGCGATTAAGAATTGTCCAAATCATACTCCATAAACTCCAAGATTTAGATAATTTTCAGTGGAGTATCTAAAAGGACGGGTGAGACCAAACCAATGTTTGGTGGATATTTTTTAATTAATTATTGTATTAAAACGTTTCGTTTGTTTCACACCATTACAAACTGCTGACATGTAGATTATGCTCAACCAAGATTATTTGAATATGTTTCAATTTTGTGACTACAAAACATTTTATCTCTTGAAAAGGGGTTCCGCATAGCATCAGAAACATTATGGTCAAAAGAACTAAAATGAAATAAAAATATCTAACTCACACTAGTTTGTTCCTGACCCATTAGAGACTTTCAGACTCTTAATCAAAATTAATAATTACCATGTAGTGACATTTCTTCCCAACAGAACCCACGACACACTTCAGTAGAGAAAACCACGCTTTGTCCCTCCGAAGGCAGCGAGTTGAAGAAAAGATAATCGCCCAACGAAGAAACGGAGACGGAAGTTCCGTCAATGAGAAGGCGCAACGGGAGGGCGGACAGAATCTGCTCCGGGCTGCGGCGTTTTGCAACGGTACCTTTTCCACCCAGCCCGCCCCCTCTAGGCGAACGGCCGGATCATTAAGCCTGGATTTACGGCCGTGTTTAATTAAAATCTTTAGGCGAGCGTTCTCGAGTCGGACTCGGCATTAATACGGCGCGGGCCTAGAGGGCACGTACGCCGGCGCTACCTGCCGCCCGCTCCGCTGCAGCCCTTCCTCCCACGCAGCGGATTCGCCGCGTCCCGCCACGCCCTCCGCCCCGCCCACCTCGCCCACGATGCGCCGCTCGTAGCATACGTAATGAGCGCCGATATTACTTTAAATAACATTAAACTAATTGCAATTACACGGGGATCCGCCGCCGGGATGGCCGGCCCCGAACCGAACCGTGTAATGCCACGCGCCGCCACCGCTACGCTCCAAGTTTTATTAAAACTCGAGCGAGCGTGCTGTGAGCGCTCGCGTGGCGCTGTGAAAATGTAATGATCTTTGGGCATCCTCTAATGCCGGCCCGGGGTCGCCGGCTCCGCTCTCGCCGTGCGCGAAGCGTTTAGCGCTCGGATGTAATCGCGAATTTGCGTTGGGGCCGCAGGGCGCGTTTTTACGCGCGTGCGAGCAGTAGGGGTGGAGGATGAAGGGGGCCGGTTGTCCCGGAACAGTCGAACAATTCTGGGGCCACGCGAGTGAGCCGCGGGTCGCGCGCGCACCCACTTTGGCGAACGGTAATTTGCGGTGGCGGTTTTTCGGTAGAGGGATGGGATGTAGGTTCTTCTGTCATACTTCCTCGCGTTGAATGTAATTACCAAATACAGTAAAGTCTGTCTAAGCTGGAATCGATCGAGACAAAAAACCGGTTTAGGAAGGATTCCGTTTTATGTATGGTTGTCCATTTTTATGACACTTGTGATATTGACGTTTCTGCCCTGAAAATAGTAAATTACAAGACTTTATTTTAATTATGAAAATAATGTAACGTATTTAAGTAAGAAATCACCGGTAAATTAATAATAAAAATTTCACTGACAACGTCTGAGTTGAAAAATACACACCTTACAGGCTACATTCGGACTGCTTGCTGACTCAACGCATAATGCGTCACAACTCAGTACTATGACTTTCTGATACCCTTGCAATGTGTATCTGGTCGAGGGATTATGATTTTCATTGTGAGTGAGGGAGAGGCGTGAATAGAAGCCACGCCCTACACCTTCCCACGCTTAGAGAGTCGGGAGAGAGGGACTTCCCCTACGGCCTACACCTTGAGACACAAGCGACCCAAAGTCGAATTCTATTTTAACAGCTGAAGCCCCTCTCCTTCAATGTCCGGTTGCCACGACTAAATCACATGTTACAGGAATAGAGAATTTAAAACAAGCTAGCAGATGCATTCATTTCATTAAGAACATCTCGCATTTACCAATTGCATTAAATTCACTGGAATTCCGTTTTATAAAGAATTCCCCTCCTGCAGAACATGAAAAATCATTCCGTTTCCGCGTGGAGGAGATTCGATTCAATGCTGTGTAGAATGCCATTTAACTTCACGGGCCGGAGAAATTTCCGTGTTAATGCAGGTTTCCAGATTATACAGGTTTCGGTTTCGACAAATTTTACTGTAATATATTTAATTTCATGTTTGAGGGAAAATGTTAATTTTTTTGTTGAAATCTACGAAAAACATGTTTCTTAGTTTGTATCTTTGATCTAATTTTAAACAACGCGCGCTTTTAAGCGATGTGAACCGATTTATTCGCTCTGAGTAGGAACTGTCAGTCTATCCTTTCGTGTGTTAATGGTCCGTATCCCACAGCGCTCGTGCGGCCAAAATATTTTTTTTTTAAACTATACAGAACAAAGGAGATTGTCTTCCTCTCTTGCGTTGCTAACTACAAGCATCTCTTCCAAATATTAACACTTCACGGTATGTGGTTGTTGTAGGAGGTCCGGACTCATCCGGATGTGGCCAGAGCAGCTAGTTGGTGCACAGTGTAAATCTCACAATGTATGCCATCAGAAGCTACTGTGAACGCGCCAATAGAAAACGAACCAATAGATCTTTCTTTATTTTATCATGCCAAGTCGATACATGTAATATAATTTGTTGCATATTATACGGAAGTTGTTTTTGGAATTTATTTCTGTGTTTTTCCCTCTCAAGAAAAGTGGACAAGACGACTCTGATAATTTCGAAGGTGAAGATACTCGAATTAAAATTAATTTGCTACTAGAAGAGTTTATTCTGAAAGAGTTTACGCGGACCTCCTTCCATTCCATATATATATATATATATATATATATATATATATATATATATATATATATATATATATATATATTGACGTAACGGGGTGCGCGCGCGGCGTCGTGGTGTTCGCCGAGCGGCGGGCCGTACTTCAAGGTTTGCAAGATACTTTTAATTGATACCTCCTGTAACGGAAATCGGGGACCGGGGGGGGGCGGAGTTCTTGACCAGGTTGCTCCCACGCTTCCAAATGCAAACCAAGTGCGATTTTTAAAAGAAAAACCAAAACATCCTTTAATGGACATTAACATCTACAAGAAGTATGGTCACGTTTGCTTTTGTGAACCATTTACCGCGAGAGGCCTCTCCGTCAAAATAAGACACAAAGATTACAAATCATACAAAAAACAACAAAACTTAATTCTATTTACAACTGTACAATTATAGTTCTACAGCCGCGGCTCCTCCTGCCCTACGTTCAACAAAGTCATCACACAACAATGCCCAAAGAAACAACCCATAACCTAGACGCGGTATCTCGGTACAGTACTTATCGTGCGTCATGGGCCCGCCACCGTGCCACCTGCCACGGTCCGTAGGTCACCAGTGTCTCCAAAAAAAGGTCGTGTCCCCGACGCTGATAAGCGCCGCTGCCACAGTCCGCCGCTCCAACGCGCGGCCTGTCTCCGCTCCACTCCACACTTAATGCCGACTCCTAACTATTTACCGACACTCGCTGACTTGCTTCCAAGCACCTCTCCACTCAACACTTTCACCAAAATTATCGTACGCAACGGCGCGGCTCACTGCCTTCACCCCCCTCCGACTTTGCCTACCGTTCACCTCCAACTCTCTAGCGACACACCTCAGGTCGACCCCAACCCTGCTTCACTCCCCTCCTTTCTTACCCCACTTTCACTTTCCCCCTTTCACTGCCCTTCCGCTACGGCCTATACTGCCGCCTTGGGGGGGGGGGCGGAACCACGAACGGCGGCTTCGCGGAGAAGAAATATAAAGAACATCTTATTTATGTGAGCCGACGGAGAAGCAATTGTCATTGAAAAAGATTTACCTAATTAATAGCTTACAAAACAAAAACAACTAAAGAAAACTTTTTGAGATTACGTCACATTTTTCTAATGAAAAAAACAAACTTCATCAAGCTATTTCAATGAGATAATTTCTGAGAAGTTCTGTGAGATTATCAGTGTAATATTACTTCTGATAAATTTTACTTTATTATTTTACGTGACTAATATATGTTTTCTTCTCAGAATACAGCTATCATCGGGATTATACTAATTACACTCAAGGGTTTGCAGAGGTGATGACGTCGAGCAAAACTAACGTGTAACCAGAGGAACAGAAGTGAGGATGATGTTTATTCCTGCAGTGATGGGACTCCAATGAGAATGCGCAGCCCCACTTAGAACGAATGATCAAAGAACAAATAACAAGAAAATACTATTACAGTTCAATTTCCATTGCCATTTTCAAAAGTAAAATGCAATAATTAAAAGCTGGAAGAAATCAAACGAATTTGCAGCATAAAAGATCGTGCTGACGGGAGGTTAAAACTTTAAGTGGCAATTACGTAGGATTTTTTTCATATTTGAAGAATTTTGAGTATAACTATGGGTTTTTCGATCTGATGTTAAAAATTCGGTACACTAAGTTTAAATTTGTTAACCAGAAAACTATGGTAAAAACAAACATTTGTCAATATTGCACTTTTTTACGTATGCCGTCCGATCTTAGCGTATGGCACCGCTTGTGGAGCTCCAACGAATGAATGGGCACGCATTCGTTCACATTTTCACACGGAGTAAAAGCAAAATTCACTACGTAGGGCCGTTCTGAATTTTGATACTGATACTGAATGCGTATTTAACGAATTCTGAAACAGAAGGGTATCAATTTAGCAAAGGACGCAAAGCTACAATGTTGGAAAATTGGATAGTTATACTAAAAATTCTTCACAAATAAATTAATCTTCGTAAATGCCATTTCAAATCTCAAGTTTCTGTCGGAACATGTTAATATTTTACATATTGATTTTTTTGGGTCTCTTTCTCGCTTTTTTGAAGAAATTTATTTAACTTTTTGGGATGAATTAAGAAATTTTAATTCATTGAAAACTGTCTTTCTTCGTGACCAACTACCCACCATTTGCTTTTCGGTCGCATTCGCGGATAATCTCCTAGCACTTTAGTGCTAGCTGGTGCGCGCATTGAGAGGGCCTGAATTAGATCGTTTGCCGCTAGGCCCTGTTCTGAGAGCACGCGCACTCGGGCGATGGGCGAGACAGAATAGCGGGCGCGATTATTTATCGGCACCAATAAAGCGTGACAGTTAAGAGCACGCCGGCGACGGCGGAGACAAAAAAGGGGCCGTGACGGAGGCGCTGGCGGGCGGTTCGACTGACACATTTTATCGTCTCCGACTGACCGGAAAGCGACGCTCTTGGAAACAAGGCTCAACGGGACAGCCGGGGCTGCTGTTTTGAATTTCCAAGTGCGCGCTCGAGCAGGCCAATAACTTGGACGGCGGCGAGCCAAGCCGCCAAGCAGCGACGGTAAGAGGGGGAGTGTGGGGGGCCGGGCTCGAAGACGGTGAAGGCGGAGGAAAAGAAGGGGGTAGGAGCCGACGTCCGCGCATAAAAGATGATTACGGAGAAGCTCGGCCTGAGTTAGCGTTATGGGCTGTTACTGGATGCCGGAACGTTCTCGGTTATGGACCGGCGGAGTACTTGACATTTGCAGCCTCGACGGCCTGCGCGGTGACATACTTACGACCGGCGGACCCGCGATCTGCTGGTCACAGTCTGGCGACCACATACCCACACACTCGCTCTGCCACCCCTTCTCGTCTGTACAGTTTACTGGCTTTAATAAAATGGTTTGCCATTTTCCTTTGTATTATTCCTCATACTTTATTCTTCCCCACAGTACACATTCTCGATGGGAATTCTCTTTGTTTTTTCGCCCTCATCTTGCACTACACCGCACACACCCTTTAGGCAGAATACTCATATTTATTTTTCAGTATTCCACTTCCAAACTTTTGGTTGTCATCATGTTTCCAGCCAACATGTTTCCAGCTTGCATCCACCCTACTTTTGTTTAGATTCCTATTTACTAAATATAATTCAATGAAAATTAAAAGATATTTCTTCTCAAAAATCGCTCAGAATCAAATCCTTACTGAGGTACCTTATATTGGTATCCTTGATATTTATTTCTTAACCCGTGAAATAGCGAAAATATATGGTGAAAAATAGATAGCATGACCCTCTTTTTCAAAATAAACTAAAATATTTAAACAATTAGACTTTATATATATATATATATATATATATATATATATATATATATATAGAGAGAGAGAGAGAGAGAGAGAGAGAGAGAGAGAGGGAGAGAGAGAGAGATCGGAAATTTATTGATATTTCTGCAAGTTTTAAATTCTTTAGCGTTGTTGCTCTTGCTCGATTGAATCAAAATCTTCGCGAGGAGCAGAAGAAAATAAACAGTCTTTACGAGACGACTTGAACGAGAAAAATAAATGGACACTAGCTACCCTATAATAAATCTACTGGGATTAAAATAATAAAACTCTGGAGCGAAACGTGAAATTAAATTCCAACTCGATTTCTTGATGGCAGCCGGCAGGGTAGGGAGAGAAAAGCAGTAATAGGCAACAGAGCTCGAGATCAAAACACGTCGAAAACAAGGAAGATAGACTACAGTAATTTGAGACCCAAGCAGTGATACCATGAAGATGAAATGAAATATGGCCGAGATTAAGAACGACAAGGAAGAAAGAGGAAGAATTGAATCAAGGTTGAAAGTAGTGCTACAAATAACGAAAAGAGGTTTAAAATGTGAAACAAAAATATTCGAGGCGGATACGGCGAAGCTGCCAAACAATTCGTAAACAAGAAAGTGGAAAAGGTACGTAAAGTTTAAGAGAAAAACTCAATTAACAAAAAGAATTAAATGAGAGACTAAGAAAATAGCGAGGATAATTAAGAAAGAAACGCGGTATGTGCTCCGTTCGATACTTCACAGGTCATTTACTTGCTATTGATCGGAAAAAGCAGGGAAAACTACTGATCAGAGCAGACGGTCATAAGAATTCTCCTCCAAGCTGTTGTTCAATTTAACGCAACTGCGTAACTAGAGTAAAAACCGTCGGGAAACAAAACCTAGGACATTCCGACACGCTGCAGTCTCTGTACAAGTATAGCCAACACGTCGAGATGGCGGGCAACGTTACTAGAGCTTCTTCTTACTAGAGCTCGCGGGCGCAGCGCCCAGAGCAACTAGCGCGAGACTCAAAAGTAAGGGTTGTGCATATCGCTCCGGAGTGACGGTAACTCACCGGGCACATGGCCCATGGCAGATTTTGAGAAGTCAGTTGAAACCTATCGTCGTGAAATTTAGCTATATTAATCCTCATTTCCTCTAATAAAGGAAAGAAATTATCCAATAAAATGTAATAATACATCAATCAGTCAATTTTCAAATTATTACTCGATACTAAAATTAAAAATTTTTAATTGGAAGTATCTTGATTTTGTAATTATGTTTATTTAAGAATGCAATAATTGCATTGACTTTTTGCTTATTAGTGGTTTAATAAGCAAAGATTCTTGTGTGTTAAAAGAGCTCGTAATAAAAAAATGTTAACATACAGAGACTTTTTAAATTATTTCACATTATTGCTATACCCAACAGATTTTGCTTTACATCACAGCTCAACACTGAAGTGAACTTAACTGAACTGTATATACGTCATAGCCTGCATTATCAGTCGCTCACGACCATATGACTTAAAATAACATAAATACAAAATACAACAAATAATACTTAAATTATAAACAGATAACGCAACAGGAAAACAAAGAAAGAATTAGCTATTTTAAACACATTCCTTCTCTTTGGCCAAACTTTTTACACCAGACAGAATTTAAAAAGAAAATGATGACGGAGTAATAAATATTAAAGAATGTAATCATAATTCAAATTTCGGTTGTTTGAAGAACAAATTCAGCAAGCATATTTTCGAGTAAAGCCACTATTTCCCGCCTCGCACCCCTTCAGTTTGCGTGTGTATACCCCTTTCTGAATTTGGAGGGAAAGTGAGAGCAGAGTGAGGGGAAGTTGCCCGCGCTCCCAGAGCGTCGGGCGGGCAAGTAGCTCGTGCGTAGGCCAGCTATGGGGTGTAGAGGAAAGGGTTCGATGTACACGGCCGGTCTCCGACCCGCGCTCCCGACCCTCGGCGTTGGCCGGAGCCAGCTGGGGCGATCCGGAGGTGCACCGCTAACGGGCCGCCGCTTCTGCCGCCGCCATGGCCATTTTCCAATTGCGAGCGGAACCGCTTCTGCGGTCGGCGATGACCTCGTAATTGCGGCGGCCGCCCTGCCCGCGAGTACCTCGTCGGTCCACGACCTCGCTCCAGCCTCTGGGCCCACTAGCCTTAACCGCTTCCCTTCTGCTGTTCAGTATCCGCGCAGGAGTGACTCCGTTTCGTCAAATATACTGCACATAATAAGATATATCCGATGAAAATACTTAAATTTATAGGAAATAGTATCATTATCATTAGCTTTTTCTATCTTCATCTTAAGAAGTCTGCATTCTTTCCTGTGCTTTGCTTTCTTCAGCTCACTATATTCTCCTTTTTCCTGAATGTTCTCTAATATATGTTTTCATATTCTATTTTATCTTGCTAATGTTCGCAGATAACCTTCGAAATATTAGCACACCTGTCTACATCCTCGTAGTATCTAGAGAGCGTAGAACAATTTACATGGCTCTGATCGTGAAAAATTACTTCACTTACAGATATTCAGGTTTAAAACTTTCTTTGAATCACATTTGTATTAAAAAAATTGAAAATATTTACGGTTTTCTTACATTTTAAACAATGTTTTTGCGCTGGAACTTTCTCACTACACTAACGAAATAACGTAAATATTACAATACATTTAAAATTTTAATCCTTTATCGCAAGATAAATATATTTAAATTAGACTACTCTTGTGGTATTCAGCGCTGAACAAAACGTGCACCCCACAAGAGTAGAAAACAAGGGGATTTTAAATTATTTCATACGTCGCGCGGAAACAGCGCATAATTCCGCAAAGAAAATAACAGGAAAACAGTGTTTTATTAAAACTGTAGACGTGGCCGAAAGGTTACATCCAGACCGTTACCGGCGCAAACGGATATACAAAGGAAATTCCGCGGAAGAAGCCAAGTGATGCGATGGCGGCGCGACCCGCGAGCACGATCAAAAATTAAAATTAAACCTGTCGGCATCCCGACTGGCGCGGCGGGGGCAGGGAGGGGCAAGGCAAGGAGGAGACCATTAGTCACAGTCTGCGGCGCACGAGATAAGGGAGGGTTCGCGTGACACGTCCACGAGGGTAAACGCTGTGGCAGAAACATAATTTCCATAATCGTCTTTCGCGGTTCGCGGCCAGGTGATGCCGCACGGGCCGTCGGGCGGCCGGGCGCGCTGCTCGATGTGGCCTTGTGGAATAACGCGCAGCGCCGGGTCGCGAAGCGCGGGTGGTGGGATGGGGTGGGAGTCGTGTAAGTGCTTTTGCTGAGCTTAGTGGGGGATGTGATGTAATGGCGCATGTTTCGGGGGGGGGGGTGCAGCGGAATGGAATGTACTTAATGATGTGATGGGTTGCGGTGAGTTGGAACAATGTTGAGTATTTGTGTATGAGAAGTTCGGTATGGTGAGGTACAATGAGATGATAATGATCATGATGACGATGAGGAGGACGACAACCAGGAGGAGGATGATTATGATGCCTTCATATAAACTAGCTTAAAATGTAAAATCGTCTTGCGATGATGTTCTGAACGATGAATCGTATTACCCAAAAACGCGATGTTACAAGATGTAATGAAATGAGGTAATGCGCCTGGCGAGATGACACGAAAATTTAATCAGTGTTCTGCAATATAAAAAAAAGTTTTCGTACCAAAAAGCAAACAAACAAAAGTCCACACCGTTTAATCATCATGATTTTAATGTTTTATATGATTTTATTATGATCGATTTTCATATGAAAAATATAAATGTGAATTTTGCACGATTTTGATAACAGTCAGCGACTAACTTCAATAAAACAAATCAAATGAGCTTTTTTTCGTCGCCGAGAAAAAATAACATCTACTACAAACGAATTATTAGTTTTCCTCACAATTTTTTGTGATGCTTTTAGCTTCATTTGTCAAAAGTTTATTGTAAAAAACAGTACGGCTGAATATTTTGTTCCCACACATCCCCATCATGCATATTTTTAAATGTACAAATAAAAAGTTACAATTCTTTCGTAAACTAGTCAGTAAAGTCTAACATGTTTTTGGATGTTAAATTTTAGTATCTGTGTTCAAGAGGCGACACCAAATAGAGAGGAAGATAAATTGGCATAGCAGTACATGACTTCGCAAATTGAACGTGATATAATATTGAACATAAAATATATTAATAGGAGACTACGAACAACTGACTAATAATACCGTGATAGGATACGGATAGGAATAGAAGTCGTGAAAGCGGGTGAAAGGAAGTGAGAAAGAAGAGTTGAGAAGTAGCAGCAGCAGATTTGGGCAAGAGACGAGCAAATGTCTGGTAAGAAACGAGGAAATGCTGCCGAGTGGCAAGCGGATACGAGAAACGGAAGAGAGACGGGCCAGTACGAGACGAGGTTCAATCGAGTACCGTGGAGTACGAAGTGAGTGGCAAGCGAGTGTCGGGCGAGTGTCGGGCGAGTGTCGGACGAGTGTCGGACGAGTGTCGGGCGAGTGTCGGGCGAGTGTCGGGCGAGTATCGGGCGAGTGTCGGGCGAGTGTCGGGCGAGTGTCGGGCGAGTGTCGGGCGAGTGTCGGGCGAGTGTCGGGCGAGTGTCGGGCGAGTGTCGGGCGAGTGTCAAGCGAGTGTCGGGCGAGTGTCGGGCGAGTGTCGGGGGAGCGTCGGGCGAGTGTCGGGCGAGTGTCGGGCGAGTGTCGGGAGGGTTTCGGGCGTTTCGGGCGGGTGTCGGGCGAGTGCCGAACGAGAGCTGGGCGAGAGCCGGGCGAAACCCGGATGTGGGTGAATGTGGAATACTGGGTGGATGAATACTAGGTGCCGACCAAGCCGTGCAAGTGCCGTGCAAGTGCTGGGCCAGCACCAAGTGCTCCGAGTCCGTAGCGACGCTGAGTTGATGCTTCCACAATGCGACGGCGCAGCAGGTCAGCACAAATAAAAAACGCGCGCCCTGCGGCCCCGCTCTCCCGGCCTACGCTGCCGACGACCCGTGCGCTCATGGGCCTAGGTGGCAACGCGCGCATGGCCGGCGACACCGCGTCGGCGACGGCTACCGCTGATGGGCCATCGCCAGATTCCAGCTCTCGCATTCAGCAGTGACAGTAGCTATGCCAAGCGGAGCCCGGCCTCCTGGTCCTCCGACCTGGACCGCGCGCCACCCTGACCACGCGCTCCTAACACCCCGCAGTTAGCGCTCTGGCGCTGACGGCATCACAAAAGCGGCCGGGGTCGCGGCAGTGGTAGAGGTGGGCGTGAGGATGGTAATGGCAGCAGTGCGACGTGCCAGCCTGTGACGATAACGGCGACAGCGGAGTTGGCTATGGTGCGATGTGCAGAGC